>QJPP01000580.1:600000-913778 GCA_003996215.1 Jaltomata sinuosa | reverse complement strand
GTGTGATATGTGCTTCCGGCGGAATTTTGGCCGAAATTTTTTGTGGGCGTTTGCGAGGACCTATTTAATGGCGCTTGTTGATCCGGAGGGGCAAACGTGGGGTTTTTGGATTTCAAACGTGGCCCGGAACGGGAAATAGGGATTTTTCGGTTTTTTCGTGTGTTATAGTCCATGGATTTTGTGTGATATGTGCGTCCGGCGGAATTTTGGCCGAAACCTTTCGTGGGCGTCCGCAACGAGCTATTTAATGGCACGCGTTGGTTCGGAGGGGCAAACGTGGGGTTTTAGGATTTCAAACGTGGCCCGGAACGGGAAATAGGGATTTTTCGGTTTTTTCGCGTGTTATAGTCCATGGATTTTGTGTGATATGTGCTTCCGGCGGAATTTTGGCCGAAATTTTTCGTGGGCGTCCGCGAGGACTATTTAATGGCGCTTGTTGGTTCGGAGGGGCAAACGTGGGGTTTTAGGATTTCAAACGTGGCCCGGAACGGGAAATAGGGATTTTCGGTTTTTTCGTGTGTTATAGTCCATGGATTTTGTGTGATATGTGCTTCCGGCGGAATTTTGGCCGAAATTTTTCGTGGGCGTCCGCGAGGACCTATTTTAATGGCGCTTGTTGGTTTGGAGGGGCAAACGTGGGGTTTTAGGATTTCAAACGTGGCCCGGAACGGGCAATAGGGATTTTTCAATTTTTTCGTGTGTTATATTTCATGGATTTTGTGTGATATGTGCGTCCGGCGGTATTTTGGCCGAAAGTTTTCGTGGGCGTCCGCGAGGACCTATTTAATAGCGCGCGTTGGTTTGGAGGGGCAAACGTGGGATTTTAGGAATTCAAACGTGGCCCGGAATGGAAAATAGGGATTTTTCGTATGTTATAGTCCATCAATTTTGTGTGATATGTGCGTCCGGCGGTATTTTGGCCGAAACTTTTCGTGGGCATCCTTGAGGACCTATTTAATGGCGCGCGTTGGTTCGGAGTGGCAAACGTGGGGTTTTAGGATTTCAAATATGGCCCGGAACGGGAAATAGGGATTTTTTGGTTTTTTCGTGTGTTATAGTCCATAGATATTGTGTGATATGTGCGTAAGGCGGTATTTTTGCCGAAATTTTTTGTGGGCGTCGTCGAGGACCTAGTTAATGGCGCTCGTTGGTTCGGAGGGGCAAACGTGGGGTTTTAGGATTTCAAACGTGGCCCGGAATGGGAAATAGGGATTTTTCGGTTTTTTCGTGTGTTATATTCCATGGATTTTGTGTGATATGTGCGTCCGGCGATATTTTGGCCGAAATTTTTCGTGGGCGTCCGCGAGGACCTATTTAATAGCGCGCGTTGGTTTGGAGGGGCAAACGTGGGATTTTAGGATTTCAAACGTGGCCCGGAATGGAAAATAGGGATTTTTCGTATGTTATAGTCCTTCGATTTTGTGTGATATGTGCGTCCGGCGGTATTTTGGCCGAAACTTTTCGTGGGCATCCTTGAGGACCTATTTAATGGCGCGCGTTGGTTCGTAGGGGCAAACGTGGGGTTTTAGGATTTCAAACATGGCCCGGAACGTGAAATAGGGAGTTTCTGGTTTTTTCGTGTGTTATAGTCCATTGATATTGTGTGATATGTGCGTCCGGCGGTATTTTGGCCGAAATTTTTTGTGGGCGTCGTCGAGGACCTATTTAATGGCGCTCGTTGGTTCGGAGGGGAAAACGTGGGGTTTTAGGATTTCAAACATGGACCGGAATGGGAAATAGGGATTTTTCGGTTTTTTCATGTTTTATAGTCCATGGATAATGTGTGATATTTGCATCCAGCGGTATTCTGGCCGAAAGTTTTCGTGGGCGTCCGCGAAGACCTATTTAATGGCGCGCGTTGGTTCGGAGCGGCAAACGTGGGGTTTTTGGATTTCAAACGTGGCCCGGAACGGGAAATACGGATTTTTCGTGTGTTAGAGTCAATGGATTTTGTGTGATATTTGTGTCCAGCGGTATTTTGGCCAAATTTTTTCGTGAGCGTCCGCGAGGACCTATTTAATGGCATGCGTTGGTTCGGAGGGGCAAACGTGAGGTTTTAGGATATCAAACGTGGCCCGGAACGGGAAATAGAGATTTTTCATTTTTTTCTTGTGTTATAGTCCATGGATTTTGTGTGATATGTGCGTCCTGTGGTATTTTGACCGAAAGTTTTTGTGGGCGTCCGCGAGGACCTATTTAATGGCGCGCGTTGGTTCGGAGGGCCAAACGTGGGGTTTTAGGATTTCAAACGTAGCCCGGAATGGGAAATAGTGATTTTTTAGTTTTTTCGTGTGTTATAGTACATGGATTTTGTGTGATATGTGCGTCCGGCGGTATTTTGGCCTAATGTTTTCGTGGGCGTCCGCGAGGACCTATTTAATGCCGCGCGTTGGTTCGGAGGGGCAAACCTGGGGTTTTAGGATTTCAAACGTGGCCCAGAACGGGATATAGAGATTTTTTTTCAGTTTTTTCGTGTGTTATAGTCCATGGATTTTGTGTGATATGTGCGTCCGGCGGTATTTTGGCCGATATTTTTCGTGGGCAGCCGCGAGGACCTATTTAATGGCGCGCGTTTGTTAGGAGGGGCAAACGTGGGGTTTTAGGATTTCAAACGTGGCCCGAAACCGAAAATAGGGATTTTTCAGTTTTTTCGTGTGTTATAGTCAATGGATTTTGTGTGATATGTGCGTCCTGCGGTATTTTGACCGAATGTTTTTGTGGGCGTCCGCGAGGACCTATTTAATGGCGCGCGTTGGTTCGGAGGGCCAAACGTGGGGTTTTAGGATTTCAAACGTAGCCCGGAACGGGAAATAGGGATTTTTCGGTTTTTTCGTGTGCTATAGTCCATGGATTTTGTGTGATATGTGCGTCCGGCAGTATTTTGGCCGAAAGTTTTCGTGGGCGTCCGCGAGGACCTATTTAATGGCGCGCGTTGGTTCGGAGGGGCAAACTGGGGTTTTAGGATTTCAAACGTGGCCCAGAACGGGAAATAGGGATTTTTCGTTTTTTTCGTGTGTTATAGTCCATGGATTTTGTGTGATATGTGCGTCCGGCGGTATTTTGGCCGATATTTTTCGTGGGCGGCCGCGAGGACCTATTTAATGGCGCGCGTTTGTTAGGAGGGGCAAACGTGGGGTTTTAGGATTTCAAATGTGGCCCGAAACCGAAAATAGGGATTTTTCGGTTTTTTCGTGTGTTATAGTCCATGGATATTGTGTGATATGTGCGTCCGGCGGTATTTTGGCCGAAATTTTTCGTGGGCGTCCGCAACGACCTATTTAATGGCGCGCGTTGGTTCAGAGGGGCAAACGTGGGGTTTTTGGATTTCAAACGTAGCTCGGAACGGGAAATAGCGATTTTTCGGTTTTTTCGTGTGTTATAGTCCATGGATATTGTGTGATATATGCGTCCGGCGGTATTTTGGCCAAAAGTTTTCGTGGGCGTCTGCGACGAGCTATTTAATGGCGCGCGTTGGTTCGAAGGGACAAACGTGGGGTTTTAGGATTTCAAACGTGGCCCGAAATGGGAAATAGGGATTTTTCGGTTTTTTCGTGTGTTATAGTCCATGGATTTTGTGTGATATGTGCGTCCGGCGGTATTGATGTGCCGCTAATTTACGGCACTTTCGACTCCTTTTTACTAAGAACAATCGTACGTTTTCAAGCAACCGTTGTTGTTTTTGATGTTTTTATGTTGTATTTGTAGGAAATGGAAACAAACACGGAAACGGACGGAAATACGCGAAAAATAACATTCTGGATAAGAGTGACGGTTCAGGTGACGGTCCGTCAAGGGTGTGACGGTCCGTCACCCAAACCGTCACACCAAGGCAGCAGCCAAGGCAGCACCACTGCCTAAGGGTGACGGTCCAGGCGACGGTCCGTCAACCCTGTGACGGTCCGTCACCCTGGCCGTCACACTTAGGCAGTCCGCGACGCGAAATCCGAGCGTTTTTGGGATTGGTTTCCTAGACTCCTATAAATACCCTATGTTAGTTTTATTTTCATTATTCATTCGATATACAATAGTTCTCCCAATAGTTTTAGGAGTTTTTGAGCGAGTTTTGAGAGAGGAAACGCGCTACACCCGGTTTCCTTCTCCTAAATCTTGTTCTTGATTCGTTCTTGGGATTTTATTCTTGTTCTTGGATTAATTAAAGATTGTTCTCAATACATTGTAAGGAGTTCTTGTCTTTATTATGAATATTGCATTCTTTTGTTCTTCTTCAAGCATGAGTAACTAAACCTCCCACAACTAGGGTTGTGGGAGCCATGGCTAAAGTAGCGATATAGATTCCGGGTAGCGTTGGGTTCAATTTATGTATTGTCACGTTGTTAATCATACATTATTTAATGTTTTCTAGTGGTTGCAAACATTAGAACATGCCTAGGTTTAATTTGCTTGAGTAAAGAGATTAAAACCGGGAAACTTGATTAACAACAAGGATTCGAGACTACTAACTCTCGTCTAATGATTAATGCTGTAACTAGATTAATCTACTTGATGTTTAGGATTGAAATCTAAAAAGCACATTTTTTCGAGGTCGAGAGAATAGAAAAGGAAATTTGTCTATTTGGTTGAGAAACGTTTAGACGATACCATTACTTCAATCACATCGTGACACGCATATAAAAAGAACCCGATTAAGCTTAGGATCGACATTGTTACCAACGCCATGGTAAACACTTCCCTAGTTCATTCTCCTACTGATTTATTCTCATACGTTATTATTTGTTTTGTTTGGTATTGTTCATTACAAAACCCCCCCTTTATTTACCGGAAACTATTGACTATTAGTTATTTAATTCACTAAAGACTTAATTCTCACCATATTCCCTGTGGGATTCGACCCCAACCTTTGTTGGGTTCTATATTTGACTACGACCGCTTACGCTTCTTTAATTAGAGGTGTAGTTTGGGCGTTATCAAAAAGTGGCGCCGTTGCCGGGGAATACGGTTGTTTGTTAAGTCCGGTGTGTTTATTTGACTCTTAGTCATACTTTCCTGCTTTTACTTTTATTTGTTGTTTTTGTTTATTATAGGGTATATAGTTGTGCATACGGTTGTTTATTAAGTCTGGGGTATCTTGATGAAGTCTGAGTAATCAAGACACCCGCGTCGTGCTGCGACGTTAAATCAGGCGCTGTATGGGAGGCAACCCATAAATTGTTGTTGTATTATAGTCTAATTAATTCGTGGGGAAACCTGTGAGTCACCACCGAGGGTTTTTGTTGCCGTGTTTCTTTTCCCTCTGGTGTGCTATCTAGTAGAACCGACATGTTTAGGTTGTATTTTTTTTTTTAGTGTCTATAGCAAGCATCATGGCGTTTTTCTTGACTAAAAACGAGGCCCCTTTAAAAAATTTCTTTTTTTGTACTTATGTTGAAACGATTGACTGTCTGGATCCTTGTATGTCATTGTGTGATTATGAGTAGAATGAGTATGCTTAAGCCGAGCGGTTGTTTGATAGTTGGTAGAGATATAGTTTCTTGGTGCCAAGAGCGTGTGAGATGATTGTTATAAATTCTTACTTTGTGCATGCATCTAGAACTTGCCCGGTCTATTTTGTTAAGTTCGAAGTTTGGTTGCTTAGGAAAGGATCACAGGCCCTTTTGTGTGCAGTCCACTTAACCTAAAAGACCGTCCAAATATAAATAATCCCTTGATCCCTGTTTGAGCCATAATTGACCTTATTCTTTCAATAACCTGTCACCGTTCCTGTTTAACTTTGAATCCCTATTTTGGCCCTGGTCCTTCCTTGGACATTGTGCACCTCAACGCAGGCAATCAGCCTAAGTTGAGGGTGGCTACTATAGAGGTAAACCCTGTTTTGGCCCTGGTCCTCCCTTGGACATTGTGCACCTCAACGCAGGCAATCAGCCTAAGTTGAGGGTGGCTACTAGAGAGGTGAATGATAAGAAAAAGAGGATAGTGAAGATTGGTTGTGAATAGAATGAAAAGTCGGGTGTGTGCTTAAAAAAAAGAAAGAAAAAAAAGAGATGAAAAAGATCGAAAAAGAAATAAAAAGAATTGTCAAAATAAAGAGGCCGCACCTGTAGCTAGAAAGAAGGAAATATAAAGGTGAATAAGGATGGACAAAGTAAGTTATGTGGTAATAAGACGTCGGTAGTTCCAAGGAGGGCTTAGTCACTAACCCCTAAATGTATCCTACCTGCACCCGAAGCCTCATTACAAGCCTAAACAAGTCCTGTAGTGATCCTGAGCGGCTTTCTGAAGAACTGAAATAGAATAGTAAGGGCAAGCCTATGGTATCGCATGTGCATTGTTTGAAATCGTTTGTGAGTGTGAGCGCTTACCTAGTCCCAAATCTTGTGTGAGGGATTTCTTTGTGGTGAGGGCACCAAGATGTCTGTATTGTCTATTGATTGTTAGGATAGCTGCGCGTGTGTATGTAGAATGTTCTATCATATCGGAATGACATGTTTGGATCCTTGCAAGTTAGTGTTTCATACATTCGTGTGCTACGAGGGAGCTTGATTTAATGGATTAAGATGTGGAATGACCATGAGTTGCTAGAGACATGAGTTCGTGTTCTTATTTGAGTCGTTTTATTGTTTTATGTTATGTTGCTTGAGGACAAGCGAACGTTTTAAGTTGAGGGTGTTGATGTGCCGCTAATTTACGGCACTTTCGACTCCTTTTTACTAAGAACAATCGTACGTTTTCAAGCAACCATTGTTGTTTTTGATGTTTTTATGTTGTATTTGTAGGAAATGGAAACAAACACGGAAACGGACGGAAATACGCGAAAAACAACATTCTGGATAAGAGTGACGGTTCAGGTGACGGTCCGTCAAGGGTGTGACGGTCCGTCACCCAAACCGTCACACCAAGGCAGCACCACTGCCTAAGGGTGACGGTCCAGGCGATGGTCCGTCAACCCTGTGATGGTCCGTCACCCTGGCCGTCACACTTAGGCAGTCCGCGACGCGGAATCCGAGCATTTTTGGGATTGGTTTCCTAGACTCCTATAAATACCCTATGTTAGTTTTTTTTTTCATTATTCATTCGATATACAATAGTTCTCCCAATAGTTTTAGGAGTTTTTGAGCGAGTTTTGAGAGAGGAAACGCGCTACACCCGGTTTCCTTCTCCTAAATCTTGTTCTTGATTCGTTCTTGGGATTTTGTTCTTGTTCTTGGATTAATTAAAGATTGTTCTCAATACATTGTAAGAAGTTCTTGTCTTTATTATGAATATTGCATTCTTTTGTTCTTCTTCAAGCATGAGTAACTAAACCTCCCACAACTAGGGTTGTGGGAGCCATGGCTAAAGTAGCGATATAGATTCCGGGTAGCGTTGGGTTCAATTTATGTATTGTCACGTTGTTAATCATACATTATTTAACGTTTTCTAGTGGTTGCAAACATTAGAACATGCCTAGGTTTAATTTGCTTGAGTAAAGAGATTAAAACCGGGAAACTTGATTAACAACAAGGATTTGAGACTACTAACTCTCGTCTAATGATTAATGCTGTAACTAGATTAATCTACTTGATGTTTAGGATTGAAATCTAAAAAGCACATCTTTTCGAGGTCGAGAGAATAGAAAAGGAAATTTGTTTATTTGGTCGAGAGACGTTTAGACGATACCATTACTTCAATCACATCGTGACACGCATATAAAAAGAACCCGATTAAGCTTAGGATCGACATTGTTACCAACGCCATGGTAAACACTTCCCTAGTTCATTCTCCTACTGATTTATTCTCATACGTTATTATTTGTTTTGTTTGCTATTGTTCATTACAAAACCCCCCCTTTATTTACCGAAAACTATTGACTATTAGTTATTTAATTCACTAAAGACTTAATTCTCACCATATTCCCTGTGGGATTCGACCCCAACCAAGTTGGGTTCTATATTTGACTACGACCGCTTACGCTTCGTTAATTTGAGGTGTAGTTTGGGCGTTATCAAAAAGTGGCGCCGTTGCCGGGGAATACGGTTGTTTGTTAAGTCCGGTGTGTTTATTTGACTCTTAGTCATACTTTCCTGCTTTTACTTTTATTTGTTATTTTTGTTTATTATAGGGTATATAGTTGTGCATACGGTTGTTTATTAAGTCTGGGGTATCTTGATGAAGTCTGAGTAATCAAGACACCCACGTCGTGCTGCGACGTTAAATCAGGCGCTGTATGGGAGGCAACCCATAAATTGTTGTTGTATTATAGTCTAATTAATTCGTGGGGAAACCTGTGAGTCACCACCGAGGGTTTTTGTTGCCGTGTTTCTTTTCCCTCCGGTGTGCTATCTAGTAGAACCGGCATGTTTAGGTTGTAATTTTTTTTAGTGTCTATAGCAAGCATCATGGCGTTTTTCTTGACTAAAAACGAGGCCCCTTTAAAAATTTTCTAGTTTTGTACTTATGTTGAAACGATTGACTGTCTGGATCCTTGTATGTCATTGTGTGATTATGAGTAGAATGAGTATGCTTAAGCCGAGCGGTTGTTTGATAGTTGGTAGCGATATAGTTTCTTGGTGCCAAGAGCGTGTGAGATGATTGTTATAAATTCTTACTCTGTGCATGCATCTAGAACTTGCCCGGTCTATTTTGTTAAGTTCAAAGTTTGGTTGCTTAGGAAAGGATCACAGGCCCTTTTTGTATGCAGTCCACTTAACCTAAAAGACCGTCCAAACGCAAATAATCCCTTTGATCCCTGTTTGAGCCATAATTGACCGTGTTCTTTCAATAACCTGTCACCGTTCCTGTTTAACTTTGAATCCCTATTTTGGCCCTGGTCCTTCCTTGGACATTGTGCACCTCAACGCAGGCAATCAGCCTAAGTTGAGGGTGGCTACTATAGAGGTAAACCCTGTTTTGGCCCTGGTCCTCCCTTGGACATTGTGCACCTCAACGCAGGCAATCAGCCTAAGTTGAGGGTGGCTACTAGAGAGGTGAATGATAAGAAAAAGAGGATAGTGAAGATTGGTTGTGAATAAAATGAAAAGTCGGGTGTGTGCCTAAAAAAAAAAGAAAGAAAAAAAAGAGATGAAAAAGATCGAAAAAGAAATAAAAAGAATTGTCAAAATAAAGAGGCCGCACCTGTAGCTAGAAAGAAGGAAATATAAAGGTGAATAAGGATGGACAAAGTAAGTTATGTGGTAATAAGACGTCGGTAGTTCCAAGGAGGGCTTAGTCACTAACCCCTAAATGTATCCTACCTGCACCCGAAGCCTCATTACAAGCCTAAACAAGTCCTGTAGTGATCCTGAGCGGCTTTCTGAAGAACTGAAATAGAATAGTAAGGGCAAGCCTATGGTATCGCATGTGCATTGTTTGAAATCGTTTGTGAGTGTGAGCGCTTACCTAGTCCCAAATCTTGTGTGAGGGATTTCTTTGTGGTGAGGGCACCAAGATGTTTGTATTGTCTATTGATTGTTAGGATAGCTGCGCGTGTGAATGTAGAATGTTCTATCATATCGGAATGACATGTTTGGATCCTTGCAAGTTAGTGTTTCATACATTCGTGTGCTACGAGGGAGCTTGATTTAATGGATTAAGATGTGGAATGACCATGAGTTGCTAGAGACATGAGTTCGTGTTCTTAGTTGAATCGTTTTATTGTTTTATGTTATGTTGCTTGAGGACAAGCGAACGTTTTAAGTTGAGGGTGTTGATGTGCCGCTATTTTACGGCACTTTCGACTCCTTTTTACTAAGAACAATCGTACGTTTTCAAGCAACCGTTGTTGTTTTTGATGTTTTTATGTTGTATTTGTAGGAAATGGAAACAAACACGGAAATGGACGGAAATACGCGAAAAACAACATTCTGGATAAGAGTGACGGTTCAGGTGACGGTCCGTCAAGGGTGTGACGGTCCGTCACCCAAACCGTCACACCAAGGCAGCACCAAGGCAGCACCACTGCCTAAGGGTGACGGTCCAGGCGACGGTCCGTCAACCCTGTGACGGTCCGTCACCCTGGCCGTCACACTTAGGCAGTCCGCGACGCGGAATCCGAGCGTTTTTGGGATTGGTTTCCTAGACTCCTATAAATACCCTATGTTAGTTTTATTTTCATTATTCATTCGATATACAATAGTTCTCCCAATAGTTTTAGGAGTTTTTGAGCGAGTTTTGAGAGAGGAAACGCGCTACACCCGGTTTCCTTCTCCTAAATCTTGTTCTTGATTCGTTCTTGGGATTTTGTTCTTGTTCTTGGATTAATTAAAGATTGTTCTCAATACATTGTAAGGATTTCTTGTCTTTATTATGAATATTGCATTCTTTTGTTCTTCTTCTAGCATGAGTAACTAAACCTCCCACAACTAGGGTTGTGGGAGCCATGGCTAAAGTAGCGATATAGATTCCGGGTAGCGTTGGGTTCAATTTATGTATTGTCACGTTGTTAATCATACATTATTTAACGTTTTCTAGTGGTTGCAAACATTAGAACATGCCTAGGTTTAATTTGCTTGAGTAAAGAGATTAAAACCGGGAAACTTGATTAACAACAAGGATTCGAGACTACTAACTCTCGTCTAATGATTAATGCTGTAACTAGATTAATCTACTTGATGTTTAGGATTGAAATCTAAAAAGCACATCTTTTCGAGGTCGAGAGAATAGAAATGGAAATTTGTCTATTTGGTGGAGAAACGTTTAGACGATACCATTACTTCAATCACATCGTGACACGCATATAAAAAGAACCCGATTAAGCTTAGGATCGACATTGTTACCAACGCCATGGTAAACACTTCCCTAGTTCATTCTCCTACTGATTTATTCTCATACGTTATTATTTGTTTTGTTTGCTATTGTTCATTACAAAACCCCCCCTTTATTTACCGGAAACTATTGACTATTAGTTATTTAATTCACTAAAGACTTAATTCTCACCATATTCCCTGTGGGATTCGACCCCAACCTAGTTGGGTTCTATATTTGACTACGATCGCTTACGCTTCGTTAATTTGAGGTGTAGTTTGGGCGTTATCAGGTATTTTGGCCGAAATTTTTTGTGGGCGTCCGCGAGGAACTATTTAATGGCGCGCGTTGGTTCGGAGGGGAAAACGTGGGGTTCTAGGATTTCAAACGTGGCCCGGAATGGGAAAATGGGGATTTTTCGTGTTTTATAGTCCATGGATATTGTGTGATATGTGCATCCAGAGGTATTTTGGCCGAAATTTTTCGTAGGCGTCCGCGATGACCTATTGAATGGCGCGCGTTGGTTCGGAGGGGCAAATGTGGGGTTTTAGAATTTCAAACGTGGCCCGGAACGGGAAATAGAGATTTTTCGGTTTTTTCGTGTATTATAGTCCATGGATTTTGTGTGATATGTGCGTCCGGCGGTATTTTGGCCGAAATATTTCGTGGGCGTCCGCGAGGACCTATTTAATAGCGCGCGTTGGTTCGGAGGGGCAAACGTGGGGTTTTAGGATTTCAAACGTAGCCCGGAACGGGAAATAGTGATTTTTTGGTTTTTTCGTGTGTTATAGTACATGGATTTTGTGTGATATGTGCGTCCGGCGGTATTTTGGCCAAACGTTTTCGTGGGCGTTCGCGAGGACCTATTTAATAGCGCGCGTTGGTTCGGAGGGGCAAACCTGGGGTTTTAGGATTTCAAACGTGGCCCAGAACGGGATATAGGGATTTTTCAGTTTTTTCGTGTGTTATATAGTCTATGGATTTTGTGTGATATGTGCGTCCGGCGGTATTTTGGCTGATATTTTTCGTGGGCGGCCGCGAGGACCTATTTAATGGCGCGCGTTTGTTAGGAGAGGCAAACGTGGGGTTTTAGGATTTCAAACGTGGCCCGAAATGGGAAATAGGGATTTTTCGGTTTTTTCGTGTGTTATAGTCCATGGATTTTGTGTGATATGTGCGTCCGGCGGTATTTTGGCCGAAATTTTTCGTAGGCGTCCGCGATGACCTATTTAATGGCGCACGTTGGTTCAGAGGGGTAAACGTGAGGTTTTAGGATTTCAAACGTGGCCCGGAACGGAAAATAGGGATTTTTCAATTTTTTCGTGTGTTATATTCCATGGATTTTGTGTGATATGTGCGTCCGGCGGTATTTTGGCCAAAATTTTTCGTGGGCGCCGCGAGGACCTATTTAATAGCGCGCGTTGGTTTGGAGGGGCAAACGTGGGATTTTAGGATTTCAAACGTGGCCCGGAATGGAAAATAGGGATTTTTCGTATGTTATAGTCCATCGATTTTGTGTGATATGTGCGTCCGGCGGTATTTTGGCCGAAACTTTTCGTGGGCATCCTTGAGGACCTATTTAATGGCGCGCGTTGGTTCGGAGTGGCAAACGTGGGGTTTTAGGATTTCAAACATGGCCCGGAACGGGAAATAGGGATTTTTCGGTTTTTTCGTGTGTTATAGTCCATGGATTTTGTGTGATATGTGCTTCCGGCGGAATTTTGGCCGAAATTTTTCGTGGGCGTCCGCGAGGACCTATTTAATGGCGCTTGTTGGTTCGGAGGGGCAAACGTGGGGTTTTAGGATTTCAAACGTGGCCCGGAACGGGAAATAGGGAATTTTTCGGTTTTTTCGTGTATTATAGTCCATGGATTTTGTGTGATATGTGCTTCCGGCGGAATTTTGGCCGAAATTTTTCGTGGGCGTCCGCGAGGACCTATTTAATGCGCGCGTTGGTTTGGAGGGGCAAACGTGGATTTTAGGATTCAAACGTGGCCCGGAATGGAAAATAGGGATTTTTCCGTATGTTATAGTCCATGGATTTTGTGTGATATGTGCGTCTGGCGGTATTTTGGCCGAAATTTTCGTGGGTCCGCGAGGACCTATTTAATGGCGCGCGTTGGTTCGGAGGGGCAAACGTGGGGTTTTAGGATTTCAAACGTGGCCCGGAAGGGGAAATAGGGATTTTTCAGTTTTTTCGTGTGTTATAGTCCATGGATATTGTGTGATATGTGCGTCCGGCGGTATTTTGGCCGAAATTTTTCGTGGGCGCCCGAGACGACCTATTTATTGGTGCGCGTTGGTTCGGAGGGGCAAACGTGGGGTTTTAGTATTTCATACGTAGCCCGGAACGGGAAATAGAGATTTTTTGGTTTTTCGTGTTTTATAGTCCATGGATTTTGTGTGATATGTACGTCCGGCGGTATTTTGGCCAAAAAATTTTGTGGGCGTCCGCGAGGACCTATTTAATGGCACGCTTTGGTTCGAGGGGCAAACGTGTTATTTTAGGATATCAAATGTGGCCCGGAATGGAAAATAGGGGTTTTTCATTTTTTTCGTGTGTTATAGTCCATGGATATTGTGTGATATGTGCGTCCGGCGGTATTTTGGCCAAAATTTTTCGTGGGCATCCGCGATGACCTATTTAATGGTGCGCGTTGGTTTGGAGGGGCAAACGTGGGGTTTTAGTATTTCAAACGTAGCCCGGAACGGGAAATAGGGATTTTTTGGTTTTTTCGTGTGTTATAGTCCATGGATTTTGTGTGATATGTACGTCCGGCGGTATTTTGGCCAAAAATTTTTGTGGGAATGCGCGAAGACCTATTTAATGGCGCGCGTTGGTTCGGAGCGGAAAACGTGGGGTTTTAGGATTTCAAACGTGGCCCGGAATGGGAAATACGGATTTTTTGGTTTTTTCGTGTGTTAGAGTCAATGGATTTTGTGTGATATTTGTGTCCGGCGGTATTTTGGCCAAATTATTTCGTGGGCGTCCGCGAGGACCTATTTAATGGCGCATCGTTGGTTCGGAGGGGCAAACGTGGGGTTTTAGTATTTCAAACGTAGCCCGGAACGGGAAATAGGGATTTTTTGGTTTTTTCGTGTGTTATAGTCCATGGATTTTGTGTGATATGTGCGTCCGGCGGTATTTTGGCCAAATTTTTTCGTGGGCGTCCGCGAGGACCTATATAATGGCACACGTTGGTTCGGAGGGGCAAACGTGAGGTTTTAGGATATCAAACGTGGCCCAGAACGGTAAATAGGGATTTTTCATTTTTTCTTGGGTTATAGTCCATGGATTTTGTGTGATATGTGCGTCCTGCGGTATTTTGACCAAAAGTTTTTGTGGGCGTCCGCGAGGACCTATTTAATGGCGCGCGTTGGTTCGGAGGGGCAAACGTGGGGTTTTACGATTTTAAACGTAGCCCGGAACGGGAAATAGTGATTTTTTGGTTTTTTCGTGTGTTATAGTACATGGATTTTGTGTGATATGTGCGTCCGGCGGTATTTTGGCCAAACGTTTTCGTGGGCGTTCGCGAGGACCTATTTAATAGCGCGCGTTGGTTCGGAGGGGCAAACCTGGGGTTTTAGGATTTCAAACGTGGCCCAGAACGGGATATAGGGATTTTTCAGTTTTTTCGTGTGTTATAGTCCATGGATTTTGTGTGATATGTGCGTCCGGCGGTATTTTGGCTGATATTTTTCGTGGGCGGCCGCGAGGACCTATTTAATGGCGCGCATTTGTTAGGAGGGGCAAACGTGGGGTTTTAGGATTTCAAACGTGGCCCGAAACCAAAAATAGGGATTTTTCGGTTTTTTCGTGTGTTATAGTCCATGGATATTGTGTGATATGTGCGTCCGGCGGTATTTTGGTCGAAAGTTTTCGTGGGCGTCCGTAACGACCTATTTAATGGCGCGCGTTGGTTCGGAGGGGCAAACGTGGGGTTTTTGGATTTCAAACGTAGCCCGGAACGGGAAATAGCGATTTTTTGGTTTTTTCGTGTGTTATAGTCCATGGATATTGTGTGATATGTGCGTCCGGCGGTATTTTAGCCAAAAGTTTTCGTGGGCGTCCGCGACGAGCTATTTAATGGCACGCGTTGGTTCCGAGGGGAAAACGTGGGGTTTTGAGATTTCAAACGTAGCCCGGAACGGGAAATAGGAATTTTTCGGTTTTTTCGTGTGTTATTGTCAATGGATGTTGTGTGATATGTGCGTCCGGCGGTATTTTGGCCAAAAATTTTCGTGGGCGTCCGCGAGGACCTATTTAATGGCGTGAGTTGGTTCGAAAGGGCAAACGTGGGGTTTTAGGATTTCAAACGTGGCCCGAAATGGGAAATAGGGATTTTTTGGTTTTTTCGTGTGTTATAGTCCATGGATTTTGTGTGATATGTGCGTCCGGCGGTATTTTGGGCGAAATTTTTTGTAGGCGTCCGCGAGGACCTATTTAATGGCGCGCGTTGGTTCAGAGGGGCAAACGTGGGGTTTTAGGATTTCAAACGTGGCCCGGAACGGGCAATAGGGATTTTTCACTTTTTTCGTGTGTTATATTCCATGGATTTTGTGTGATATGTGCGTCCGGCGGTATTTTGCCGAAAGTTTTCGTGGGCATCCGAGACGACCTATTTATTGGCGCGCGTTGGTTCGGAGGGGCAAACGTGGGGTTTTAGTATTTCATACGTAGCCCGGAACGGGAAATAGGGATTTTTTGGTTTTTTCGTGTTTTATAGTCCATTGATTTTGTGTGATATGTACGTCCGGCGGTATTTTGGCCAAAAATTTTTGTGGGCGTCCGCGAGGACCTATTTAATGGCACGCTTTGGTTCGAGGGGAAAACGTGTTATTTTAGGATATCAAACGTGGCCCGGAATGGAAAATAGGGATTTTTCATTTTTTTCGTGTGTTATAGTCCATGGATATTGTGTGATATGTGCGTCCGGCGGTATTTTGGCCGTAATTTTTCGTGGGCGTCCGCGATGACCTATTTAATGGTGCGCGTTGGTTTGGAGGGGCAAACGTGGGGTTTTAGTATTTCAAACGTAGCCTGGAACGGGAAATAGGGTTTTTTTGGTTTTTTCGTGTGTTATAGTCCATGGATTTTGTGTGATATGTACGTCCGGCGGTATTTTGGCCTAAAATTTTCGTGGGCATGCGCGAAGACCTATTTAATGGCGCGCGTTGGTTTGGAGCAGCAAACGTGGGGTTTTAGGATTTCAAACGTGGCCCGGAATAGGAAATACGGATTTTTTGGTTTTTTCGTGTGTTAGAGTCAATGGATTTTGTGTGATATTTGTGTCCGGCGGTATTTTGGCCAAAATATTTCGTGGGCGTCCGCGAGGACCTATTTAATGGCGCATCATTGGTTCGGAGGGGAAAACGTGGGGTTTTAGTATTTCAAACGTAGCCCGGAACGGGAAATAGGGATTTTTTGGTTTTTTCGTGTGTTATAGTCCATGGATTTTGTGTGATATGTGCGTCCGGTGGTATTTTGGCCAAATATTTTCGTGGGCGTCCGCGAGGACCTATTTAATGGCATGCGTTGGTTCGGAGGGGCAAACGTGAGGTTTTAGGATATCAAACGTGACCCGGAACGGGAAATAGCGATTTTTCATTTTTTCTTGGGTTATAGTCCACGGATTTTGTGTGATATTTGCGTCCTGCGGTATTTTGACCGAAAGTTTTTGTGGGCGTCCGCGAGGACCTATTTAATGGCGCGCGTTGGTTCGGAGGGGCAAACGTGGGGTTTTAGGATTTCAAACGTAGCCCGGAACGGGAAATAGTGATTTTTTGGTTTTTCGTGTGTTATAGTACATGGATTTTGTGTGATATGTGCGTCCGCGCGCGTTATTTGGACCGGAAAAGTTTTCATGGGGCTTCGGCGAGGACCTTTTAATGGCGCGCGGTTTGTGTCTCGGAGGGGCAACCTGGGGTTTTAGGATTTCAAACGTGGCCCAGAATGGGATATAGGGATTTTTCAGTTTTTTCGTGTGTTATAGTCCATGGATTTTGTGTGATATGTGCGTCCGGCGGTATTTTGGCTGATATTTTTCGTGGGCGGCCGCGACGACCTATTTAATGGCGCGCGATTGTTAGGAGGGGCAAACGTGGTCCGAAACCGAAAATAGGGATTTTTCGGTTTTTTCGTGTGTTATAGTGTCACGACCCGATTTCTCGGTCATGATGGCACCTACAACCCCCGGTAGGTGAACCAATCCCTGTAGCCCAGAACAGCTAGTAATGGCCTAATATCTAACAAATAAGAGAACAAGACGAATAAAATAGATAATGTGAATGTAAATATATATAAATGCGGAAAACTAAACCAAACCCCAAGACCTGGTATCATAGTACAGAGCCAAACTACATACATGGAGTACAAGTAAACCAAAACTATATATACAGATGTCTCTGAATGGAAATAGAGTACATGAAGGCAAGAAGATAAGACTAAAGCTAAGCTTCGATCGCCAAGAGCTCACCCGCAGGCCTGAAGTAGTCCTCAACAGATCTCCCGCAACGATCTCACGAATTCTAACGGTGATAGCCCACGCTAGGATCTGCACCCAAAGATGCAGGGGGTAGGGGTGAGCACCAAATGCGAAGCATAAGGTACCCAGTAGGTATTATAGGCCGACTGGGCACATATAAGATAAAAATGTAGTAACAGACAGAATAGAAGCAAGTAGTCACAGAAATCAACGAAAGGTACACAGGAACTAGCCCAGAGGGAAATCACAGAACCACATGTGAGGCTAGTAAGCAGAATATACACATCATAGGCACAGGTGAAAGTAAGAAACAACGCACCTGGGGTCCTTGCAACAACAGTGTATACAAAATAAGTTTACGAAATGGACGGTATACCGGTAACCTCAAGTGTAAGAAAAAGAGAGAAAGAGTAATAATAGGCATGCTCAGAGACATGAATCAAGCCCAACTAATCATATCAATCTCACACCCAGCAACTAACAGTCTAGCAGTAACCAATTTCATAATTAACCGTAACAGGAAATAATTCTACAAGTAAATAGAAAGAGTCTACCTATAGTCCCTCGGCCGCCCATAAAACCGAGGAACACAAACAAGTGAAAACAAACCCTCCGGCATCCCATACTACCGGAGCGTACAATCAGCAAACAGCAAACAAGGGTGGAAGCTCGAACCATGAATGATATGATGCATGAAGATCTCAAGTGCCATAGTATCTCTGTATGTACCTCCTCCGGCGCCGATACGGCCCAGCAGGTAGGTTCCATGGAAGGACTCTGCCGTATACCTCTCTCCCCGTATACCCCTCTTCCGGCACACGCAGCCCGTAGCCCCTGGCCCGCGATAGCAAGGTCTATGGAGGTCCCCGACCCCATACCAATCTCAGTATCAGAACATATATCAAGATAGAGACCCAGTCTCGATATCAAGATAGAGACCCAGTCTCGAATATGCATGCCCAGACCCTGTCCAGGACTAAAAATAGTAGGAAAATATCTCAAAAACCCCTCCAAGGGTGCCCGGGCGTCGCCGGGTCTAAACAGTAAAAAGTCATCTCAGGTGCTCTGTCCAACCGAGGCTAAAAATCATCTCAAGTAGTAAGAAAACTCAACTAGCACTCCGGCCTTGCCGAGTCTAGTGATAATCGTAAAACTCATGATTTTAAACCACAAGTGAAATCAACGCATTTCAAATCATTTCCATCAAAAACGGGCCCCCCGGGCCATGCAAGGTTCTAGAAAAACAGTGTCATAGGCCCGAAGCCAAACCACTGAAAACATCGATAAAAACCTCTTATATGCATGGAAATGATATGATCACACACAACAATAGCTGCCCAACAGCTTACAATCAACCTACCGACCCTGAACAGGCCCACAGCTACTCAGCAAGCATAACCAGCCTAGAAGGATAATTCTATGCCCGGGACTCGCGGACATTCCCAAAATCCCACCTTCTATGTTCCAGAGTCAACAAGGCCTCGCAGGACCACAAGGGTAAATAAAATATATCCGCAAATATTACAAACAACGGAGGAATAAAAATAGACGGACATGAATAAAGCGGTCAAGGTCTGTGGTACCAACCTAATAAACCAACCCAAGGATGCCCATTAATACAATTTTATTTTATATATACGGAGTCTAGGGAAAATAAACCGTAACCTACCTGTCGTCCGACGACAAGCTGCTGGAACAACGATGTCCAAGCTCGAACCACTCCGAGAAAATTCAAAACTAAATCGGAATCGGATTCGGATTTGGGATGGAACAACTTGACGTAGATAATTGACTTACTTTACCAAATATATTTTTCTCACAACAAAACCTCTCACGTGAATGAGTATTTAATACTGTGCATAGTTATATGCAACAATAATATACATATATGTATATCCACCTTCAGCAACGTCAAAATGCTCCCTTAATATTATCCCAACATGCACTTTAATCATATACTGCCAACTTTCCCAAAAGGTGCCACCATTTCACTTGGTATGTGTTGCACTAGCCCTCCACTTCCACGTGGAAGTGGAGGTGGCAACCAATTCGGTCCGTTAAGTATATACTCGGGTATTGCATAAATTCATGATATAATAAATATAGTATTTTAAATATACCATATTTATTAGAAAATTATTTCCAATAAAACCTACTATATTATAATACTAAATTTAAACATAACTAAATTTACTATCTCCGTTAAAATATTACGGAGTATAAAAACTTTATAAAATAAATACGTCTACACTTATATCGTATCAAATTTATTTTTCAAAGGGTATAATAATATAATTTTTACCAAATTAAACTTTTAAATAAATATTTCAAATACACGCACGATGCTAATAAAGTTCTTAAGTTTAGGCTCGTAATTCGCCTACGCACGATTTTGATATTCAAAAATTCTCTCGGGATTCTCCCTTATATTTTATCACTGTTTCGGAACTGAAATGGCATTTTAAAACGTAAAATTGAAGCTTAAATCGGGTTAAACCCGACCCGATTCGCGACCCGGTTCGCAACCCGTTTTCTGCCAGACAGTCCGCGGTAAAACAGTCATAACTCTTTGCTCTGAGATTATTTGGACGTGCGGTTTTGTGCGTTGGAAACTAGACTCGTAGACCTTCGATTTGGTATTTCGGGGGACTTCTAACTCTTTATATATTGGGAGAAAAGCCCCGACACATTTGACCCAAAGTTCAGAAAATTGTTAAAGGTCTTACGATATCTTTTGTCGATTTGCTTGACTTCAAAACTTAACCGTGGAAATGACCGGAAGGGTCATTACATCATCCACTACTAAAAAGGGCTTTCGTCCTCGAAAGTCAAGGTCAAGGGAGTACCTGAAGTCTAAAATAGCTGCGGATACTGATCCCGCATATCTCTCTCGGTCTCCCAGGTAGCCTCCTCGACTGGACGGTGCCTCCACTGAACCTTAACAACCGGGATCTCTCGAGACCTCAATCTCCTGACATCTCTGGCCAAAATAGTTGTCGGCTCCTCAACAAAGGCTAAACCCTCATCCAACTGAACTGAATCCCACTGCAACACATGAGACTCATCTGGGATATACCGACGCAGCATCGAAACATGAAATACAGGATGTATAGCTGAAAACATCGGAGGTAAGGCTAACTGATAGGCGACGCTACCAACCCTCTGCAAAATCTCAAACGGCCCAATGTACCTGGGGCTAAGCTTGCCCCGCCTACCAAATCTCATCACGCCCTTCATGGGCGATACACGGAGAAACACCAAGTCACCGACACTAAACTCCAAGGCACGAAGCCTACGATCAGCATAACTCTTCTGCCTGCTCTGAGCTGCCCGAAGTCTGTCCTGAATCACTCGGACTCGGTCTAAGGAATCTCGAAGCAATCTGTGCTCTGTGGCCCAGCACTAAAACCATCAAACCAACCTACCGGTGATCTGCAACGCCTGCCATACAAAGCCTCAAAAGGTGCCATGCCGATACTCGAATGGAAGCTGTTATTATAAGCAAACTCTGCCAAGGGAACAAACTGATCCCAAGAACCTCCAAAGTCAAGAACACAGGCCCGAAGCATATCCTCCAAAATCTGAATGGTCCTCTCGGACTGGCCATCTGTCTGAGGGTGGAAAGCGGTGCTAAGATGAACCTCCGTACCCAAGTCTCGCTGAATAGCCCGCCAGAACTGAGATTGTGAACTGAGTGCCGCCGGTCTGAAATAATAGAAGCTGGCGACCCCGTTGCAACCGAACAATCTCACGAAGTAGATCTGAGCAACCTCGCTGCGCCTAAGAAGTCCTGAACTGGCACAGAACATGTGCGACTTAGTCCAGCCTTATCAACATCACCCATATGGAATCAACCTCGAAGAGTACGAGGCAAACCAACAACAAAGTCCATATAATCCCTGCCCACTTCCACTCAGGATGGAAGTCGCTGCATCAAGAACCACCAGGTCTCATTGGTGCTCGAACTTAACCTGCTGACAGTTCAAGCACCGAGATACAAACTCCGCTATATCCCGACTTCAGACCACTCCACAGTAAAGCTGCCTTCAAGTCTCTATACATCTTTCGCACTGGGCCAGGGTGAATGGAATCATCTAGTACAATGTGCCCCACGAAGTATCAACTGAACCAAATCACTAACCCTCGGAACACAAAGGCGACTATCATACCTCAGAACCCTATCTGAATCTAGAGTAGCCCAACTGGTCTCACCCTGAACAACCCGATCACGAAGGTCACACAACTGCTGATCCTCAAACTGACGGCCCTGAATCTGATCAATCAAAGTGGAACGAACCTCAACACTGGCGAGAACTCTGCTAGGATCCGACAAGTCAAGCCTAACCAGACGGTTAGCCAAGGACTGAATGTCCAAGGCCAACGGCCGCTCTGAAACTGAAAGAGGAGCTAGGCTACCCATACTCACTGTCTTCCGACTCAAGGCATCCGCTACCACGTTTGCCTTGCCCGGATGATACAGAATAGTGAAGTCATAGTCCTTCAGTAACTCGACCCATCTCCTCTGTCTTGAGTTCAACTCCCGCTGACTTGTGATATACTGAAGACTACGGTGATCGGTGAAGATATCACAGTGAACTCCATATAAGTAATGCCTCCAGATCTTGAGCGCGAAAACTACCGCCGCCAGCTCTAAGTCATGAGTGGGGGAGTTGCGCTCGTGAACCTTCAGCTTGCCTCGACGCATATGCTATTACTCGACCTGCTGCAATCAACACACAACCTAAACCAACCCCAGAAGCAGTCACAATACACGGAGAAGCTCTGACCCCCAACCGGCAAAGTCAAAACTAGAGCTGAAGTCAATAAGGCCTTAAGCCTCTGGAAGCTATCCTCACACTGATTCGACCACTGAAATGGGATATCCTTCCTAGTCAGCATAGTCAAGGGTGCTGCTATGGAAGAAAATCCCTCAACGAACCGTCTGTAGTAACCGGCTAACCCAATAAAGCTGCGAACCTCAGTAACAGTAGTAGGTCTAGGCCACTCACAAACCGCTGAAATCTTTCCCGGATCAACCCTAATCCCATCCTTAGACACCACGTGCCCTAGGAATGCAACTGACTCAAGCCAAAACTCGCACTTTGAGAACTTGGCTTAAAGCCGATGATCTCTCAAAGTCTGGAGTACAACCCTCAAGTGCTGCTCATGCTCATCTCTGCTACGCGAGTATACCAAGATGTCGTCTATAAAAACTATCACAAACGAGTCCAAATACGGCCAAGAACCCTGTGCATCAAGTTCATAAAGGCTGCGGGGGCCTTAGTCACCAAAAGACATCACCAAGGACTTCATAATGGCAATAAACGTGTCCTGAATGCGTCTTAAGATGTCCTCCATCCTAAATCTCAACTGGTGGTAAGCCCGGACCTCAAATCAATCTTCGAGAAACAGACTGAACCTGAAGCTGGTCAAACAAATCATCAATCCTCGGCACGGATACTATTCTCACTGTCAACCATCCTAATTCAGCTACCGATAATCAATACACATGTGCATCGACCCATCCTTCTTCTTCACAAAGAGAACAGGAGCACCCCACGGTGACACACTAGGTCTAATAAACCCCTTAGCTAACAGATCCTGGAGCTGCTCCTTAAGCTCCCTCAACTCAGCAGGAGCCATACGGTAAGGGGGAATAGAAATGGGCCTAGTACCCGGCTCTAACTCAATAGCAAAATCAATATCTCTCTCAGGTGGAAGGCCTGGCAGGTCGGTAGGAAACACATCGAGGAAGTCTCTAACCACAGGAACAGACTCAGGAGAAGTGGGGTCAGCACTAACATCTCAGACATATGCTAGATAAGGTAAACACCCACGGGCAATCAACTTCCTAGCTCGAAGACAAGAGATGATCCCAGATGGTGCATGGCTAACAGAACCCTGCCACACAACCGGGGATACACCGGGCACAGCTATGGTAATGGTCTTGGCATAACAATCCAAAACCACACGGTGAGGGGATAACCAGTCCATGCCCAGTATCACATCAAAATCTAGCATATCAAGAATCATCAAATCACCCCAAGTCTCTGAATCACCAATAGATAGCATACAAGATCTCACAATCCGATCCACTACTAAAGAATCTCCTACTGGGGTCGAAACAGAAACAGGAACAGATAATGGCTCACTAGCCAACCCCAAACAAGGCACAAAGTAGGCAGATACATATGAACAAGTGGATCCAGGATCAAATAAAGCCATAGCAGACTGATGGCACACAAAAATCATACCTGTAATCACAGCATCTGAGGCCTCTGCCTCTGGTCTCCTAGGGACCGCGTAAAACTGACGACGACCTCCACCTGCCCGACCGCCATCCCTACCACCTGCTCTACCACGTGGTGCACCACCTCTACTCTGACGACCACCCCCTCTAGCCGGGGGCTGAACTACCCGTAAAGGCTCGGCCAACTGAGTTGTACCCTACTGAGGGCAATCTCTAGCAAAGTGACCTATCGCACCACAAGTAAAACAAGCCCCTGACGGCCTACTCAGTCGAGATGAACCAGCAAATCCCAAATGACCACCACGACCTGATGCCCCAAAAACTGTACCCCTCGAAGGCTAGCCGCCATAGCCCTGATGGCTGCTCTGACCCTGCTCGAACTGGGTACTACCGAAAGTCTGAAGTGAAGCCTGCACCGGTCGGCTGGACTGACCCTGATACTGCTGTGGCTGATAACTCCAGCTCCACTGGCCAGGACCTCTACCACCATATCTGGAGCCACTATAGACACCCTGATGTCGAGGCCTCTTATCTCTGGACCCTGATCATGTCGCTGTAAGTCCTCCACAGTACGGGCATAGTCTACAATAGCCTGGAATGACCGACCACTGGCAATCAATATCTCAGCTGGCTGCCTGATCTCTGGCCTAAAACCCCATACAAATCTGCGAATCCTATCAGCCTCGGTAGGAATGATCATAGCTCCGAACGGTGCTAGCTGATGCAAAACAGGTCTCATACTCCGAGATAGTCGTAGACCCCTGTACAAGGTGAGTAAACTGCTCCCTGCGGCGCTCCCGATCACTCTGGGGTAGGAACTTGGCCATAAAGGCCTCATAAAACTCAAACAAGGTCAAAGGAGGTGATGACGGTGGTCTACAAGCAACCTGAGCCCTCCACCATAACTTCGCTGGGCCCTCCAACTGATAGGTAGTATAACCAACCCCGTGAGTCTCCAACAAACCCAGATGATGCAACATCTCCTCACAGGTGGTAATAAAGTCATGTGGATCCTGTCCAGAAGTACCCGCAAACCTCGGAGGTGCTAACCTCAAAAACCTACCCAACGCCTTCTGCTCTGAATCTGTCATAGCTGGGCGAGGAGCAAGAGGCTGTGCAACAGATGAAACCGGAATGACCTCCGCACGGGGACCCATAGTAGCCGGCTGCGCTCTTGAGCTCTGTGCACCCAGGGCTGCCCCCTGAGCGGATGTCTGCGCTACCTCAGAAGGCCGCTCTCCAATTACACCCAAAAGCTGTAATAGTAACCCCCGAATATCTGGAGACTGAGCTGCGGCTGAAGCTGGCACAGAAGTGTGCACTGGAGCTGGTACTGGAGCTGGCGCTGGAGCTGGTGGTACCTGGGCTGCCCCCTGAACCACATGCTGCTCGGGCTCTATCTCCACGCGAGCAGCTCTAGCAGGTGCCACTGATCGAGGGCGTCCTCGACCCCTAGCTGGAGTGGGAGGCTCATCTTCGCGTGATGCCGATGACCTTGTACGAACCATCTGCGGAAGAATGAAGTAGAACAAATGAGATCTCTAGAAACTTCAACGGTTGTACGCACGACACAGAAGCAATGAAAGAGTCAAATTTCCTAAAATGCCACTGTAGCCTCCCAAAGATTGAGTACGGACGTCTCCGCCCCGATCCGCAGGACTCTACTAGACATTGGCTCCTATACCGATGACACCGGTGAACCTAAAGCTCTGATACCAAGTTATCACGACCCAATTTCTCGGTCATGATGGCACCTACAACCCCCGATAGGTGAACCAATCCCCGTAGCCCAGAACAGTTAGCAATGGGCTACTATCTAACAAATAAGGGAACCAGACGAATAAAATAGATAACAGGGATATAAATATATACATATGCGGAAACTAAACCAAACCCCAAGACCTGGTATCATAGTACAGAGCCAAAGTACATACATGGAGTACAAATAAACCCAAAACTATATATACAGATGTCTCTGAATGGTAATAGAGTACATGAAGCAAACGATAAACTAAAGGTAAGCTCCGATCGCCAAGAGCTCACCCTCAGCCTGAAGCAGTCCTCAACAGATCTCCAAGCACGAATCACAGCGATCTAACGGCGATGGCCCACGCCAGGATCTGCACCCAAAGATGCAGGGGGGAGGGGTGAGCACCAAATGCGAAGCATAAGGTACCCAGTAGGTATCATAGGCCGATTGGGCACATATAAGATAAAAGCAGTAATAGACAGAATAGAAGCAAGTAGTCACAGAAATCAACGAAAGGTACACAGGAACTAGCCCAGAGGGGAATCAACAGAACCACATATGAGGCTAGTAAACAGAATATACACACCAAAGGCACAGGTGAAAGTAAGAGACAACGCACCTGGGGTCCTTGCAATAACAGTGTATACAAAATAAGTTTACGAAATGGACGGTATACCGGTAACCTCAAGTGTAAGAAGAAGAGAGAAAGAGTAATGATAGGCATGCTCAGAGACATGAATCAAACTCAACTAATCATATCAATCTCAATCCAGAAACTAACAGTCTAGCAGTGACCTACCTCATACTTATCCATAATAGAGAACAACTCTGTAAGTAAATAACAAAAGTCTACCTACAGTCCCCCGGCCGCCCATACAAACCGAGGAACACAAACAAGTGAAAACAAACCTCCGGCATCCCATACTACCGGAGCGTACAATCAGCAAACAGCAAACAAGGGTGGAACCTCGAACCATGAATGATATGATGCATGAAGATCTCAGTGCCATAGTATCTCTGTATGTACCTCCTCCGGTGCCGATCCGGCCCCAGCAGGTAGGTTCCATGGAAGGACTCTGCCCGTATACCTCTACTCCACCGTATACCCCTCCACCGGCACACGCAGCCCGTAGCCCCTGGCCCGGATGGCAAGGTCCATGGAGGTCCCAGACCCCATACTAAACTCAGTATCAGAACATGTATCAAGATAGAGACCCAGTCTCGATATCAAGATAGAGACCCAGTCTCGAATATGCATGCCCAGACCCTGTCCAGGACGAAAAATAGTAGGAAAATATCTCAAAAACCCCCCTCCAAGGGTGCCGGGCGTAGCCGGGTCTAAACAGTAAAAAGTCATCTCAGGTGCTCGGTCCGACCGAGGCTAAAAATCATCTCAAGTAACAAGAAAACTCAACTAGCACCCCGGCCCTGCCGAGTCTAGCGATAATCATAAAACTGATGATTTTAAACATAATTTTACTTTCTTGCCCAAAAATCTCCACAAGTGAAATCAACCATTTCCAAATCATTTCCATCAAAAACGGGCCCCCCGGGCCATGCAAGGTTTAGAAAACAGTGCCAGTAGGCCCGAAGCCAAAACCACAGTAAAACACGGATAAAACCTCTTTATATGCATGGAAATGATATGATCACACACAATAGCTGCCCCGCAGCTCACAATCAACCTATCGACCCTGCACAGGCCCACAGCTACTCAGCAAGCATAACCAGCCTAGAAGGATAATTCTATGCCCGGGACTCGCGGACATTCCCAAAATCCCACCTTCTATGTTCCAGAGTCAACAAGGTCTCACAGGACCACAAGGGTAAATAAATAAAATATATCGGCAAATACTACAAGCAACGGAGGAATAAAAATAGGCGGACATGAATAAAGCGGTCAAGGTCTGTGGTACCAACCTAATAACCAACCCAAGGATGCCCATTAATACAATTTTATTTTATATATACGGAGTCTAGGGAAAATAAATCGTAACCTACCTGTCGTCCGACGACAAGCTGCTAGAACAACGATGTCCAAGCTCGAACCACTCCAAGAAAATCCAAAACTAAATCGTAATCGGAATCGGATTTAGGCTTGAATAACTTGACGTAGATAATTGACTTACTTTATCAAATATATTTTTCTCACCACAAAACCTAACACGTGAAAGAATATTTGATAATGTGCATCGTTGTATGAAACAGTAATATACATATATGTATACAACTTTCAGCAAAGTCAATGGGTGACTCACTTTAATATTTGCTGCCAATTAGCCACCTAACAGCTACTACATGCTTGCTGCTTTGCCTCACCTCCACGTGTTGTGGAGGTGGCAATATTTAATATTTTCCAGCCCGTTATGTATGTATTCGGGTATTGAATAAATTCGTGTTAAAATAAATATAATATTTTAAATAGACCATAATTTATAGAAAATTATTTCAAACAAAACCTACTATATTATAATAATTATTTTCAACATAACTAAATTTATTATCTCCGATAAAATATTTGCAAAGGTAATAATAATATAATATAACTTCCTACCACCTTCGACTTTTAAATAAAATATTTTCAAATACGCACGATTTCGATACTCGAGAATTCTCTCGGGATCCTCCCTTATTTTTTATAACTGTTTCGGAACTGAAATGGCGTCTTAAAACGTGAAGTCGAGGCTTAAATCGAGTTTAACCCGACCCGGTTCGCGACCCGGTTCGCAACCCGTTTTCTGCCAGACAGTCCGCGGTAAAACAGTCATAACTCTTTACACCGAGATCAGTTGGACGCGAGGTTTTGTGCGTTGGAAACTAGACTCGTAGAACTTCGATTTGATATTTCGGGGGACTTCTAACTCTTTATATATTGAGAGAAAAGCCCTGATACATTTGACCCAAAGTTCAGAAAATTTGTTAAAGGTCTTACGATATCTTTTGTCGATTTGCTTGACTTCAAAACTTAAACGTGGAAATGACCGGAAGGGTCATTACACGGACGCACATATCACACAAAATCCATGGACTAACACACGAAAAAATTGAAAAATCCCTATTTCCCATTTCGGGCCACGTTTGAAATCCTAAAACTCCACGTTTGCCCCTCCGAACCAATGCGCTCCATTAAATAGGTCATCGAGGACGCCCACGAAAAATTTCCTCCAAAATACCGCCGGATGCACATATCACACAAATCCATGGACTATAACACATGAAAAAATTGAAAAATCCCTATCTCCCATTCCGGGACACGTTTGAAATCCTAAAACCCCACGTTTTCCCTTCCCAACCAATGCGCGCCATTAAATAGGTCGCGGACGTCCATGAAAAACTTCCTCCAAAATACCTACGGACGCACATATCACAAAAAATTCATGGACTATAATAACACACGAAAAAACTAAAAAATCCCTATTTCCCATTCCGTGCCACCTTTGAAATCTTAAAACCCCACGTTTGCCCCTCCGAACCAACGCGCGCCATTAAATAGGTCATCGCGGACGCCCACGAAAAATTTAGGCCAAAATACCGCCGGACGCACATATCACACAAAATCCATGAACTATAACACACCAAAAAACCGAAAAATCCCTATTTCCCGTTCCGAGCCACGTTTGAAATCCTAAAACCCCACATTTGCCCCTCCGAACCAACGTGCGCCATTAAATAGTTCGTCGCGAACGCCCAAAAAAGTATTTCTCCAAAATACCGCCGGACGCACATATCACACAAAATCCATGGACTATACACACGAAAAAACTGAAAAATCCCAATTTCCCATTCCGGGCCACATTTGAAATCCTAAAACCCCACGTTTTCCAATCCAAACCAACGCGCGCCATTACATAGGTCGTCGCGGACGCCCACAAAAAATTTCGGCCAAAATTCCGTCGTATAACACACGAAAAAACCAAAAAATCCCTATTTTCCATTTCGGGCCACGGTTGAAATCCTTAAACACCACTTTTGCCCCTCCGAACCAACGCGCGCCATTAAATAGGTCGTCGCGGACGCCCACGAAAAATTTTGTCCAAAATACCGCCGGACGCACATATCACACAAAATCCATGGACTAACACACGAAAAAACTGAAAAATCCCTATTTCCCATTCCGGGCCACGTTTGAAATCCTAAAATCCCACATTTTCCCCTCCGAACCAACGCGCACCATTAAATAGGTCGTCGCGAACGCCCACGAAAATGTTTCTCCAAAATACCGTCGGACGCACATATCACACAAAATCCATGGACTATACACACGAAAAAAATAGGAAAATCCCTATTTCCCATTCCGGGCCACGTTTGAAATCCTAAAACCTCACGTTTGCCCCTCCAAAACAACGCGCGCCATTAAATAGGTCGTCGCGGACGCCCACGAAAATTTTTGACCAAAATACCGCTGGACGCACATATCACACAAAATCCATGGACTAACTGACGAAAAAACTAAAAAATCCCTATTTCCCATTCCGGGCCACGCTTGAAATCCTAAAACCCCATGTTTGCCCCTCCGACCAACGCGCGCCATTAAATATTTCGTCGCGGACGCCCACCAAAAATTTCCTCCAAAATACCGCCGGACGGACATATCACACAAAATCCATTGACTATAACACAAAAAAAAATGAAAAATCCCTACTTCCCGTTCCGGGACACGTTTGAAATCCTAAAACCCCACGCTTGCCCCTCCGAACCAACGCCCGCCATTAAATAGGTCGTCGCGGACGCCCACAAAAAATTTCCTCCAAAATACCGCCGGACGCACATATCACACAAATCCATGGACTATAACACACGAAAAAATAAAAAAAATCCCTATTTCCCATTCCAGGCCACGTTTGAAATCCTAAAACCCCACGTTTTCCCTTCCGAACCAACGCGCGCCATTAAATAGATCGTCGCGGATGCCCACAAAAAATTTTGTCCAAAATTCAGCCGGACGCTCATATCACACAAAATCCATGGACTATAACACACGAAAAAACTGAAAAATCCCTACTTCCCATTCCGGGACACGTTTGAAATCCTAAAACCCCACGTTTGCCCCTTCGAACCAACGCGCGCCATTAAATAGGTCGTCGCGGACGCCCACGAAAAATTTCGACCAAAATACCGTCGGACGCATATATCACACAAAATCCATGGACTAACACAAGAAAAAACTGAAAAATCCCTATTTCCATTCCGGGACACGTTTGAAATCCTTAAACCCCACGTTTGCCCCTCTGAACCAACGCGCGCCATTAAATAGGTCGTCGCGCACACCCACCAAAAATTTCCACCAAAATACCGCCGGACGCACATATCACACAAAATCCATGGACTTCACGAAAAAACTGAAAAATTCCTACTTCCCGTTCCGGGACACGTTTGAAATCCTAAAACCCCACGCTTGCCCCTCCGAACCAACGCCGGCCATTAAATAGTTCGTCGCGGACGCCCACAAAAAATTTCCTCCAAAATACCGTCGGACACACATATCACACAAATCCATGGACTATAACACACGAAAAAATTGAAAAATCCCTATTTCCCATTTCGGGCCACGTTTGAAATCCTAAAACCCCACGTTTTCCCTTCCGAACCAATGCTCGCCATTAAATAGGTCGTCATGGACGCCCACAAAATATTACGGCCAAAATACCGCCGGACGCACATATCACACAAAATCCATGGAATATAACACACGAAAAAATTGAAAAATCTCTATTTTCCGTTTCGGGCCACGTTTGAAATCCTAAAACACCACGTTTGCCCCTTCGACCCAACGCGCGCTATTAAATAGGTCGTCGCGGACGCCCACGAAAAATTTTGTCAAAAATACCCCCGGACGCACATATCACACAAAATACATGGACTAACACACGAAAAAACTGAAAAATCCCTATTTCCCGTTTCGTGCCACGTTTGAAATCCTAAAACCCCACGTTTTCCCCTCCAAACCAACGCGCGCCATTAAATAGGTCGTCGAGGACGCCCACGAAAAATTTCCTCCAAAATACCGCCGGATGCACATATCACACAAATCCATGGACTTATAACACATGAAAAAATCGAAAAATCCCTATCTCCCATTCCGGGACACGTTTGAAATCCTAAAACCCCACGTTTTCCCTTTTGAACCAATGCGCGCAATTAAATAGGTCGTCGCGAACGTCCACAAAAAATTTCCTCCAAAATACCTCCGGGCGCACATATCACACAAATTCCATGGACTATAATAACACACGAAAAAACTAAAAAAATCTCTATTTCCCATTCCGGGCCACGTTTGAAATCCTAAAACCCCTCTTTTGCCCTTCCGAACCAACGCGCACCATTAAATAGGTTGTCGCGGACGCCCATAAAAAAATTTGGCCAAAATACTGCCGGACGCACATATCACACAAAATCCATGGACTATAACACACGAAAAAACTAAAAAATCCCTATTTCCCGTTCCGGGCCACGTTTGAAATCCTAAAACCCCACGTTTGCCCCACCGAACCCACGCGCGCCATTAAATATTTCATCGCGGACGCCCATGAAAACTTTTGGCTAAAATACCGCCGGATGCATATATCACGCAAAATCCATGGACTATAACACACGAAAAAACAGAAAAATCCCTATTCCCGTTCCGGGCCACGTTTGAAATCCTAAAACCCCACATTTGCCCCTCCGAACCAACGGGCGCCATTAAATAGTTCGTCGCAAACTCCCACAAAAATATTTCTCCAAAATACCGCCGGACGCACATATCACACAAAATCCATGGACTATACACACGAAAAAACTGAAAAATTCCTACTTCCCGTTCCGGGACACGTTTGAAATCCTAAAACCCCACGCTTGCCCCTCCGAACCAACGCCGGCCATTATATAGATCGTCGCGGACGCCCACAAAAACTTTCCTCCAAAATACCGTCAGACACACATATCACACAAATCCATGGACTATAACACACGAAAAAATTGAAAAATCCCTATTTCCCATTTCGGGCCACGTTTGAAATCCTAAAACCCCACGTTTTCCCTTCCGAACCAATGCTCGCCATTAAATAGGTCGTCACGGACGCCCACAAAATATTACGGCCAAAATACCGCCGGACGCACATATCACACAAAATCCATGGAATATAACACACGAAAAAACTGAAAAATCTCTATTTTCCGTTACGGGCCACGTTTGAAATCCTAAAACACCACGTTTGCCCCTTCGACCCAACGCGCGCTATTAAATAGGTCGTCGCGGACGCCCCCGGAAATATTTCGTCAAAAATACCCCCGGACGCACATATCACACAAAATCCATGGACTAACACACGAAAAAACTGAAAAATCCCTATTTCCCGTTTCGTGCCACGTTTGAAATTTTAAAACCCCACGTTTTTCCCTCCAAACCAACGCGCGCCATTAAATAGGTCGTCGAGGACGCCCACGAAAAATTTCCTCCAAAATACCGCCGGATGCACATATCACACAAATCCATGTACTTATAACACATGAAAAAATCGAAAAATCCCTATCTCCTATTCCGGGACACGTTTGAAATCCTAAAACCCCACGTTTTCCCTTTCGAACCAATGCGCGCAATTAAATAGGTCGTCGCGAACGTCCACAAAAAATTTCCTCCAAAATACCTCCGGACGAACATATCACACAAATTCCATGGACTATAATAACACACGAAAAAACTAAAAAAATCCCTATTTCCCATTCCGGGCCACGTTTGAAATCCTAAAACCCCACGTTTGCCCCTCCGAACCAACGTGCACCATTAAATAGGTTGTCGCGGACGCCCACAAAAAAATTTGGCCAAAATACTGCCGGACGCACATATCACACAAAATCCATGGACTATAACACACGAAAAAACCGAAAAATCCCTATTTCCCGTTCCGGGCCACGTTTGAAATCCTAAAACCCCATGTTTGCCCCACCGAACCCACGCGCGCCATTAAATATTTCATCGCGGACGCCCATGAAAACTTTTGGCTAAAATACTGCCGGACGCATATATCACGCAAAATCCATGGACTATAACACACGAAAAAATAGAAAAATCCCTATTCCCGTTCCGGGCCACGTTTGAAATCCTAAAACCCCACATTTGCCCCTCCGAACAAACGGGCGCCATTAAATAGTTCGTCGCGAACTCCCACAAAAATATTTCTCCAAAATACCGCCGGACGCACATATCACACAAAATCCATGGACTATACACACGAAAAAACTGAAAAATCTCTATTTCCCATTCCGGGCCACATTTGAAATCCTAAAACCCCACGTTAGCCCCTCCGAACCAACGCGCGCCATTACATAGGTCGTCGCGGATGCCCACGAAAATTTTTCTCCAAAATACCGCCGGACACACATATTACACAAATCCATGGACTATAACAGACGAAAAAATTGAAAAATCCCTATTTCCATTTCGGGCCACGTTTGAAATCCTAAAACCCCACGTTTTTCCTTCCGAACCAATGCGCGCCATTAAATAGGTCGTCGCGGACGCCCACAAAATATTACGGCCAAAATACCGCCGGACGCACATATGACACAAAATCCATGGAATATAACACACGAAAAAACTGAAAAATCTCTATTTTCCGTTCTGGGCCACGTTTGAAATCCTAAAACACCACGTTTGCCCTTTCGACCGAACGCGCACCATTAAATAGGTCGTCGCGGACGCCCACGAAAAATTTCGACAAAAATACCCCCGGAAGCACATATCACACAAAATCCATGGACTAACACACGAAAAAACTGAAAAATCCCTATTTCCCGTTTCGGGCCACGTTTGAAATCCTAAAACCCCACGTTTGCCCCTCCAAACCAACACGCGCCGTTAAATAGGTCGTCGAGGATGCCCAGGAAAAATTTCCTCCAAAATACCGCCGGATGCACATATCACACAAATCCATGGACTTATAACACATGAAAAAATAGAAAAATCCCTATCTCCTATTCCGGGACACGTTTGAAATCCGAAAACCCCACATTTTTCCTTCCGAACCAATGCGCGCAATTAAATAGGTCGTCGCAAACGTCCACAAAAAATTTCCTCCAAAATACCTCCGGACGCACATATCACACAAATTCCATATACTATAATAACACACGAAAAAACTAAAAAATCCCTATTTCCCATTCCGGGCCACGTTTGAAATCCTAAAACCCCACGTTTGCCCCTCCGAAACAACGCGCGCCATTAAATAGGTTGTCGAGGACGACCACAAAAAATTTTGGCCAAAATACCGCCGGACGCACATATCACACAAAATCCATGGACTATAACACACGAAAAAACCAAAAAATCCCTATTTCCCGTTCCGGGCCACGTTTGAAATCCTAAAACCCCACGTTTGCCCCACCGAACCCACGCGCGCCATTAAATATTTCATCGCGGACGCCCATGAAAACTTTTGGCTAAAATACCGCCGGACGCATATATCACGCAAAATCCATGGACTATAACACACGAAAAAATAGAAAAATCCCTATTCCCGTTCCGGGCCACGTTTGAAATCCTAAAACCCCACATTTGCCCCTACGAACCAACGGGCGCCATTAAATAGTTCATCGCGAACTCCCACAAAAATATTTCTCCAAAATACCGTCGGACGTACATATCACACAAAATCCATGGACTATACACACGAAAAAACTGAAAAATTCCTACTTCCCGTTCCGGGACACGTTTGAAATCCTAAAACCCCACGCTTGCCCCTCCGAACCAACGCCGGCCATTAAATAGATCATCGCGGACGCCCACAAAAATTTTCCTCCAAAATACCGTCGGACACACATATCACACAAATCCATGGACTATAACACACGAAAAAATTGAAAAATCTTTATTTCCCATTTCGGGCCACGTTTGAAATCCTAAAACTCCACGTTTTCCCTTCCGAACCAATGCTCGCAATTAAATAGGTCGTCACGGACGCCCACAAAATATTACGTCCAAAATACCGCCGGACGCACATATAACACAAAATCCATGGAATATAACACACGAAAAAACTGAAAAATCTCTATTTTCCGTTCCGGGCCACGTTTGAAATCCTAAAACACCACGTTTGCCCCTTCGACCCAACGCGCGCTATTAAATAGGTCGTCGCGGACGCCCACGAAAAATTTCATCAAAAATACCCCCGGACGCACATATCACACAAAATCCATGGACTAACACACGAAAAAACTGAAAAATCCCTATTTCCCGTTTCGTGCAACGTTTGAAATCCTAAAACCCCACGTTTTCCCCTCCAAACCAACGCGCGCCATTAAATAGGTCGTCGATGACGCCCACGAAAAATTTCCTCCAAAATACCGCCGGATGCACATATCACACAAATCCATGGACTATAAACACATGAAAAAATCGAAAAATCCCTATCTCCCATTCCGGGACACGTTTGAAATCCTAAAACCCCACTTTTTCCCTTTCGAACCAATGCGCGCAATTAAATAGGTCGTCGCGAACGTCCACAAAAAATTTCCTCCAAAATACCTCCGGACGCACATATCACACAAATTCCATGGACTATAATAACACACGAAAAAACTAAAAAAATCCCTATTTCCCATTCCGGGCAACGTTTGAAATCCTAAAACCCCACGTTTGCCCCTCCGAACCAATGCGCACCATTAAATAGGTTGTCGCGGACGCCCACAAAAAAATTTGGCCAAAATACTGCCGGACGCACATATCACACAAAATCCATGGACTATAACACATGAAAAAACCGAAAAATCCCTATTTCCCGTTCCGGGCCACGTTTGAAATCCTAAAACCCCACGTTTGCCCCACCGAACCCACGCGCGCCATTAAATATTTCATCGCGGACGCCCATGAAAACTTTTGGCTAAAATACCGCCGGACGCATATATAACGCAAAATCCATGGACTATAACACACGTAAAAACAGAAAAATCCCTATTCCCGTTCCGGGCCACGTTTGTAATCCTAAAACCCCACATTTGCCCCTCCGAACCAACGGGCGCCATTAAATAGTTCGTTGCGAACTCCCACAAAAATATTTCTCCAAAATACCGCCGGACGCACATATCACACAAAATCCATGGACTATACACACGAAAAAACTGAAAAATCCCTATTTCTCATTTCGGGCCACATTTGAAATCCTAAAACCCCACGTTTGCCCCTCCGAACCAACGCGCGCCATTACATAGGTCGTCGCGGACGCCCACGAAAAATTTCCTCCAAAATACCGCCGGACACACATGTCACACAAATCCATGGACTATAACAGACGAAAAAATTGAAAAACCCCTATTTCCCATTTCGGGCCACGTTTGAAATCCTAAAACCCCACGTTTTCCCTTCCGAACCAATGCGCGCCATTAAATAGGTCGTCGCGGACGCCCACAAAATATTACGGCCAAAATACCGCCGGACGCACATATCACACAAAATCCATGGAATATAACACACGAAAAAACTGAAAAATCTCTATTTTCCGTTCCGGGCCACGTTTGAAATCCTAAAACACCACGTTTGCCCTTTCGACCGAACGCGCACCATTAAATAGGTCGTCGCGGACGCCCACGAAAAATTTCGACAAAAATACCCCCGGAAGCACATATCACACAAAATCCATTGACTAACACAAGAAAAAACTGAAAAATCCCTATTTCCCGTTTCGGGCCACGTTTGAAATCCTAAAACCCCACGTTTGCCCCTCCAAACCAACGCGCGCCATTAAATAGGTCGTCGAGGACGCCCAGGAAAAATTTCCTCCAAAATACCGCCGGATGCACATATCACACAAATCCATGGACTTATAACACATGAAAAAATAGAAAAATCCCTATCTCCTATTTCGGGACACGTTTGAAATCTGAAAACCCCACATTTTCCCTCCGAACCAATGCGCGCAATTAAATAGGTCATCGCGAACGTCCACAAAAAATTTCCTCCAAAATACCTCCGGACGCACATATCACACTAATTCCATATACTATAATAAGACACGAAAAAACTAAAAAATCCCTATTTCCCATTCCGGGCCACGTTTGAAATCCTAAAACCCCACGTTTGCCCCTCCGAAACAACGTGCGCCATTAAATAGGTTGTCGAGGACGACCACAAAATATTTTGGCCAAAATACCGCCGGACGCACATATCACACAAAATCCATGGACTATAACACACGAAAAAAGCAAAAAATCCCTATTTCCCGTTCCGGGCCACGTTTGAAATCCTAAAACCCCACGTTTGCCCCACCAAACCCACGCGCGCCATTAAATATTTCATCGCGGACGCCCATGAAAACTTTTGGCCAAAATACCGCCGGACGCATATATCACGCAAAATCCATGGACTATAACACACGAAAAAATAGAAAAATCCCTATTCCCATTCCGGGCCACGTTTGAAATCCTAAAACCTCACATTTGCCCTCCGAACCAACGGGCGCCATTAAATAGTTCGTCGCGAACTCCCACAAAAATATTTCTCCAAAATACCGCCGGACGCACATATCACAAAAAATCCATGGACTATACGCACGAAAAAACTGAAAAATCTCTATTTCCCATTCCGGGCCACATTTGAAATCCTAAAACCCCACGTTTGCCCCTCCGAACCAACGCGCGCCATTACATAGGTCGTCGCGGACGCCCACAAAAAATATCCTCCAAAATATCGCCGGACACACATATCACACAAATCCATGGACTATAACACACGAAAAAATTGAAAAATCCCTATTTCCCATTTCGGGCCACGTTTGAAATCCTAAAACCCCACGTTTTTCCTTCCGAACCAATGCGCGCCATTAAATAGGTCGTCGCGGACACCCACAAAATATTACGGCCAAAATACCGCCGGACGCACATATCACACAAAATCCATGGAATATAACACACGAAAAAACTGAAAAATCTCTATTTTCAGTTCCGGGCCACGTTTGAAATCCTAAAACACCACGTTTGCCCTTTCGACCCAACGCGCACCATTAAATAGGTCGTCGCGGATGCCCACGAAAAATTTCGACAAAAATACCCCCGGAAGCACATATCACACAAAATCCATGGACTAACACACGAAAAAATTGAAAAATCCCTATTTCCCATTTCGGGCCACGTTTGAAATCCTAAATGCCCACGTTTGCCACTCCGAACCAACGCGCGCCAATAAATAGGTCGTCGAGGATGCCCCCGAAAAATTTTCTCCAAAATACCGTCGGAAGCACATATCACACAAATCCATGGACTATAACACATGAAAAAATTGAAAAATCCCTATCTCCCATTCCGGGACACGTTTGAAATCCTAAAACCCACGTTTTCCCTTCCGAACCAATGCGCGCCATTAAATAGGTCGTCGCGGACGTCCACAAAAAATTTCCTCCAAAATACCTCCGGACGCACATATCACACAAATTCCATGGACTATAATAACACACGAAAAAACTAAAAAATCCCTATTTCTCATTCCGGGCCACGTTTGAAATCCTAAAACCCCACGTTTGCCCCTCCGAAATAACGCGCGCCATTAAATAGGTTGTCGAGGACGACCACAAAAAATTTTGGCCAAAATACCGCCGGACACACATATCACACAAAATCCATGGACTATAACACACGAAAAAACCAAAAAATCCCTATTTCCCGTTCCGGGCCACGTTTGAAATCCTAAAATCCCACGTTTGCCCCACCGAACCCATGCGCGCCGTTAAATATTTCGTCGCGGACGCCCATGAAAACTTTTGGCCAAAATAACGCCGGACGCATATATCACGCAAAATCCATGGACTATAACACACGAAAAAATAGAAAAATCCCTATTCCCGTTCCGGGCCACGTTTGAAATCCTAAAACCCCACATTTGTCCCTCCGAACCAACGAGCCCCATTAAATAGTTCGTCGCGAACTCCCACAAAAATATTTCTCCAAAATACCGCCGGACGCACATATCACACAAAATCCATGGACTATACGCACGAAAAAACTGAAAAATCTCTATTAACGTTCCGAGCGACATTTGAAATCCAAAAACCCCACGTTTGCCCCTCTGAACCAACGCGCGCCATTAAATAGGTCGTCGCGGACGCCCACGAAAACTTTTGGCCAAAATTCCGCCGGACGCTCATATCACACAAAATCCATGGAATATAACACACGAAAAAACTGAAAAATTCCTATTTCCCGTTTCGGGCCACGTTTGAAATCCTAAAACACCACGTTTGCCCCTCCGACCCAACGCGCGCCATTAAATAGGTTGTCGCGGACGCCCACGAAAAATTTTGACCAAAATACCACCGGACGCACATATCACACAAAATCCATGGACTAACAAACGAAAAAATTGAAAAATCCCTATTTCCCATTTCGGGCCACGTTTGAAATCCTAAATGCCCACGTTTGCCACTCCGAACTAACGCGCGCCAATAAATAGGTCGTCGAGGACGCCCCCGAAAAATTTCCTCCAAAATACCGCCGGATGCACATATCACACAAATCCATGGACTATAACACATGAAAAAATCGAAAAATCCCTATCTCCCATTCCGGGACACGTTTGAAATCCTAAAACCCACGTTTTCCCTTCCGAACCAATGCGCGCCGTTAAATAGGTCGTCGCGGACGTCCAAAAAAAAATGTCCTCCAAAATACCTCCGGACGCACATATCACACAAATTCTATGGACTATAATAACACACGAAAAAACTAAAAAATCCCTATTTCCCATTCCGGGCCACGTTTGAAATTCTAAAACCCCACGTTTGCCCCTCCGAACGAACGCGCGCCATTAAATAGGTCGTCGCGGACGCCCACGAAAAATTTCCTCCAAAATACCGCCGGAAGCACATATCACACAAAATCTATGGACTATATCACACGAAAAAACTGAAAAATCCCTATTTCCCATTTCGGGCCACATTTGAAATCCTAAAACCCCACGTTTGCCCCTCCGAACCAACGCGCGACATTAAATAGGTCATCGCGGACGCCCATGAAAATTTTCGGCCAAAATACCTCCGGACGCACATAACACACAAAATCCATTGACTATAACACACGAAAAAACCAAAAAATCCCTATTTCCCGTTCCGGACCACGTTTGAAATCCTAAAACCCCATGTTTTCCCCTCCGAACCAACGCGCGCCATTAAATAGGTCGTCGCGGACGCCCTTGAAAACTTTTGGCCAAAATACCACCGGACGCATATATCACACAAAATCCAATGACTATAACACACGAAAAAATAGAAAAACCCCTATTTCTCATTTCGGGCCACGTTTGAAATCCTAAAACCCCACATTTGCACCTCCGAACCAACGCGCGCCATTAAATAGGTCGTCGCGAACGCCCACGAAATTTTTTCTCCAAAATACCGCCGGACGCACATATCACACAAAATCCATGGTCTATACACACGAAAAAACTGAAAAATCCCTATTTCCCGTTCCGGGCCACATTTGAAATCCTAAAACCCCACGTTTGCCCCTCCGAACAAACGAGCACCATTAAATAGGTCGTCGCGGACGCCCACAAAAAATTTTGGCCAAAATTTCACCGGACGCTCATATCACACAAAATCCATGGATTATAACACACGAAAAAACCAAAAAATCCCTATTTTCCGTTCCGGGCCACGTTTGAAATCCTAAAACACCACTTTTGCCCCTACGAACCAATGCGCGCCATTAAATAGGTCATCGCGGACGCCCACGAAAAATTTCGACCAAAATACCGTCGGACACATATAACACAAAATCCATGGACTAACACACGAAAAAACTGAAAAATCCCTATTTCCCGTTCCGGGCCACGTTTGAAATCCTAAAACCCCACATTTGCCCCACCGAACCAACGCGCGCCATTAAATAGGTCGTCGCGGATGCCCATTAAAACTTTTGGCCAAAATACCGCCGGACGCATATATCACACAAAATCCATGGACTATAACACACGAAAAAAACAGAAAAATCCCTATTTCTCATTTCGGGCCACGTTTGAAATCCTAAAACCCCACATTTGCCCCTCCGAACAAACGCGCGCCATTAAATAGGTCATCGCAGATGCCCATAAAAAATTTCGACCAAAATACCGCCGGACGCATATATCACACAAAATCAATGGACTATAACACACAAAAAAACCGAAAAATCCCTATTTCCCGTTCCGGGCCATGTTTGAAATTCTAAAACACCACGTTTTCCCCTCCCACCAACGTGTGCCATTAAATAGGTCATCGCGGACGCCCACGAAAAATTTTGACCAAAATACCGCCGGACGTACATATCACACAAAATTCATGGACTAACACACGAAAAAACTAAAAAATCCCTATTTCCCATTCCGGGCCACGTTTGAAATCCTAAAACCCCACATTTGCCCCTCCGAACCAACGCGCGCCATTAAATAGGTCATCGCGGACACCCACGAAAAATTTCCTCCAAAATACCGCCGGACGCACATATCACACAAAATTCATGGACTATAACACACGAAAAAACTGAAAAATCCCTACTTCCCGTTCTGGGACACGTTTGAAATCCTAAAACCCCACGCTTGCCCCTCCGAACCAACGCCCGCCATTAAATAGGTCGTCGCGGACGCCCACGAAAAAATTCCTCCAAAATACCGCCAGACTTACATATCACACAAATCCATGGACTATAACACATGAAAAAACTGAAAAATCCCTACTTCCTGTTCCGGGACACGATTGAAATCCTAAAACCCCACGCTTGCACCTCCGAACCAACGGCCGCCATTAAATAGGTCGTCGCGGACGCCCACCAAAAATTTCCTCCAAAATACCGCCAGACGCACATATCACACAAAATCAATGGACTATACACACGAAAAAACTGAAAAATCCCTATTTCCCGTTCCGGGCCACATTTGAAATCCGGGCAATTGAGGTCTCGAGAGATCCCGGTTGTTAAGGTTCAGTGGAGGCACCGTCCAGTCGAGGAGGCTACCTGGGAGACCGAGAGAGATATGCGGGCCCAGTATCCGCAGCTGTTTGAGCCTTCAGGTACCCCCTTGACCTTGACTTTCGAGGACGAAAGTCCTTTTTAGTAGTGGATGATGTAATGATCCTTCCGGTTATTTCCACGTATACATTTTCCTTGATCCGTTAGATCTTGTTTGTAGCAGCCCCAAGTCACTTAAGGCTCGTCAGGACCAGTATTTCGGTGCTGGGTCCAGTTATTTGGTCGTATGATAAGTTTTGAAGACAAGTAAGTCGGAAAAAGTTATCGTAAGTTCCTTTATTAAATTTTCTGAACTTTGGGTAACATGTCTCAGGGCTTTTCTCCCAATATATAAAGAGTTAGAAGTCCCCCGAAATACCAAATCGAAGGTCTACGAGTCTAGTTTCAAACGCATAAAACCTCACGTCCAACTGATCGCGGAGTAAAAAGTTATGACTGTTTTACCGCGGACTGTCCGGCAGGAACCGGGTTGCGAACCGGGTCGCGAACCGGGTCGGGTCAAAACCGATTTAAAGCCTCAACTTCACGTTTTAAAATGCCTTTTCAGTTCTGAAACAGTGAGAAAACATAAGGGAGGATTCCAAGAGAGTTCGTGAGTATCAAAATCGTGCGTTGGTGAATTGCGAGCCTAAGTTTGAGAATTTATTAACATCGCGTGTATTTGAAAATATTTTATTTTAAAGTTATATTTTCTATTACCTTTTTTTAAAAAGTATTTTAAAGGTCTATGAAAAATATTTTTGTTACGATATAATTTTATATGTATTTATTTTATAAGGTTTTTATACATTATAATATTTTAACGGAGTTAGTAAATTTAGTTATGTTGAAAATTATTATTATAATATAGTAGGTTTTATTTGAAATGATTTTCTATTAATTATGGTATATTCAAAAAGCTATATTTATTTTTCCACGAACTTATGCAATACCCGAGTAGATATATATTGGGAAGTGAATATATTGGTTGCCACCTCCATTCCACGTGGAGGTGGAGGAAGTGACCAGCATGTTCATTGTTTAAATAGGTGGCAGCAAGCAAGGGGTATTAGGCCACTCTGTTTTGGCTTATTAGCTTGTCAATAGATATAGAATATAGATAGGATAATATAGGGATCTTTTTAACATTTTACTTCAGCAAATCCATTTCACTTAGCTTCTATATATTAGTTCATATCACGTTGGTAAGAAATTCCTACAGAAAATTATTTGATGCTATATTTGATTTTCGAAAGAAAATCAATTATCCACATCAAGTTATTCAAGCCCGAATTTGAGTCCAATTTCGTTTCGAAGCTTTTCGGAGCGGATTGAGCTTGGACATCATCGTTTTAGCAGCTTGTCGTCGGACGACAGGTAGGTTACAGTTTATTTTCCCTAGACTCCGCATATATAGGATAAATTGTATTAATGGGCATCCTTGGGTTGGTTTATTAGGTTGGTACCACAGACCTCGACCGCTTTATTCATGTCCGCCTACTTTTGTTCCTCCGTTGCTTGTAGTATTTGCCGATATATTTTATTCACCCTTGTGGTCCTGTGAGGCCTTGTTGACTCTGGAACATAGAAGGTGAGATTTTGGGAATGTCCGCGAGTCCCGGGCATAGAATTATCCTTCTAGGCTGGTTATGCTTGCGGAGTAGCTGTGGGCCTGTGCAGGGTCGATAGGTTGATTGTGAGCTGCTGGGCAGCTATTGTGTGTGATCATACCATTTCCATGCATATAAAAAGGTGTCACGACCCAATTTCTCGGTCATGATGGCACCTACGACCCCCGGTAGGTGAACCAATCCCCATAGCCCAGAACAGTTAGTAATGGGCTACTATCTAACAAATAAGAGAACAAGACGAATAGAACAGATAAAAGGACTATAAATATATACATATGCGGAAACTAAACCAAACCCCAAGACCTGGTATCATAGTATAGAGCCAAACTACATACATGGAGTGCAAATAAACCAAAACTATATATACAGATGTCTCTGAATGGTAATAGAGTACATGAAGCAAAAGATAAACTAAAGCTAAGCTCCGATCGCCAAGAGCTCACCCTCAGTCTGAAGTAGTCCCAACAGATCTCCAAGCACAAATCACAGCGATCTAACGGCGATGGCCCACGCTAGGATCTGCACCCAAAGATGCAGGGGTAGGGGTGAGCCCAATGCGAAGCATAAGGGTACCCAGTAGGTATCATAAAAAAAGGCCCCCCCCGACTGGGCACATATAAGATAAAAGCGTAGTAATAGACAGAATAGAAGCAAGCAGTCACAGAAATCAACGAAAGGTACACAGGAACTAGCCTAGAGGGAAATCAACAGAACCACACGTGAGGCTAGTAAGCAGAATATACACACCATAGGCACAGGTGAAAGTAAGAAATAATGCACCTGGGGTCCTTGCAATAACATTGTATACAAAATAAGTTTACGAAATGGACGGTATACCCGTAACCTCAAGAGTAGGAAGAAGAGAGAAAGAGTAATAATAGGCATGCTCAGAGACATGGATCAAACTCAACTAATCATACCAATCTCATACTTATCTATAATAGAGAGCAATTCTGTGAGTAAATAGCAAAAGTCTACCTACAGTCCCCCGGTCGCCCATACAACCGAGGAACACAAGCAAGATAAAACAAACCCTCTGGCATCCCATACTACCGGAGCGTACAATCAACAAACAACAAACAAGGGTGGAGCCTCAAACAATGAATGATATGATGCATGAAGATCACAGTAAATGGTATCTCTGTATGTACCTCCTCCGGCGCCGATCCGGCCCAGCAGGTAGGTTCCATGGAAGGACACTGCCCGTATACCTCTACTCCACCGTATACCCCTCCTCCGGCACACGCAGCCCGTAGCCCCTAGCCCGGATGGCAAGGTCCATGGAGGTCCCAGACCCCATACTAAAACTCAGTATCAACACATGTCGTCCGGAAGCAAGTCCGGTATCAAGATAGAGACCCAGTCTCTAATATGCATGCCCAGACCCTGTCCAGGACTAAAAATAGTAGGAAAATATCTCAAAAACCCCTCCAAGGGTGCCCGGGCGTCGCCGGGTCTAAACAGTAAAAAAGTCATCTCAGGTGCTCGGTCCAACCGAGGCTAAAAATCATCTCAAGTAGTAAGAAAACTCAACTAGCACTCCGGCCCTGCCGAGTCTAGCGATAATCGTAAAACTGATGATTTAAAACATAATTTTACTTTCTTTACCCAGGAATATTCACAAGTTAAATCAAACCATTTCCAAATCATTTCCATCAAAAACAGGCCCCCGGGGCCATGCAAGGTTTAGAAAATAGTGCCAGTAGGCCCGAAGCCAAAACCATAGTAAAACATGGATAAAACCTCTTTATATGCATGGAAATGGTATGATCACACACAATAGATGCCCAGCAGCTCACAATCAACCTATCGACCCTGCACAGGCGCACAGCTACTCATCAAGCATAACCAGCCTAGAAGGATAATTCTATGCCCGGGACTCGCGGACATTCCCAAAATCCCACCTTCTATGTTACAGAGTCAACAAGGCCTCACAGGACCGCAAGGGTAAATAAAATATATTGGCAAACACTACAAGCAACGGAGGAACAAAAGTAGGCGGATATAAATAAAGCGGTCGAGGTCTGTGGTACCAACCTAATAAACCAACCCAAGGATGCCCATTAATACAATTTTATTCTATATATGCGGAGTCTAGGGAAAATAAACCGTAACCTACCTGTCGTCCGACGACAAGCTTGAACCTCTCCGAGAAAGCTCCGAAATGAAATCGAACTCGAAATTAGGCTTGAATAACTTGACGTAGATAATCGATTTTCTTTCGAGGATCGACTCTATACTCAAAGTGATTCTCCTACCAAATTTTCTCTCACGTAAAAGAGTATAAACATATACACAGGATATATTCACCAACTTCTTCAATGAACCCAATAAAATAAGCCTCCTCTTAAACCCCTATATATACGTGACAAGTAGAAAAAGAAAACATCTACAGTAGACAAATAATGGATTCATTACAATCCTTTAAAGATTAGTCATTATCAAAATGACACTATGCTGCCACCACTAAAGTATCCCATTGCTATGTTCCCCCTCCACTTCCACGTGGAAGTGGAGGTTAAAATATCAAATATTAATTCTTTTTCCATTATGTAAATACTCGGGTATTGCATAAATTCATGGTAAAATAAATATACCTTTTAAAATATACCAGAATTCATAGAAAATTATTTCAAATAAAACCTACTATATTATAATAATAAATTTCAACATCACTAAATTTACTATCTCCGTTAAAATATTACAATGTATACAAACTTTATAAAATAAATACATATACAATTATATCGTAACAAAATATTTTTCATAAACTTTTAAAATATTTTGAAAAGGCAATAATAATATAATTTTTGCCAAATTCAACTTTTAAATGAAATATTTTCAAATACACGCACGATGCTAATAAAATTCTTAAGCTTAGGCTCGTAATTCACCAACGCACGATTTTGATACTCAAGAATTCTCTCGGGATCCTCCCTTATGTTTTATCACTGTTTTGGAACTGAAATGGCGTTTTAAAATGTGAAGTTGAGGCTTAAATCGAGTTTAACCCGACCCGGTTCGCGACCCGGTTCGCAACCCGTTTTCTGCCAGACAGTCCGCGGTAAAACAGTCATAACCTTTTACTCCGAGATCAGTTGGACGTGAGGTTTTATGCGTTGGAAAATAGACTCGTAGACCTTCGATTTGGTATTTCGGGGGACTTCTAACACTTTATATATTGAGAGAAAAGCCCTGAGACATTTGACCCAAAGTTCAGAAAATTCATTAAAGAACTTACGATAACTTTTGCCGACTTGCTTGGCTTCAAAACTTATAATGAGACCAAACAAATGGGCCCAACACCGAAATACCGGTCCTGACGAGCCTTAAGTGACTTGGGGCCGCTACAAACACGCTCTAACGGCACAAGGAAAATGTATTCGTGGAAATAACCGGAAGGGTCATTACATCATCCACTACTAAAAAGGACTTTCGTCCTCGAAAGTCAAGGTCAAGGGGGTACCTGAAGGCTAAAATAGCTGCGGATACTGATCCCGCATATCTCTCTCAGTCTCCCAGGTAGCCTCCTCGACCGGATGGTGCCTCCACTGAACCTTAACAACTGAGAGCTCTCGAGACCTCAATCTCCTGACATCTCTGGCCAAAATAGCTGCCGGCTCCTCAACAAGGGCTAAACCCTCACCCAACTGAACTGAATCCCACTGTAACACATGAGACTCATCTGGGACATACCGACGCAACATCGAAACAAGGAATACAGGATGTATAGCTGAAAACATCAGAGGCAAGGCTAGCTACTAGGCAACGCTACCAACCGTCTGAAGAATCTCAAACGGCCCAATGTACCTGGGGCTAAGCTTGCCCCGCCTACCAAATCTCATCATGCCCTTCATGGGCGATACACGGAGAAACACCAAGTCACCGACACTAAACTCCAAGGCACAAAGCCTACGATCAACATAACTCTTCTGCCTGCTCTGAGCTACCCGAAGTCTGTCCTGAATCACTCGGACTCGGTCTAAAGAATCTCGAAGCAAATTTGTGCTCTGTGGCCCAGCACTAAAACCATCAAACCAACCTACCGGTGATCTGCAACGCCTGCCATACAAAGCCTCAAAAGGTGCCATGTCGATACTCGAATGGAAGCTGTTATTATAAGCAAACTCTGCCAAGGGAACAAACTGATCCCAAGAACCTCCAAAGTCAAGAACACAGGCTCGAAGCATGTCCTCCAGAATCTGAATGGTCCTCTCAGACTGGCCATCTGTCTGAGGGTGGAAAGCGGTACTAAGATGAACCTCTGTACCCAAATCTCGCTGAATAGCCCTCCAGAACTGAGATGTGAACTGAGTGTCGTGGTCTGAAATGATAGAAGCTGGGACCCCATGCAATCGAACAATCTCACGAAGGTAAATCTGAGCTAACCTCTCTACACCATAAGAAGTCTGAACCGGCAAGAAATGTGCTGACTTAGTCAGCCTATCAACAATCACCCATATGGAATCAAACCCATGAGAAGTACGAGGCAAACCAACAACGAAGTCCATAGTAATCCCTTCCCACTTCCACTCAGGAATGGGAAGTCGCTGCATCAAACCACCAGGTCTCATGTGCTCGAACTTAACCTGCTGGCAGTTCAAGCACCGAGATACAAACTCTGCTCTATCCCGCTTCATACCACTCCACCAGTAAAGCTGTCTCAAGTCTCTATACATCTTTGCTGTGCCAGGGTGAATGGAGTATCTAGTACAATATGCCTCATGAAGTATCAACTGAATCACATCACTAATCCTCGGAACACAAAGGCGACCATCAAACCTCAGAACCCCATCTGAATCTACAGTAGCCCGACTGGTCTCACCCTGAACAACCCGGTCACGAAGGTCACACAACTGCTGATCCTCAAACTGACGGCTCTGAATCTGATCAATCAAAGTAGAACGAACCTCAATACTGGCGAGAAATCTGCTAGGATCCGACAAGTCAAGCCTAACCAAACGGTTAGCCAAGGACTAGATGTCCCAGGCCAACGGTCGCTCTGAAACTGAAAGAGAAGCTAGGCTACCCATACTCACCGCCTTCCGGCTCAAGGCATCCGCTACCTCGTTTGCCTTGCCCGGATGATACAGAATAGTGAAGTCATAGTCCTTCAGTAACTCGACCCATCTCCTCTGTCTCGAGTTCAACTCCCGCTGACTCGTGATATACTGAAGACTACGGTGATCGGTGAAGATATCACAGTGAACTTCCATATAAGTAATGCCCTCCAGATCTTGACCGCAAAAACTACCACTGTCACTCTAATCGATGAGTGGGGTAGTTGCGCTCGTGAACCTGCAGCGCCTCGACGCTATGTATTACTCGACCCTGCTGCATCAACACACAACCAAGTACCACCCCAGAAGCATCACCAAATTACACGAGAAGCTTTGACCCTCAACTGGCCAAGTCAAACTGGAGCTGAAGTCAATAAGGCCTTAAAGTCTCTGAAGCTAATCCTAACACTGATCCGACCACTTGAATGGGATATTCCTTCCTAGTCAGCATAGTCAAGGGTGCTGCTACGGAAGAAAAATCCCTCGACGAACCGTCTGTAAATAACCTGCTAACCCAATAAATCTGCGAACCTCCAATAACAGTAGTAGGTCTAGGCCACTCAACAAACCGCTGAAATCTTTCCCGATACCCTATCCCATTCCTTAGACACACGTGCCCTAGAATGCAAACTGACTCAATTCCAAAACTCACACTTTGAGAACTTGGCATAAAACCGATGATCTCTCAAAGTCTGGAGTATAACCCTCAAGTGCTGCTCATGCTCATCTCTACTACGCGAGTATATCAAGATGTCGTCTATAAAAACTATCACAAATGAGTCCAAATACGGGCCAAGAACCCTGTGCATCAAGTTCATAAAGGTTGCGGGGGCATTAGTCAACCCAAACGACATCACCAGGAACTCATAATGGCCATAATGTGTCATGAATGCTATCTTAGGGATGTCCTCCGCCCTAATTCTCAACTGATGGTAGCCAGACCTCAAATCAATCTTCGAAAACATGACTGAACCCTGAAGCTGGTCAAACAAGTCATCAATCCTCGGCATCAGATACCTATTCTTCACCGTCACCCTATTCAGCTGCTGATAATCAATACACATGCGCATCGACCCATCCTTCTTTTTCACGAAGAGAACAGGAGCACCCCACGGTGACACACTAGGTCTAATAAACCCCTTAGCTAACAGATCCTGGAGCTGCTCCTTAAGCTCCCTCAACTCAGCAGGAGCCATACGGTAAGGAGGAAATAGAAATGGGCCTAGTGCCCGGCTCTAACTCAATAGCAAAATCAATATCTCTCTCAGGTGGAAGGCCTGGCAGGTCGGTAGGAAATACATCAAGGAAGTCTCTAACCACAAGAACAGACTCAGGAGAAGTGGGGTCAGCACTAACATCTCGGACATATGCTAGATAAGCTAAACACCCACGGGAAATCAACTTCCTAGCTCGAAGAAAAGAGATGATCCCAGATGGTGCATGGCTAACAGAACCCTGCCATACAACCGGGGATACACCGGGAAAACCTATGGTAATGGTCTTGGCATAACAATCCAAAACCACACGGTGAGGGGATAACCAGTCCATGCCCAGTATCACATCAAAATCTAGCATATCAAGAATCATCAAATCACCCCAAGTCTCTGAATCACCAATAGATAGCATACAAGATCTCACAATCCGATCCACTACTAAAGAATCTCCTACTGGGGTCGAAACAGAAACAGGAACATATAATGGCTCACTAGCCAACCCCAAACAAGGCACAAAGTAGGCAGATACATATGAACAAGTGGATCCAGGATCAAATAAAGCCATAGCAGACTGATGGCACAAAGAAATCGTACCTGTAATCACAGCATCTGAGGCCTCTGCCTCTGGTCTCCTAGGGACCGCGTAAAACTGACGACGACCTCCACCTGCCCGACCGCCATCCCTACCACCTGCTCTACCGCGTGGAGCACCACCTCTACCCTGTCGACCACCCCCTCGAGCTGGGGGATGAACTACTCGTAAAGGCTCGGCCAACTGAACTGTACCCTGCTGAGGGCAATCTCTAGCAAAATGACCAATCACACCACAAGTAAAACAAGCCCCTGACGGCCTACTCGGTCAAGATGAACCAGCAGATCCCGCATAACCACCACGACCTGATGCCCCAGATACGGTACCCCTCGAAGACTGGCTGCCATAGCCCTGATGGCTGCTCTGACCCTGCTCGAACTGGGTACTACCAAAAGTCTGAAGGGAAGCCTGAACCGGTCGGCTGGACTGACCCTGGTACTGCTGTGGCTGATAACTCTAGCTCCACTGGCCAGGACCTCTACCACCATATCTGGAAACACTGTAGACACCCTGATGCCGAGGCCTCTTATCTCTGGACCACTGATCATGTCACTGTAAGTCCTCCACAGTGCGGGAATAGTCTACAATAGCCTGGAATGACCGACCACTGGCAATCAATATCTCAGCTGGCTTCCTGATCTCTGGCCTCAAATGCCATACAAATCTGCGAATCCTATCAGCCTCGGTAGGAATGATCATAGCTCCGAACGGTGCTAGCTGATGGAAACGGGTCTCATACTCTGAGATAGTCGTAGACCCCTGCATAAGGTGAGTAAACTGCTCCCTGCGACGCTCACGATCACTCTGAGGTAGGAACTTGGCCATAAAGGCCTCATAAAACTCAGACCAGGTCAAAGGAGGTGACGATGGTGGTCTACAAGCAACCTGGGCCTCCACCATAACTTCGCTGGGCCCTCCAACTGATAGGTAGTATAACCAACCCCGTGAGTCTCCAACAAACCCAAATGATGCAACATCTCCTCACAGGTAGTAATAAAGTCATGTGGATCCTATCCAGAAGTACCAGCAAACCTCGGAGGTGCTAACCTCAAAAACCTACCCAACGCCTTCTGCTCTGACTCTGTCATAACTGGGCGAGGAGCAAGGGGCTGTGCAACAGATGGAACCGGAATGACCTCCGCACGGGGAGCCATAGTAGCAGGCTACGCTCCTGAGCTCTGTGCACCCAGGGCTGCCCCCTGAGCGGATGTCTGTGCTACCTCAGAAGGCCGCTCTCCAATCACACCCAAAAGCTGTAATAGTAATCCCCGAATATCCGGAGACTGAACTGCGACTGGAGCTGGCACAGAAGTGGGCACTGGAGCTGGTACTGGAGCTGGCGCTGGAGCTGGTGGTACCTGGGCTGCCCCCTGAACCACATGCTGCTCGGGCTCTATCTCCACCCTAGCAGCTCTAGCAGGTGCCACTGATCGAGGGCGTCCTCGACCCTTAGCTGGAGTGGGAGGCTCATTTTCGCGTGATGCCGATGATCTCGTACGAACCATCTGCGGGAGAATGAAGTAGAACAAATGAGATTTCCAGAAACTTCAAGGGTTCTACGCACGACACAGAAGCAATGAAAGAGTCAAATTTCCTAAAATGCCACTGTAGCCTCCCAAAGATTGAGTACGGACGTCTCCGCCCCGATCCGCAGGACTCTACTAGACATTGGCTCCTATACCGATGACACCGGTGAACCTAAAGCTCTGATACCAAGTTGTCACGACCCGATTTCTCGGTCATGATGGCACCTACAACCCCCGGTAGGTGAACCAATCCCCGTAGCCCAGAACAGTTAGTAATGGGCTACTATCTAACAAATAAGAGAACAAGACGAATAGAACAAATAAAAGGACTATAAATATATACATATGCGGAAACTAAACCAAACCCCAAGACCTGGTATCATAGTATAGAGCCAAACTACATAGATGGAGTGCAAATAAACCAAAACTATATATACAGATGTCTCTGAATGGTAATAGAGTACATGAAGCAAAAGATAAACTAAAGCTAAGCTCCGATCGCCAAGAGCTCACCCTCAGTCTGAAGTAGTCTCCAACAGATCTCCAGGCACGAATCACAGCGATCTAACGGCGATGGCCCACGCTAAGATCTGCACCCAAAGATGCAGGGGGTAGGGGTGAGCACCAAATGCGAAGCATAAGGTACCCAGTAGGTATCATAGGCCGACTGGGCACATATAAGATAAAAGCGTAGTAATAGACAGAATAGAAGCAAGCAGTCACAGAAATCAACGAAAGGTACACAGGAACTAGCCCAGAGGGAAATCAACAGAACCACATGTGAGGCTAGTAAGCAGAATATACACACCATAGGCACAGGTGAAAGTAAGAAATAACGCACCTGGGGTCCTTGTAATAACAGTGTATACAAAATAAGTTTAGGAAATGGACGGTATACCGGTAACCTCAAGAGTAGGAAGAAGAGAGAAAGAGTAATTATAGGCATGCTCAGAGACATGGATCAAACTCAACTAATCATACCAATCTCATACTTATCTATAATAGAGAGCAATTCTGTAAGTAAATAGCAAAAGTCTACCTACAGTCCCCCGGCCGCCCATACAACCGAGGAACACAAACAAGTGAAAACAAACCCTCCGGCATCCCATACTACCGGAGCGTACAATCAACAAACAACAAACAAGGGTGGAGCCTCAAACAATGAATGATATGATGCATGAAGATCTCAAGTGAAATGGTATCTCTGTATGTACCTCCTCCGGCGCCGATCCGGCCCAGCAGGTAGGTTCCATGAAGGACACTGCCCGTTATACCCTACTCCACCGTATACCCCTCCTCCGGCACACGCAGCCCGTAGCCCCTGCCCAGATGGCAAGGTCCATGGAGGTCCCAGACCCCATACTAAAACTCAGTATCAAACATGTCGTCCGGAAGCAAGTCCGGTATCAAGATAGAAACCCAGTCTCGAATATGCAATGCCCAGACCCTGTCCAGGACTAAAGTAGTAGGAAAATGTCTCAAAAACCCCTCCAAGGGTGCCCGGGCATAACCGGGTCTAAACAGTAAAAAGTCATCTCAGGTGCTCGATCCGATCGAGGCTAAAATCTTCTCAAGTAGCAAGAAAACTCAACTAGCACCCCGGCCCTGCCGAGTCTAGCTTGAATCATAAAACTGGTGATTTAAAACATAATTTTACTTCCTTTTATCCAGGAATATTCACAAGTTAAATCAACCATTTCCAAATCATTTCCATCAAAAACAGGCCCCCGGGGCCATGCAAGGTTTAGAAATTAGTGTCAGTAGGCCCGAAGCCAAAATCATAGTAAAATATGGATAAAACCTCTTTATATGCATGGAAATGGTATGATCACACACAAGAGCTGCCCAGCAGCTCACAATCAACCTATCGACCCTGCACAGGCCCACAGCTACTCAGCAAGCATAACCAGCCTAGAAGGATAATTCTGTGCCAGGGACTCGCGGACATTCCCAAAATCCCACCTTCTATGTTCCAGAGTCAACAAGGCCTCACAGGACCGCAAGGGTAAATAAAATATATCAGCAACCACTACAAGCAACGGAGGAACAAAATAGGCGGACATGAATAAAGCGGTCGAGGTCTGTGGTACCAACCTAATAAACCAACCCAAGGATGCCCATTAATACAATTTTATTCTATATATGCGGAGTCTAGGGAAAATAAACCGTAACCTACATGTCGTCCGATGACAAGCTTGAACCTCTCCGAAAAACTCCAAAATGAAATCACACTCGAACTCGGACTTGAATAACTTGACGTAGATAATTGATTTTCTTTCGAGGATCGACTCTATACTCAAAGTGATTCTCCTACCAAATTTTCTCTCACGTAAAAGAGTATAAACATATACACAGGATATATTCACCAACTTCTTCAATGAACCCAATAAAATAAGCCTCCTCTTAAACCCCTATATATACGTGACTAGTAGAAAAAGAAAACATCTACAGTAGACAAATAATGGATTCATTACAATCCTTTAAAGATTAGTCATTATCAAAATGACACTATGCTGCCACCACTAAAGTATCCCATTGCTGTGTTCCCCCTCCACTTCCACGTGGAAGTGGAGGTTAAAATATCAAATATTAATTCCTTTTCCATTATGTAAATACTCGGGTATTGCATAAATTCGTGGTAAAATAAATATAGCTTTTAAAATATACCAGAATTCATAGAAAATTATTTCGAATAAAACCTACTATATTATAATAATAAATTTCAACATCACTAAATTTACTATCTCCCTTAAAATATTACAATGTATACAAACTTTATAAAATAAATACATATACAATTATATCGTAACAAAATATTTTTCATAAACCTTTAAAATATTTTGAAAAGGCAATAATAATATAATTTTTGCCAAATTCAACTTTTAAATAAAATATTTTCAAATACACGCACGCATGCTAATAAAAAATTCTAAAGCTTTAGGCTAGTAATGACCAACGCATGATTTTGATACTCAAGAATTCTCTCGGGATCCTCCCTTATGTTTTATCACTGTTTCGAAACTGAAATGGCGTTTTAAAACGTGAAGTTGAGGCTTAAATCGAGTTTAACCCGACCCGATTCGCGACCCGGTTCGCAACCCATTTTCTGCCAGACAGTCCGCGGTAAAACAGTCATAACTTTTTACCCCGAGATCATTTGGACGTGAGGTTTTGTGCATTGGAAACTAGACTCGTAGACCTTCGATTTGGTATTTCGGGGGACTTCTAACTCTTTATATATTGAGAGAAAATCCCAGAGACATTTTACCCAAAGTTCAGGAAATTTGTTAAAGATCTAACGATTACTTTTGCCGATTTGCTTGACTTCAAAACTTATAATGCGACCAAACAAATGGGCCCAACACCGAAATACCAGTCCTGATGAGCCTTAGGGGACTTGGGTAGGCTACAACAAGCTCTAACGGTTCAAGAAAAACGTATACGTGAAAATAACCGGAAGGGTCATTACACATAATATGGCTCATAGTAAACCTCATCCACTCTAACCTTGGGCTCTGGTGATGGTAGTCTAGCCCGGACCAGAGCCAGCACTGCAGCCCGTGCCCTACCTCGACCTCAGGGTCGACCTCTACCCCATCCCCTAGTTGGGGCCCTAACTGCAGGCGCAGGGGCCTCGTCCTCACCCGCTACATATCTCATTCAAACCATCTGAGAAAGAGTGAAACAAAGGTACTTAGAAGTTGATCAAGTCAAGAACGCACGACAAGGACTCAAATAAGACAACATATTTCCTAGGAATGCCCTATAACCTCTCATAGATTGGATACGGATGTCATTGTACTGATCCACGAGACTCTACTAGACACCTTGCTCTTGTAATGGAGAGACTGGTGAACCTAGAGCTCTGATACCACTTTGTCATGACCAAAAATTGGGCCATGATGGTGTCTACACAACCCCCAGTAGACAAGCCAAACCCAACCACGCGAAAGACAGTAAAAATATAGTTTAAGTAATAAAAGTGAAAGACATAAAGAAAAGAATAGGGCCAATAACATATATACATACCACCGTACAAAATATACAAAATATGCCCTAAAGTGACTAAGAAGACAAAATAGACTCGAGAACTAACCCAGACATGGTGTCATTAGTACAAGAATGACTAAGCAAGGAGTAGCTATACAATAGACTCTATCTATTCAAAATGCAAAATATAGACAGAATATACAAGATGGAAAGCATGTAAAGTCCCAAGAAGCACTAGGAGCTCACCGCAATCCAAACTGCCACAAGCCTCGAATTACAGGAGGGTCAATGAGGGTGGCTCGTACTAGGTGCTGCATCAGAAAAAGATGCAGAGTGTAGTATGAGTAACAAGATAATGGGTACTCAGTAGGCATCATAGGCCGACCGAGCGCAGAAAGAATATATATAAATAATAGATACAGGAAAGTAGCTAAACTTACAAGGATCCACCTAAATCTAGTTATAAAGCCGCACACACATCAATAATCCAACAAGGTGAAAAACAGACAAGACCAAGCCAGATCCAGAGACAATCCACATGCCAAAGCAAATGCAATGCGATGCATGCATGAATGCAATATAATATAAACTCAGAATACCGCATCGGGCACCTAGAATACCGCATCAGACTATACATATATATATGTATAAGCAAAATACCCAGAATAACGCATTGGGCTATGCATATATATATATATATATATATATATATATATGTAAGTAAAATAACCTTGAATAACACATCAGGCTATGCATATATATATATATATATATATATATATATATATATATATATATATATGTGAAAGTAAGATACCCAGAATAACGCATTGGGGGTCCGAAATACCACATTGGACTATAAATATATGCATAAAATAGTATTTTTCCCATTTTCCTTCCAAAATCCAAAGTGATACCCAAAGTAATTCGTTTAAGTCTAGAAATCACCACAACCGTAGTAAAGCCTCATTTCAAACCAAAAATCCTTGAAAAACACTTCCATATTATACCAATGATATGCCATGAAATGTGAGTATGAAATATTTACAAATAGAGAAATACCACACACCATCAGGCAAAAACATGGAAGAAATACCCTCCAAATCAAGAGAACTAACCTGGAACTCTATCCAAATCCAAGCCATGGCCTCGGTCCCACAACTACACATAATGATAGAATAAAGCGGGTAAATCAGAAAGTAAAAGCAAAAACCACCGAGAATCTCTACCCTACCTCTAAAGCCCCCTAAAAGCATACTAAGGATTCTATACTAGCCAGACAGATAAAGTAAGCTCCTAGGATAAGGATAACATAAGATTTCTAGACTAAAACCCAAAATGGCCAATTAAAGTGATAATAGCATTTAAGCCTAAAATTCTACCTAATATCCAACCTAACATTCCAATTACATATAAATATATATAGGCTAATAAAACTCAGTCTAAAAGGTAAACTGTAACCTACCTCGGGGTCAAACTGCAACCATGAACCATCACTCGTGTGCCTTCCCCTTCCGAATGGCCTCAGAAATCTACCACGCTATTAAGAACATAACCTAGGTGTCAAGACGGGAAGAACAATACCCATATTGCTATATTGAAAAATTGGGTCGGAAATTGGGTTAGAAAAATGACCCTCGGGGCTCGCACAACAAAATAGAAAACAAAATTCATAATAATGCTCACAGTGGGTCAAGGAACACATGCCTAAAGTTTGGGCATAAATGGAGCTCATTTCGGGGCCAAAAACAGCCTCGAAGTCCACTTGTTCAAAAAGAGTTAATCAAGGAAACTAATGGGAAAACAATGGGTTTAACAAAGATTAACAACGTAAAAAGGAAGAGGGGGTGAAGAAGGAACTTACCAGATGAAGAGAGCTGAAAGGGAGGGGCTGGAACCGGAGCTCAATGATCAACAATGGAGGAAATAAGAGTTCTTTGGAGGAGAAAATGAAGTTGGCAGCTTAAATAGCTACCAGGGGTCCTTCATCGCGATCATGACAGGATCCTCGCATTCGCAGAGAAGAGCTGGCCTGACCATCACGAATGTGATGGTCCAGCCCGCATTCAGAAAGAGAAATGCTGAGCCGGGTCCTAGCCGGCGTCATCGCGGTCGTAAAGAGTAACCTTAATGAATGTGATGGTAAAGGAACTAGACCATCACGAACACGATGGGATCCTCACGATCGCGAAGACCAAAAAGGTCTGCAACTTAATGCAGCAACCAGCAGAAACACCAAGGCTAAAAAACCTCTGATGGACCCTCAGGGGATTCATCTAGAACACTGTGAACACAACCCAACCATGCTACCCTACCAGAAATGGTATTTTGGACTCAATGGAATCGATGAAACTCCCAACGGAGATCGTTTTAATGAAAAGTGGGCCCCACACCCAAAACCAACTCAGAACTCAAAACCTAAAAATAAGTCTGGAATCCCCTGGACCCGAACCAAAGGCCCCCCTAGCCCAAAAGTGATTACCAAGTCTCTTAATGCTCTATCTTATAATGGTTATATATATAGGCAATGGTATTCCTAAATGGAGCACAAATTTGAATCACCTTGCTTATGCTGATGATACAATTATTTTGCATCAATTCTTAAGGAATCCCTGAAGATGATTATGTCTACTTTGCAGAAGTATGAACTTAGTCTGGGCAGAAGATCAATAAGAAAAATAGTGCCTTTTTTATGTATCATAAAACTGCTACTAACTGGCAATAATGGTGGAGCAGGTAACAGAAATATCCAGAGAGACTTTTCCCTTTACATATCTTGGGTGCCCTATCACTCATAACATGAAAAGGATGGTTCATTTTTCAGATTTTCTTAAAAGGGTAAGAGAAAAGCTACAATCTTGGAAAGGTAAAACTATTATCATATGGGGGAAAAGCTACTTTTATCACTAGTGTACTTCAAAGTATCCCAATTCATGTTCTCTCTGCCATAGTTCCTCTAAAATGTGTCTTCTAAGAATTGCATAAATTTTTTGCAAGATTCTTTTGGAACAATAAGGAGTAAGGGAGAAGTATACACTAGGTGGCTTGGGATAAACTTTGTTTACCTACGGAGGAAGGTGGTCTAGGATTCAGATCTATTGAAGATGTTTCACACGCCATGTTTGCAAACTTTGGTAAAGGTTTAGAATAGGTAATTCTTTATGGTCAGTGTACATGTGGAACAAATATTGTAAGAAGCAGATCCCTAATGTGGTGCAATGGAAGAGAGGTTCTCAGGTATGGAAAATAATGCTGCAAAATAGAGAAATTCTGGAGAAGAATGTATGATGGGAACCTAGGGGTGGTACTTTCAGTATATGGTTTGACAACTAGAGTAAACTAGGTCCTCTTCACCAATCAACCCAGATTAGATTGTCATTAATCAAACTATTGAAGATAATATGGGCTTCATGTATAATACATGTTAGAACTATGACAAGATGTTGCAATATCCACCCCAAATATTATTGATTTGGTTAAACAGAAGATTGGTCAGTTTGTAGTAATAGATCATAGTGATAAGCGTTGGTAGACACTAACTAGCACTGGTGAGATCAAGGTCAATGGTGCTTGGGAACTACTAAGAAACAGGGGAAATATAAGCTATGACTTCAGACAAATATGGATGATAGGCATACAATTCAATATTTCCTTTTTCACATGGAAGTTATGGAAAGCAAAATTACCAGTAGATGCAGTGCTACAAAAGTGTGGAATTCCAGTGGCCTCTAGATGTACTTGTTACTCTCAACCTCAGATGGAAATCATGGAGCATATGTTTTTGAAGGTGGAGTATGCTGCTAGGGTGTCAGAATACTTTTATAATGCTGTTGGTCTTCAGGTTCCATGGGTACAGGTTAAGCAGGCTATATTTAAATGGTGGGATGTTGTAATGACTCATTCCTTTATTATTGAATTTTTCTATGATAAATACGTAAGAATTTAAAATTTTATTCATATGAATTTTGTTCGGGATAATAATTTAATTGTTAATCAATGTTGAATAAAATAAAGTCAAAAATAAGTGAGGTCGATTGGAAAATTCTTCCATAGTTGTCTACTGATGATGTTGCAAGCTTGTTGTAGCGAGGATACTACCACTGCAGCAAAGCACACGAACTAGAATTATGAGTTCATTTTATTTCAGAGTTCATCTCTTATTCCAAAGAGGGTTCTCTCCTAAAAATGCCTTTGGGGTTATTTTCAAGTTAGGACACCAAGAACAGAGAGGAAAACGTTTAATGAAACGTGGTTCCAGTGTCTTCCTTGCTGATTCTCCATCAAAAACTCTGGATCGAGAGAAAGGAGCAAAGCTACATGAATTTTATGGCAGCAACTGCACGTTGAGGTAAGTTATGGTATACTTGAGTATAAACTTTGATTAGTGATACATATATACTGTATATAATTGTTGGGAGAAAATATAATTAGGCCTTTGAGAATGGTGTTCGGATGAATATCAAAGTATAATTAAGCCTTTGAGAATGGTGTTCGAATGGATGTCGCCTATAATAATGAATAAGGAGGATGCATGTATAAGTGATTTGTATATAATTAGTATTATATGATCTAAACTTGGACTAGTCTAATAATATTAAGGGATAGAAGGAATTGTGGTGTATATGAACCTATTTATGTGTGTTCTTGAAAGTGTGTTCACCTTGTGGTGATTATGTTCTTGTTATCTTGATATGAAATGTAGAGTGGTGTTCAGAAATCACAACATAGATTCCCTAAGAGGAAACTAAGGGGAGGAAAAATGGCTAAATATTAAAGTATGACCTGTAGTAAAAGGTGAATAAACTAGGGGTTGCATTGTAAGTAAAATGTTGATAAACTTTTGATAAACGACTGATGGTGTGGTATTTGTGAACATGATGGAAATATGCATAGTGGGGTTTTGTACTTAAACTAGAAATAATGATTCTTGGTATGATAATGATGCCGAGTAATTGAGATAAAGTTATGAAATGTTCATGTGGAGTTAGACTTAAATTAGTCACTTGTATGTGTTATGAATGATAAAGCATGTTGATTGGTCTTAAGACATAATCTATGATTGAGTATTTGTTTGCTTTGATAATGCTTGTATGAATAAGATGTTGACTGTTGAAACCTGTCTTAAAATAACTTTTGAGGATGATGTACACTTATTATATTTTATTGGGTACTTGTTGTTAATTTCCTGAGAGATAGCTGGAATGATAACATACTGAGATTTGTTGAAAGAGGTTAAGAACATACATACTATTCTGTTGATAAGTGGTTGAGTCTGATGTGAGCTTACAGATGAGTGGTTATGTTATGAAGCGGGTACCACACTGGTACAATATATGGACCCTAGGCCGTCCCCTACAGGTCATGACTAGTTGGGCAAATTAAGACTTTTTAGCATGGGTGTACAAATGAGTGACTGTTGTGTGTTTAGATATGATATAAAGAGTGACTTATGAGATACAGAGGCTATACAACTGTGAAATTAGTGTGAAGATAATTTCATGATTTTTGTTATGACTGCTTATATTGCATTGATTCTGTGATGATTGATATTTTTGTTTTGGTGACTTATATGTCATTTATTGATTGACAATTGATATGTCTAGATTTGGATTATTTACCTGTCCGTTGCAGACTACATTGGTTTCTGTATTACTTGATTTGAGGTTAAGTGTCCATATGTTGCAGTACCTTTAGTTGCTGGGTTGATTTGGGTCATGGGTGAGGTCTCAGTGGAAGATGATAGGGTCTTGAGTATAATATTCTATGGTGGTTAAACTATTGGGTAAATGGTAATGGGTGTGCGTAATTACAATGATGATAGGTACTAATGACTGTGTTGTGACCCTTGATATAATTATGAATGAAATATAATGCCTAGGGAGATTTGACAGGGGCCGATTAATAATAACAAAGATAATTCTAATCTTCTTTAACTTGCTGAGGAATAGAATGAATAGAGAATAGGTGGTATGAAGTTACCGTTTGAAGTTGTTGCATGAGATTATTCATTAATTTTATTGGCTTATATATCTCTGTGTGTGAGCTAATCTTAGTCGATAAATGATGCCTACCTGTACGTGTGGTGTACTAATACTACTCTTGATACACTCTTTTGGAGTGTAGGTGTGTACAAGTTATTTGAAGTTTCGGGGTTGAAGCGATAAGTACTCAACATCAGCTTCTGCATATCTCATTCCTCATGTGGAAGATGTGCCTTTTATTTTCTTGTCCTTACTCTGTATTAGAAGCTCTTGTATATGTCTAGACTAAGTCCTTAGGAAATATTGTATTTTGTTAAATCAAAGACTTATATGGTTTTCTGTCACGATCCAAAATTGGTCCATGATGGTGTCTACTATAACCACCAGTAGGCAAGTCAAAAACCAAATGAAAACTGGAAATAAAGGTGAATATAACAATACAGAAGCAGAATTATGAGAAGAATAGGCCACAAGTATAGATATATACATAACAATATAAAATATATAAAATAAGCCCTAAAGAGACCAAGAAAGACAGTATACATATAAGATACCAACTCTGGACCTGGTGTCACCAGTACAAGAGCCCCTAAAGTACCAAAATAGGGCTATACAAGAAAAAACTGCCTATCAAAATACAAAATAAAAATAGTAGGTACAAGAAGGAAAGCTGTAAATCTCTAGACGATGGAGCTCACCACGATCCAAACAACAATGAGCCACAAACGAGAAATGGATCAGCGGGGATGACTCGTACTAGGTGGTGCATCAGAAAAAGATGCAGAACTATAGTAGGAGTACCAAAATATGAGGTACTTATTAGGAATCATAGACCGACCAAGCTCAGAAGACAGGATATAATATAAGAAACATAAAGGCAACTATAACCGAAAACTAACCTAGAAATCTCAAGTATCGCCAGTATAAAGGTGAAGATAATAATAATAATACACTCAAAATACGAATATAAGGATAATGCCATGCAATATGAGATAGTGCAATCCAGTATGTGGTACTCATACTGAGTCTTCTCCTGGGCCACCCAAAATGGTACCTCGAGTGATTCAACAATGTAAAAAAGCAAAACCCAAGAGTAGTCTTTCCAACATCGAGCATTTGCAATAGAAAAGTAAACAGAAAAAGGGTCCGGGAGCCTCTTCATACCGAGTATGGAAACAAAAGTGGTGAATGTAAACCCCAAAATAGTTAAGCTAGCATTTGCACTTAATTGATAATTTCTTGATTAGAATTGATTAATTTATACTTCCCACTTCCTAAACTCAAATTTTTGGGATGTTTGAAAAGTTGCTTACCTTAAAGTGTGAAGTATTTAGGAAATTGTATCGGGGTATTTACGTAAACTACTACAACTATATTTATCTCCATAAACACTAGAAAATATATGAGATATTTAGCATTTGGGGCAGCCAACTTTAAATTTGGCCAGCCACCTTTTTGAATGATATATATATCCTAGTTTGTGTGTTAAAATATATCACCTCCTCTACAATTTAATTTCCTTAAGGCTACGGAAACCCCCTAAACTCTCTCTCAATTATATTCCCCTACAAAATCACCGAAAAAGCTTGTTCTTTCATCTAGAACACAAGACAATCACTCCCTTGTGGTGTTTATAATCTTGTACAAGCTAAAGGAATTTTTTTGAGGAAGTTGACACACTTGTTCGTTTATGATTTAAACTCGTCAAGTTGTGGTAGGACTTTTTATGTGCTAAAAAGTCAAGGTTTGTGTATAAACTTGAACTTGTACTCTCATTACTTACTGAAGCATCTTGATTATTGTCTTAGAACTTTCATTTGCTTTCTCGTGACCATATATCATCATATTAGTAATTTTGAATTATTCTGAATTATTCATTAATTCACCCACTTGTACGGATAGCTCGATCATTCTGCATTCTTGTTGGGACTTTGTCCTTCTTGTGGCAGTAACTATGTTGCTGTATCAACATGCCTCTTGATTCGAATCTTTGGCCATCTTGACTTTGGGTATTTGGTTCGTCTTAATTATGGAAAACTATCCATTTAAGTACGAACTAGAAAGCCATTTTTAATATGGTTCTTGATTCTTTTGATTATTGGGTCTCGGCCCTACTTGATACAGGGCTTCGACCCTTCTTGATATTAGATTATGCTTAGTATGATGGCATGACGTACATATTAGGCAAAACTTGTTATTTGAAATCTCGTGAAATAGTTTTATGAACTTTCTTGACACTTGAGATTTGAATGCCGATTTTGATACTTGTAATATACTTGTTTACTTGATTTTAATTTATATGTTATATTGAGCTGCCAATAATTTAGAAGGGAATTGGAAAAATCTATGGCTCCAAGACCAAACTTTATACACCACTAAGCTTGGTGCTTAGGGATAGTTGTTTTCTATCGTAGGTGACGCTCGGGGGAATAATTGAAGATGACCACTTAAAGTACACTTTTTGGAGTTTTTAGAAGATCACATTTGCATATAGGCATCTATATTTTGTAGTAATTTTGAGACTTATACATGATCCATATGTTTCACTTGTATATGTAAATTTTGGAGGCTTATTTTATCGTAGTACTGTAAATTTTAAACTTGAATTCGGTATCGTGTTGGCTATTTTGAGGTGTGTAAACCCAGGTCTTGTAATGTATTAAAGTCACATTTTGGTTTGTAATTTGCGTAATGAAAGAAACTAGTGCTTTTCTTTAGCATTTGAAAGTTCGAAGATGATATACAGAATAATCCTGTAGTTGTGTTTAAATGCAAAAACAAAAATGACTTTTCTTAAGGTACATGCTCGATCATTATTGAAAGGTCTACCATCATGAATTGAAACTTCTATATTGTTTTTACTTGGAATTATATGAATTATTAAATGTCAAAATATTATACCCTTCACTCTTTTCAAACGGGCCTAATTCCGCTATATAAATATAGGATGATTAATATGTCTTAAATGAAGTCTTGTTAAACGCTATTGGTATGTATTTGTTTTTGTTTTGGAAGTGACATCCTCCCAAGAGGGTCGCTACAGTGAAATTTCCCTACTTAAAACAGAAATATCGTACAATTCCTCCCAAGTTTAAAATCATCAGTAGATAGTACAAATCTCTAATTATTTGAAAACCGTAGTAAGAATGGTTCAAATTCCTCTTCAAAATTAAAAACCAATATTTTCCCTCCAACTCGTGCCATGACTTTGCATGTGTATGTGTGGATATATGCATTCCATCATAAGAAAAATACGTATGTTCATATACCAAACAGGGTAAATGCACCCTTCAAACAAGTCAACTGACCTGGATTCTAGCCAATCCAAATACCACGGCCTCGGGCCCATAATCACATAGTATAAGGAAAAAAATAGGAAAAAAGGTGATAAGGGTAATACAAACAATAACAAACTACTCTACCACGAAATCCTCCCCTAAACATAGCTAAGGATTCACTAATCTAATCATACTAAGGCTAACGACAATCTAAACTAAGGTTTAGCAGGAATTACTATGCTAAGGTCTCAAAAATGGCCAAATATTCAGAAAAGACTTAAAGCCTAATTCTACCCAACAACTTAACCCTAGCATTCATGAAGCTTATAAAATATACTATCCAACCGAGATAAGTCTGAAGAAAGGAAACCATAACCTACCTCGGTGCCGAACAAAAATTATGAACTGTCACTCGAGAGCCTTCCTCTTCTGATGTGCCTCAGATGGCTGCCACACTATCACAAATATAACATATACATCAATACAGTACTAACGACACCCCATATCACTATTTAAAAATTTAAGCCAGAAATTGATACAAAAATCAACCCTCGGGGCCCATCAATAAAAGCAGATTTAAATTTCACAATTATGTTCCCTATATGATCATAAATCCATGCTCGAAAGTTGGGCACCAATGGGAATCATTTTGGGGATTAAAATAGCCCAAAAAGCTCACTTAATCAAAGGAGTTTTCAAGAATTTTAGCTACAAATTTTATGGAATTCATGACGGATATAGGCGTAAAAGAATGGGAAAACATGAGGGACACATTAAGGACTTACCAAGGACAAATGCAAGTGAATAATCCTCCAAGAATACTCCTCCAAGTCCCAAAGGATCAATGTTTTCGTGAAAAACTAAGGAGGAAAATTAATTTAATGCAAGGGGTCCCTTCATCGCAAATGTGGGGACCCCATTGCGATTGTGGGACTGCACCCAGCTGGAAAATCACGATCAGATGGCCTTCTTATGAACACAAACAAGGACCTCAAACTGGGCCCCAATTAGTTCTTTATCACAAACACAAAGGGTAGATTGTGAATGCGATGGTAAAAGTTCCAGACCTTCGCGAACACAAAGCCCTCATTGCAAACGCGAAGAAAGGAGAGGTAGCTGCACCAGCAGATGAAAACCAGCAAAACACTATGTTAAAAAAATCTCTGAATGGACCCTCGAGATTCTTTTAGAATCCTGCTCACACAAATCGAATATGCTACCCAATTGGAAACAATATTCTAGAGTAAACAGAATCATCGAAATAACCAACAGAGTTCGTCTTAATGAAATGTTGACCGAAGTCAACACTTTTCTGGTTTTCATAAAAATCACCCAAGTACCCAAAATGAGTCTAAAAGACTCGGGACCCAAACCAAAGGTTCCACTAGCCTTAAATCCATGTTTCAAAGCTAAAGATGCTGAAAAAATTCTCACCCAAGCCCGTTTACTCAGAATGTTGACCAAAGTCAAACATTTCAACTTTAAGAGTTCCAAAATAAGGAAACTCTTCTAAAACCTGACTGAATACCTTGGAAAGCATGCCATCCATCCTAGCAAGTGACCTAAGCAATATAGAAGCTACGGGAAGGGTCAAAATAATAAAAATTCACAAAAATAAGAAAATGACCACGAGGGTCATTACAACATCTACTACTAAAAGGACTTTTGTCCTCGAAAATTAGAGGATAAAAAGGTACTTGAAGACTCGAAAAGGTGAGGATATATGGTGCACATGTCGATCTTGGTCTCCCAAGTAGCTTGCTAGACTGGACGATGCCTCCACTAGATCTTAACCGATGGAATCTCCTTAGACTTTAACTCTCTAACCTGTCTGTCCAAAATAGCAACAGGCTCCTCCATAAAGGCCAAAGTCTTATCTAATTGATCCGAATCCCACTGCTGCAGGTGAGACTCATCTAGAACATACTGCCTCAACATAGAAACATGCAAAATAGGGTGAACACTCAAAAGAGCTGGAGGCAACGCTAACTCATATGCTACCTCCCCAATCTATCGCAAATCACAAAGGCCCAATGAGCCTAGGGCTAAGCTTGCCCTTTCTCCCGAAACTCATCACGCCCTTCATAGGAGACACACGAAAGAAGAATCTATCACCAACCATAAGCTCCAAGTCACGCACCCTCTAATCAGCATAGCTCTTCTACCTAATTTGAGTTGTACAGAGTCTCTCTTGAATCACTCGTACTCTTTCTATGGAATCATGCAATTGATCGATACCCTAAGGCCTAACCTCGAAAGCATCAATCCAACCCACTAGAGACCTACACCTCCTACCATATAATGCTTCGAATGGATCCATCTGAATACTCAAATGGTAGCTATTATTACACACAAATTCTACCAAGGCTAAGAACTGGTCCCACTGACCTCTGAAGTAAATAGCACATGCTCATAGCATATCCTCGAGAATTGAATAGTCCGCTCTAACTGACCATCAGTATACAGGTGAAAAGATGTGCTAAGCTCAACTCGGGTACCCAACTCTTTTTGAATTAACCTCCAGAAACACAATGTAAACTGAGTACCACGATAAAAAATGATAGAAATAGGAACCCCATGCAAATGGACAATCTCCCAAATGTAGATCTGAGCCAACCTCTGTGAATTGTACAAAGTCTGAACTGAAAGAAATTGAGTAGACTTGGTCAACCTATCCACAATGACCCAAATAGCATCAAATCTCCAAAAAGTATATGGAAATCCTACCACAAAGTCCATAACTATCCGTTCCTATTTCCACTCAGGAATGGGTAGTCTCTGGATCAAACCACTTAGTCTCTAGTGCTCGTACTTCACCTGTTGACAGTTTAATCATCTAGATAGAATATCCAAGATATCCCACTTCATCCCACACCACCAGTAGTGCTGCCTCAAGTCACGGTACATCTTCGCTGTCCCTGGATGAATGGAATATCTAGAACAATGGGCCTTCTCGATAATCAATCTCACCAAGTCTCCAACTCTAGAAACATAAATACGACCCTTAATTCTCAAAACACCCTCCGGATCTAAGGTCACTTTCCTAGCCTCATCGCTCAACACCTTATCCCAAATCATCCTAAACTTCACATCATTAAACTACTATGCTTGAATCTGCTCCAACAATAAAGACCTAGCCTAAACACAAGCAAGAATCTGCCCAGGCTTAGAAATATCAAGTCTAACCAACTCATTGGCTAAGACTAGATATCCAATGTTAAAGGTCGCTCCGGCGCTACTAAAAATGCCAAACTCCCCATACTCATTGCGTTCTGGCTCAGGGCATCTGCCACCATATTTTCCTTTCCCGAGTGATAGAGAATAAAGATACCATAGTCCTTCAGTAACTCCAACCACCTATGTTATCTCAAATTAAGGTCCTTCTGGCTGAAAATGTACTAAATACTATAATGGTTGATGAAGATCTCACAATGAACTCCATACATATAATGCCTCTAGATCTTTAACATGAAAACTATTGCTGCCAACTTCAAGTCATGAGTGGGGTAGTTCCTCTCGTGAACCTTCAACTGTCTGGAAGCATATGCAATAACTCTACACTACTGCATCAGCACACAACCTAACCCAACTCTAGAAGCATGGCAATATATGGTGAATCCATGGCCATCAACTAGAAGAGTAAGAATTGGAGCTGAAGTTAATAAGGCCTTGAGCTTCAGAAAGCTTGCCTCACACTCGGTAGACCACTTGAAAGGGACATTTTTCTGAGTCAATATAGTCAAAGGCGCTGCTATAATAGAAAACTCCTTCATAAACCTTCTATAGTAACCTGCCAATCACATGAAACTATGAACCTCAATAGGAGAAGTGGGCCTAGCCCAAACACGAACTATCACAATCTTTGCTAGATCTACCATAATCACATTCTTAGACCCCATGTTCCCCAAGAATGCCATAGACTCAAGTCAAAACTCATACTTAGTGAATTTGACATACAACTGTTGATCCTGCAAAGTCTGAAGCACCACCCTCAAATGCTGCTCATGATCCGTTATACTTCTTGAGTAAATCAAGATATCCTCGATGAACACTATGACTAACTAATCCAAATAGGTTTTAAACACACAGTTCATCAAACTCCATGAATGCTGCTGAGGCATTAGTCAAACCAAAAGACATGACTAGGAACTCATAATAGCCGTATCGAGTCCTAAAGGGAGTTTTTGGAACATCCGCAGTCCTGATCCTCAACTGGTGATAACCCTATCTCAAATCTATCTTAGAAAACACAACTTCACCCTATAGCTGGTCAACCAAGTCATTAATACGCACCATCAAATTCCTGCTCTTAATGGTCACCTTATTTGACCGTCTGTAGTCAATACACATATGCAAGGAACCATCTTTCTTCTTCACGAACAAAATAGGAGCACCCCACAGAGACACACTAGGCCTAATAAAACCCTTACTCAAAATATCCTAGAGTTTCTCCTTAAGCTCCCTCAACTCATAAGGTACCATCCACTATGGCAAAATAGAAATAGGATGACTACTTGGCTTAACATCAATACCAAAGTCAATATTATAATCAGGCGGAAGACCATGTAAATCAGTAGGAAACACATTTGAATACTCACAAACCACAAGAACTGACTCAATAGAAGGAGTGCCAACACGAGGATTACAAACATAAGCAAGGTAAGCCAAACACCTTTTACCTACCAATCGCCACGCCCTCAGAAATGATATAACTCCTCTTGGCACATGACTATCGGCACCCTTCCACATAAAAAGATGGATACCAGGCATATATAAAGTAACAGTCTTGGAAAACAAATCCAAGACCGCATGATAAGGAGATAGCCATTCCATGCCTAGAATCACATAAAAATCCACCATATCAAAGATAATAAGGTCTACTCAAGTATCATACCCTAGGATAGTCACCACACAAGATCGATATACATGATCCACTGCTAAATAATCACCTATGAGAGTAGCTACATGCAATGACTCACATAATAACTATAAATGAGTAGCGTAGTAGGTAGACACATATGAAAATGTAGACCCTAAATAAAATAATGCAGAAGCTAATAGATGACAGATGGAGATCGTACCTATGATGACAACATCTGAAGCCTCAGCCTCTGTCCTACCCAAAAATGCATACATGTGGCTCCGTCCTCCATGACCACCTTTCCTGCACGATTTAGAAGTACCTCTAGCACTCCGGGGACCACCCTTACCATATTGTACAACACCTCTGGCTGGTGGCACTAAAGCCCTTGGGGCCTGAACCAACTGACCTTATTGTATATGATGCGTGAGTTTGGGACACTCTGTTAGACCTTTAGATTAGGGTTATACGTAGTCAAGTGTACATGGTCTGACAAGTAATATAGGACTTGTAAGTCCAGATTATCAATCCCACAGGAAATTGATGAACTAGTAACTATAATGAACACCTATTCTAACTATTCAATGATGTAAACAAGAGAAGAATGTTTGATTTAGCTAATTACCTACTACCTACTATAATTCTAATACTTAAGACAAATTTAGGTTGTTTTGTGATTTCACAGATGTATTGATCCAGGGTTGCAAACTTAGAATAATCTAGTTGAATTATTGGTTAACTAGTTTGACTAATTTTTAAGTTACTAGTTGCGGGTTGATATTCATAATTTTAAGCATCTTTCCAAACTTCCTCTATGCCTACACAACTACTCCTAACACCTATATTCCTATGATCATTGGTCGATAGTAAAGTGCCTGTGAGATGTCTTCTATATCAACTAAGTAAGGCTAATGGGTATATTGCTATCTACATTAGTGAATCATTTCCCCTTCCAGTAGGGATCCATGACCAAGCTCTACCATTTCTTATTACTAATATAAGTTCTCTATTCCTAGTTCAACTTACAAATCAGAGATAGTACTCAATAATTAGCCATAAAACCAAGTAATTAAGATCAATAAAAGATAAGAAACTCAAATAGTGGAAATCCAATCAAACTATATTGATATTCAAATTACAACATTCATATTCATCCACAACCCTAGATACTCTGAGTTTAGCTACTCATAAACTTATTACAATAGCAATAATCCATGAATAAGCAGAGATTCAATCATACAAAGCAAAAAGAAAAGAAAAACCTAGGTGGAAACCCTTAGGGCTCCATCCCCGTGTGTTCCTCCTCCTAAAATGCCTCTTCCTCATTCTCCAACATGTTGATACTTCTTGCTATGTAAAACTATGTTTTTAACTACTGAAAATATGAAGAAAAGAAGTACATATAGGGTTTAGGGGGGTCCAGGTTGGATTAGGGCAGTTTAGACAAAACCCAATCAAAATAGGCCATATTTGGCCTATGGCCTTGCCTACTGCGGCGCATGGGGAGGCACCATAGCGCATTTTGGTAGCCCCCTAGGTTGCCTCTGGTCATTTACACTATGGGGGTGTCGCCTCTCTATAGTGCGTTCTTTTGTCTTTTTTCGCTATTTCACCTTCATTTCGAAAACGTGTTTTCTCCTCTTTGATTTTCTTAACTATCTTCTATAGGAGACCTTTTTTGTCCAATCAAAAATTATTTTATCATTTCGGAATCCGCAATTCAATATGGATGGATATATACCCGATCTATATGTCTCTCTTCCTGTCATTTTGCCATTCCATTTGGAATACTTGAACGATCGATTCTTGTTTTTTATCTTCACTTTCGCCTGAAAGCGGAGGAATGTCTCATTAGTTATAACTAACCATTCCATTAAACAATTAGAATTTGAAATAAATATTAAGCTCCCGTCTTGATCTCAAAACTATGGATATGCTTTGAATCATTTTCCATAGCCCCTACTCAGGATTAAAAGCTCCAGAATCGCTCCATTATGCTCCAAATCTGTGAAAAATCCTTTACTTTTAAATCTACTCATCGAAACAAGCTACATAGGTGTAATTCATGTAATGTAAGCTCAAAAGCTTCTTAAAGCAAAAAAAATGTGAGGCAATTTATATCATAAAAATGCTACTTTTAGCCTCACATCAAGATGCCACACTTAAAACCGTGCTCATTCTCGAGTAAGCTTTACCCCATAACTACAACTCTTTCAATCTTTTCAAAACAAGGCTAGTTCACTAAATTTAAGAACACACCTACTATAAATATCAAGCATCTCTTCACATTGCGATTTTTCTTTGAGTTTAAAATCATGAAAACCTATCCAAGACATCCTAATCTCAAGAACAGACTTAAGTAAACATACATGAAAATTTTAGAAGAAATCACAACATAGAAGATCAAACGTTCAAGAATTTTGTATTAAACATGTTCCCTCACATCAAAGAAACATCCTCTCTATCATAAGATAGAAATAAAACATGGGCATACGATGCATCAACCTCTCACGCTCACAAAGAAAATCCATATGTGACAAAAGGTTAACTAGAAGCTTGCCTTTAGTGTACTTGCTCTACTAATTCAAGAAAGTTCATATCTTGGATCAAGTAGGTCTTTATTTGGTTGTAATGTAGGCTAAGGAAAGGGTAGAGATATTTTGGATAAAATAGTGACTAATTCTCCCTAGACACTTTTAATACATCACTTCTTTTCACACTTTAGGGCTTTCAACTTCTCTTAGCTACTTCTTTTTTTTCTGTTTTTGTTCTACCCTTTCTTCTTCTTCCTATTTTATTAAGTGTCACGACCCAAAACTGGGCCGCGATGGCATCTACATAACACCCTAGTAGGAAATCCAACCCAACAATGTGAAAGTAAAATAAAACAACTCAAATAAAGTAAGAGAAAGAGAAATGTAAGAAAATAGGGGTAAACAATATAGATACATACCAACTGTAATAAATATACAAAAATGTCCCTAAAGTGACAGAGAAGATAATATATACACAAGAACCAACCTAGGACATGGTGCCACCGGTACAAGAGCGTCTAAAGTATGGAGTAACTATATAACAAGTATTGTTTATCTAAAATACAAAATAGAGACAGAAAGATAGATGAAAAGCAGTAAAAGACTCTAATACACCGGGATCTCACCACGATCCTAACAACAGCTGACCACAAATGATAGGAGGATCAATGGGGTGGCTCGTACTAGGTGCTGCATCAGAAAAAGATGCAGAGTGTAGTATGAGTACCAAAATAAAAGGTACCCAGTAGGCATCATTACCCGACCATGCTCAGAAAGATAATATATAATATAAACTATAAGAAAGTAAGCTAACTACAGGGATCCACCTAAATCTAGTTATCAACAGAAATAGAGCTAACTAAGTTAACAGAGAAGATAATAATTGTCACGACCCGATTTCTCAAGTAATGATGACACCTACAACCCCCCAGTAGGCAAACCTATTCTCGTAGCTCAGAAAGATTAGTGATGGGCTACTACCTAACCGATATGCACAATAAACAGAAATAAGCAGAAGCAAAATATAAAGTTAGATAAAGCGGGAGCAATAACCCGAATATAAATACAAAATGAAACTATAGCAACCCCAAGACTTGGTATCGACAGTACAGAAGATCCTGAATAGAATACAAGTGCTAGAAGTAACAAAATGATTAGTACAACTATCTCCGAATATACAAAGAGTAACAATACAAAGATGAGATATGATCAATCCCCAACCACTAGGCGCTCACCCTAGACTCGAATGTCCAAAAGCTGCACGAGTCTCCAACGCGATCAATAGCGAAAGTTCAACTAATATCTGCACCAGAAAGATGCAGAAGTATAGTATGAGAATCAAGACAATGGGTACTCAGTAGGCATCATCGACCAACTGAGCGCATATAAGATATAAAAAAAGTAAGTAGCAGATAGCAAGAAAGTACTCACCAAAGCAGTAGAGAAAGCACAAGGAACTAGCATGGAGAAATGACAACTAAGAGTTATAAGCACATAATGCTAGCATAGAAGACAATTATACATAGAATCATAGGTGAAGGAAAGAAGAACACACCTGGAGTCCTCGCACAACAATGCAAATAAAAAGAGAGAGTTGAGAACATGGCGGTATACCGGTAACCGCAAGTAAAAAGTAAAAGAAGAAAAAGCAGTTTAACATACTCAAGAAGGAACCAACACGAATAAGAAATTCACATTACAAATCCAACTTCAAGGTAAGCATAAACAAGAATCCACCTCACAAGTACAACCCTAGGATAACAACACAATCAATCCAGACAACCAACCCATCAAAGAACACTTCAACAGTATGAATTGCAACGAAGGATGATGTGATGCACAATGTATAAAAGTAAAAACTCAGTGTTCGGTACCAGGGTGCCAGGAATTTAACATCTGGCTCATCAACAAATGCATAAAGATAAAACCTGAGAAATGCATTGGGGCACCTGGAATCGACCATCGAGCTTATCAACAAGTGCATAAAAGCAAATCTGAAATAAATGTATCGGGGCACCAGGAATTTAACATCTGGCTCATCAACAAATGCATAAAGGTAAAACCCAAGAAAATGCATCGGGGCGCCCGAAATCGACCATCGAGCTTATCACCAAGTGCACAAAAGCAATACTTTTCCTTTCCTGTCCAAAAACCAGTAGTAAAAACTTGATATAAATTGGTCCCAGAGTGTTTCTAGGTCTAAATAAGTAATAAAAATCAAGTCTAGTGCACTGCCCTGCCGAGTCTAGTATCAATAGGAAATCAAGTCTAGTGCTCTGCCATGCCGATCCTAGTATTAGTAGGAAATCAGGTGTGAAATTGTCCAAATCCCATCTTATCATCATTTATACTGAAAATGGTCTCCCGGTCCATGTAAGGTTTAGAAAGTCATCTATAGTAGGCCCGAAGCTAAAACAGTGATAAAACATGTAGGAAAAAAACCTTTTTCATGGATGATATGCTCGCACACAAATATAAATTAGCCCAACGGCTCACAAACATCCCTACCAGCCCTTCACAGGCCCAACAACTCTACATCAGACATAAACAACCTAGAATAATATTTCTATGTTCGGAACTCGCGGACATTCTCAAATAACCCACCATCTATGTTGTAGAGTCAATATAAGGCCACACAGGACCACAAAGGTAATATACAATACTACACGAATACTACAATCAGCGTATAAAATAAATGGACAGAAAAGACGGGCAAGGTCTGGGGTTCCAACCTAAAACAACCCACCCAAGAATACAAATTAATGCAGTTATAGCCTATATATGCAGAGTCTAGGTAGGGAAAGCCATAACCTACCTGTCGTCCGACGAATAGCTGCGGGGACGGTGTCGTCAAGGCTAGAACTGCTCCGAGAAACTCCAAATTATGAAACCACTATCAATACAATAATATATATGTCAAAAAAAGACTAACGATACCCATATTGCTATAGTAATGGCCGAGTTGAAATTCAGGTCACAAACAGGCCAGTGGGCCCCGTGACCCATAATCGGAAATGAAAAATACACATGTGTTCCTTACCATCCCGGTAGCACATGCTCAAAATTTGAGAGAAAGTGGACAACAATTGGGGCTTTAAATCAGCCCACCAATTATGAAATCAAAGAGGGAATCAAATGAAGAAATTACGGGATTAAATGATGGAATACTTACAACTTGCGATGAGAAATCAACCACATATGAGAAATTCATTACTCCAATGCTAAGATATGATCCCACAGTGATAATGGAGCTTGGAGCCTTAGAAACAATGGAGAAATGTGGATTTTTGGTGAAGAAAACAAAGGAGAAGGTATATATACATACAAGGATTTGTTCATTGCTATAGCGAAGAAAAACCTTCGAGATCGCGATGAACAAACTGGCCAACTCATCGCGATCGCGGGGGTTTTTCTTTGAGATCACGATGAACAACTTCAGCCATACCATCAACAGAAAACTACAGTGCTAAAAACTTTTATGGGGTATTCCAGGCACAATCGGTACCCGATACATAAAAACCAATAGTTGTATTAGAGTGGAAACGACGTTCCAGACTCAACGAAATCGATAAAACTTCCATACGAGGTCATTTCGGAAGAATGTTGACACAAGTCAACACTAGTTAACGCCAACCAAACATCCAAAATGATCTTGGATCACCCGGGACCTGAACCAACCAACTACCTAACACAAACTCGGCATTCCGGAGCTAACAATGCTGATAAAATTTTCACTCGAGGCCGTCTTCTCTGATTGTTGACCAAAGTCAACCAAACAAGCCCAATTGTCCTGAAAACGCAGAATGAGAGAGAATTCCAAGCTGGATCCTGACCAAAAGTTCCTCTAGAACAAAGTCCATGCTCTAGAGCTAACAGAACTATCAAAATTTGATTCCGAGCACGTTCACCACGAAGGTTGACTGAAATCAACGATTTCAAAAGCTTAAAGCTCTAAAACAAGTAACGGCCAAAAAGACCAAACCAATGGCCTGGGTAAGGAACTACCAGTCCCAGCAAGCCATAAATGACTTAGGGCTGCTATAATCAAGCTCTAACAGTACAAGAAAGGAAAACACGCGTAGATGACTGGGAGGGTTATTACATCATCCACTACTAAAAAGACTTTCGTCCCCGAAAGTCAGGAAAGAAGGAAAGATTAGAGATTAAAAGAACAACGGATACGAAGCCTGCACTACTCTCTCGGACAACCCGATTAGCCTCTTCGACCGAATGACACCCAATAGAATAGAACCAAGGAAGGCAACCAAGCCTAAACTCCTTACTAGCCAAACTGGATTCCAAACTTAAACTCCAAAACTCCAAGGGTCTTCAAACCCAAACTGAACATCGAGAATCAAAACCGGAAAGCACCGACCCAACACTGAAACTAGAGAACCAAGGCGATCAACTCACCAAACTTGAATCCTCAAAAACCACAACCAAGTTTACCAGAAAAGCCAACAATCAAGACTCTAACCCATGAACCCGCTGATCCGTAAAACCTTTTTATTCTGAACTGAACCCTCTTGTACCATAAACAACAAGCTGCATACAAGTCGAACACTCAAACCACCGTCAAGGCATCAACTGATACACTAGAGATCTATAATTCCCACTTATACTTTTCCACGATTGAAGACACCCCTTTCTTGCTCAAACTCTTTCAGGGCCGAGCTATAGTCTACTAGCCTTTGACCTCCAAACACTAACCCAAAGCAGGTACTAAAAAACTATAGTAGTTTTACCCCAACTGACCACCGACCAACGGACAAATACCTCTACTGACATCAAACCCAATAACTGACCCCAACTGAACAACCCATCTGAACCCAACTGAAGCTTGCATATCCAAGTTAGGAAAGGCATATATGGATACGCTGTGTTGATGGAGAAACTTTCAAACTGTATAACAAAACCAACCTCGTTGAACTGTGCCAAGTTTGAATCAACTAGAAGCAATGAACCAGGGCAACCGGCCCAACAGACCCAAACAAAAACCAAGCCTCTGCAAGGAGTGTGGTAAGCCTACCACAAAGTTCGTCATCATCAGCTAAGCCCCAAACTCTAAGAAACACTGCTGCTACTCCAAATACTCGAACACCATTCAGATTTGAAATCACCCTATAACTCTCACCTCAGGAAGAAGTCCACCATGCCATGAATATAATGTCAGAACACGCCGTAGGCAAAGGAAAAGGTGCCTGGGGTGAAAGGTCGCAAGCTAGATATAGAAATTATTACATACACCTTCAACTCATCCCTTTGGCTCGAATCAACCACTCTACTGTATCAGCACACAGACCCACCATCCTGAAGTATACCATATATCGTACTTCTAGTCCATAATGGCTGACTCTAACCAACACTAGAACCCCACATAAAAGACAACCCTAGAAGAATCAACTAAACAAGCTTCCCAACTCTCGACAAATGAATGGTGACCACCAGTCTCTAAGTATTAATAGAACTCAAAATAGCCTCTCTAGCCTCAACCCACACAACCTGATCACATATAGCATATACCACTGCTGAATCTCGAACTCACACCGCTGAGTCTATCTAACCATGGTAGAAGGAACCTCTTACTATCTAGAACACCGCCAAAATCTAGAATGTCCAGCCTAACTCAAAGGTTAGCCAAGGACTAGGTGTCCAAGGCCAACTGTCACTACACAACTAAAATGGGGAAGCTAAGTTGTCTGAACTCATTACCTTCAAACCCAAGAAGCTGCAATCTAGAAGAACCGACCACGAACTAGTTTTCCAACCCATGATTTTAAAACTCAACCACGATTGCCGATCAATGCCTCTGTCGAAACCCATAAGTAGACTCATCCACCATTGAAGAACACTAATAGAGCTGGAGCCAACTAGGCCATGAATACAAAATTTGCCCAATCCGTAGATCCTACTAAAGCTTGAACTAATCGAAGGAAAAACCACTGCAATTTGTAGATGGTCGAATCAAGTCACCAACCCATAACCCAAAGCAATCTCTGAGTCATCACCCCAGTCAACTACTAGAACACACAAGTACGAACAATGAGTCATCTCCCTCTTTTTTCAACTAAACAAAACCCTTCCTTGGCATATACTGAACCTTACAAATCCTTTATCAAATAAGAATCTAGGGCCATTCCCTTAGCTCCCATACTTACATTGACAAAACATAACAAGGCAGGAGAAAATAGGCTGGATGCCCGACTCATCCAATATGCTAGGAATACAACTCAACCACGAGGCTACGGTCAACACTTAGTCAAAAATACTAAAGCTCAACTCAATCACAATACTGATTTAAAAGCTCAACCCGAGGGCTATGTTCAAAATTCATTCCAACTAGAACTGGGGAAACAATAATACAACCCAACCGAACAAAAAACTGAGGAGGACTATAGGAATAACCCACATACCTGCCAACCTCCTAAACCAACCAAACAAGGTGGGTCGACTCTAATCACTCAAAAAACAAAACCAAACCATGTTCACTAGGATAACCAACACCTATCATCTCAAGACAGAAGCCCAAAATTCAGCACAACTATCAATAACACCAAACCAAAACAAGAACCTCTAGCCACTCTAGATAACAACCTAGGCAATCAACCATCTAAGACCGCTTAAAAGGAAAGACTCAGCATAAGTCTAGAGCCACAGTGAAACAGGAAACAAACCCAAACAAAAACATACTAACAAGAACTACCCACGAGCTACAAGTCTGGGTAAACACCTATCAAGGATAACTCACCCCATACACTACTAAGGAATAAACTACTAACAAAACAATGCATAAACACTACACTCAGGTAGTCAAATAACTAAACAAGTAACAGGTAGGCATATAAGCTAATAAATGAGAGAAGGGAAAGAATCACCACGCGAACAGGATTATCACAAGTCGAAGGTAACAAAAGTCTTACCTAGAGCAATGATATCAGGAACCTCTACCTTGATCCCACTAAGAGGGGCATCGGACTGACGGTGTCTGACACTGGCCGGAGTAGTCAAAGCTGAAGGCTCTATCATCCCTTGACTGGGACAGTCTCTAAAATAATAACCAATCACCCTACAACTATAGCAAGTTAAAGAAGCCCAACTCCGATGCACGGTGTCTGTTGACTCCAGACGGATGCCTAAACCACCATAGCCCTGCAGGCTATCCTGACCCTGCTGACAATAAAATGGGACTATGGGGAAATCCCCAACTAAGTTACCATGCTTCTTGCACCGATAACAAACTTTACCAAGTGGAGCCTGACGGGATGATCCCACTAGGCCTGATCGTCCACCACGGCCTACACACCCTAAAGGCAAACCCCAAAGAATATGATCCGTACCCTTCCTAATCTGCTCAACATGCCCTACACAACCATTCTCTGGAACCCGTAGAGAAACTAAAACTGTCATGGTAGATAAGAAGCAATGGAATCTATCTCTGGTGGAGAATCCCCTACCTCGAGCCTGAGAACCTCGAGAACTGTCCTGGCGAAGATGTTTTTTAGAACTATCACTATAAGACTCATGGCATACACCCTCAATAGCCCAAGCATGATCCACTACTTAAAGGAAGGTCATCCCAACTGTATCCAAATGCTCGGTCGCTAAATGGAGAGGTGAAATCAAACCTCCAACAAAGCTCTGAACCCTATTAAACTCTGATGGAACAGTCCTAGAAGTACGCCTAACTATCTCGTGAAATCATGCCTCATAGTCCAATACCAACATACAACCCTGCTAAAGAACTGTAAGCTCAACCCTAACTGAAGCACCACTTATAAAACTGGGTACTGAAACACCCACCGGAGGACTCAGAGTTATAGCCACGGTGCCCTAAAGAACTGGAGTCGCTATAAATCCGATCAGAGGCTGGGCTAGACCCACACCCCCTATCTGATGCGGTAAACTCTTACTCTGAAGTCCTGGAACTGACGGAAGCACTGAAGCAATAAGAACAGAAGCCTCGACATCACTTGCTGTCAAACTCGTCTTAGGCATCTCAGAAGGAATGAAACAATTGAAGTTTTTAGAAGTCAATAAAGCCAAGAAAACACGATAAGGAGCCAAGAACATGAAACTTTTCCTAATTATGCCCTGTAGCCTCCTGCAGATAGGATACATATGTCATCGTACTGATCCGCGAGGCTCTAGATAGACACTTACTTCTGTACCATGACACTGGTGAACCTAGAGCTCTGATACCAAGCTTTCACGACCCGATTTCTCAGGTTATGGTGGCACCTACAACCCCCCAGTAGGCAAACTAATTCCCGTAGCCCAGAATGATTAGTAATGAACTACAACCTAACCAATACGCACAATAAATAGAAATAAGCGGAAGTAGAATATAAAGATAGATAAAACAGGAGAAATAACCCGAATATATATACAAAATGAAACTACACCAACCCCAAGACTTGGTATCGTTAGTACAGAAGCTCTTAAATAGAATACAAGTGCTAGAAGTAACAAAATGATAAGTACAACTATCTCCGATTATACAAGGAGTAACAGTACAAAGATGAGATATGGTAAATCCCCGACCGCCAGGCGCTCACCTTAGTCTCGAATGTCCAAAAGCTGCATGAGTCTCCAACATGATCAATGGCAAAAGCTCCACTAATATCTGCACCATAAAGATGCTGAAGTATAGTATGAGCACTAAGACAATGGGTACTCAATAGGCATTATTTGGCCGACTGAGCATATATAAGATATAAAAATAGTAAGTAGCAGATAGCAAGAATGTAGTCACCAAAGCAATAGAGAAAGCACAAGGAACTAGCACAGAGAATACACAACCAAGACTTATAAGTACACAATGCTAGCATAGAAGACAATTATACACAGAATCACAGGTGAAGGAAAGAAGAACGCACATGGAGTCCTTGCACAACAATGTAAATAAGGAGAGAGAGTTGAAAACATGATGGTATACCGGTAACCTCAAGTAAAAAGGAAAAAAAGGAAATCAGTTTAACATATTCAAGAAGGAATCAACACACACAAGAAATTCACATTACAAATCCAACTTCAAGGTAAGCATAAACAGGAATCCACCTCACAAGTACAACCCTAGGATAACAACACAATCAATCCAGGCAACCAACCCATCCAAGAATACTCCAACATAATGAATTGCAATGAAGGATGATGTGATGCACAATGTTTATAAGTAAAAACCTGGTGTTCGGTACACCAAGGTGCCAAGAATTTAACATATGGCTCATTAACAAATGCATAAAGGTAAAACCCGAGAAAATGCATCGAGGCGCCTGGAATCGACCATCGAGCTTATCAACAAGTGCACAAAAGTAAACCCAAAATATATATATCGAGGTGCCAGAAATTTAACATCTGGCTCATAAACAAATGCATAAAGGTAAAACTCGAGAAAATGCATCACGGATCTCAGAATCGACCATCGAGCTTATCAATAAGTGCACAAAAGTAAACCAAAAATAAATGTATCGAGGCGCTAGGAATTTAACATCTGGCTCATCAACAAATGCATAAAGGTAAAACTTGAGAAAATGCATCGAGGCACCCAAAATCGCCATCGAGCTTATCAACAAGTGCACAAAAGCAATACTTTTCCTTTCCTTTCCAAAAACCAGTAGTAAAATCCCGATATAAAGGGGCTCCAGAGTGTTTCCGGGTCTAAATCAGTATTAAAAATCAAGTCTAGTGCTCTACTCTGCTGAGCCTAGTATCAGTTGGAAATCAAGTCTAGTGCTATGCCCTGCCGAGCCTAGTATCAGTAGGAAATTAGGTGTGAAATCTTCCAAATCCCATTTTATCATCATTTATACTGAAAACAGGCCCCCGGGCCATGCAAGGTTTAGAAATTCGTCTATAGTAGGTCCGAAGCTAAAACAATGATAAAACATGCAGGGAAAAACCTTTTTCATGGATGATATGCTCGCACACAAATATAAATTAGCCCAACGGCTCACAAATATCCCTACCATCCCTACACAAGCCCAACAGCTCTACAACAGACATAACCAGCCTAGAATAATATTTCTATGTTCGGGACTCGCGGACATTCCCAAATAACCCACCATCTATGTTCTAGAGTCAATACAAGGCCACACAGGACCACAAGGGTAATATACAATACTACATGAATACTACAATCATCGTATGAAATAAATGGATAGAAAAGATGGGCAAGGTCTGGGGTACCAACCTAAAACAACCCACCCAAGGATACTAATTAATGCAGTTATATCCTATATACCCAGAGTCTAGGTAGGGAAAGCCATAACCTACCTGTCGTCCGACGAATAGCTGTAGGGACAACATCGTATAAGCTTAAACTGCTCTGAGAAACTCTAAATCATGAAACCACTATCAATACAATAAACTATATGTCAAAACAAGACTAATGATACCCATATTGCTATAGTAATAGCCGAGTCAAAATTTGGGTCACAAATGGGCCAATGGGCCCTATGACCCGAAACCAGAAATGAAAATTACACATATGTTCCTTACCATCCCAGGAGCACATACTCAAAATTTGAGAAGAAATAGACAACAATTTGGGCTTCAAATCAGCCCACCAATTATGAAATCAAATGAAGAAATTATGAGATTAAAGGATGGAATAAATATAATTTGCGACGACAAATCAACCACAGACGAGAAATTAATTACTCCAACATTAAGATATGATCCAACAGTGATAATGGAGCTTGGAGCCTTAGAAACAATGGCGAAATGCAGACTTTTGGTGAAGAAAATGAAGGGAAGGTATATATACATACATGGCTTTGTTCATCGCTATCGCGAAGAAAAACCTTCGAGATCGCGATGAACAAACTGGCCAACTTATCGCAATCACGAGGGATTTTCTTCGAGATTGCGATGAACAACTTCAGCCATACCAGCAACAGAAAACCAGCAGTGTTAAAAACTTCACGGGGCCTTCCGAGAACAATTGGAACCCTATACACAAAAACCAATACTGCTATTAGAGTGGAAACGACGTTTCGAACTCAACAGAATTGACAAAACTTCCATACGAGGTCATTTTGGAAGAATGTTGACCCAAGTCAACACTATCTAATGCCAACCAATCATAGAAAATGAGACCGGATCACCCGAGACCCGAACCAACCAACTACCTAACACAAACTCAACATTCTAGAGCTAACAACGCTGACAAAATTTCCATCCGAGGCCGTCTTCTCCGAATGTTGACCAAAGTAAACCAAACAAGCCCAACTGGCCTAAAAATGCAGAACGAGAGAGAATTCCAAGCTAAAAAGCTCTCGGATCCAGAACAAAGGTTTCTCTAGACAAAAGTCCATACTCTGGAGTTAAAGAATTGTCAGAATTTGATTCCAAGCACATTCACCAAGAATGTTGACTGAAGTCAACGATTTCAAAAGCCCAAAGCTCTAAGACAAGGAACGGCCAAAACGACTAAAACAATGGCCTGGGCACCAAACAACCAGTCCTAGCAAGCCATAAATGACTTGGGGCCGCTACAGACAAGCTCTAGCGGTACAAGAAAGGCAAACACGCGTAGATGACCGGGAGGATCATTATAATAATGATACTCAAGGTACAAACAATCCAAGTACACTCAAGCCAATGCAATGCATTGGGGAATGATGTGATGCAGAAATATAAAACTTGATATCTAGTACCTCGAGCACCTGGAATTTAACCTTAGACTTATCAACAATGCATAAAAGTAAAAGCCGAATATGTTCTCTTGGGGTCTAGAATTGTGCCTCTGAATCATTAACAGGAAAGTAGAATAGATAAAGGGTCCGTAAACGTCCCTCGGACTGGCATAATAGTGGTACTTTCCTTTCTCTTTGAAAAACCGTTAGTTAGGTAAAATCCCAAATCTGAACCAAAAATCCCATGTTTCTTTCATTTCAAAAACCAATAGCCATGTAATGCAGTAATGAGATATGATGCCATATTCAGAGAATATCAGTCAATCAAGGTAAAGCACCCTCCAAACAAGATAATTGACCTGGCACTTCATCCGGTCCATGCTATGGCCTCGAACCCACATATACACCAATACAGAAAATAAAAGGGCAAAAATGGAATTAAAACAAGAAAACAAGTAAAAGCACCTACTCTGCCTCTAAAACCTCCCAAATCATTTTAAGGATTTTAGGATAGCACAACAAGCTATGAGATCCTAAGCTAAGGTTAAACATGAAAATACTATTCTACAGTCCCAAAAATAGCCAAAATAAACAAGAAACATGATTAAGCCTAATTCTAACTTGAAATCTAACCTAACATTCATGTAACTTATAACATATAGAATCTAAGTATGCCAAGTCTAAAAAGGAAACCGTAACCTACCTCGGGGCCAAACTGCAAACACGAATCGTCACTCGTGTGCGTTCCCCTTCTGAATAGCCTCAAAATGCTGCCACGCTATCAGGAATATAATTCAAGTGTCAAGATTAGAAGAATAACTCCCGTATTGCTATACAGAAATTTGAGCCAGAAATCAAGTCAAAAAATAACCCTCGAGGCCCACGCAACGACACAAAAAAAGTTCACAATTATATTCGCAACGGGTTCATAAACTCATACCCAAAATTTGAGCACGAATGGGACTCGTTTTGAGGCCCAAAATATCCCTGAAGTCCTCTTGATCAAGTATTATAACAAGGATTTTTTAACGGAAAAGAATGGAAATGACAAGAATTAAACAACGAAAAAGAGAAGAGGAATACAAGAAGACTTACCAGAATAATGGAGTGTCAAAACTAGGCTCAAAACCAGCTCTTTGAAGCACAAATCAATGGAGAAATTTGGAACGCTGGAGAAGAAAACGAAGTTGGAACCAATATATAGCTACCAGGACAAGCCGGTGCGCATGCAACCAGGCCACTGTATGCGCGAGCATGCGCATGTAGCTAAACCACCTCATGGGCAAAGGGCAACAAGGGGGCATTGCCAGCTTCTTCGACGCGCATGCAGCCGCTTCTCCTTGTGGGTGAAGGGTTGGCTAGTGCTGCAACAACAACAAGCCAATAACATATTTTGGGAACTTAAAATGTCACTGGATGGACCCTCGGGATTCATCTGGGGTCCCGCAAATGCAAACAATCTATGATATCCTACCAGAAATGGCATTCCAAACACAACATATTTGACAAAACTCCTAACGGAGATCATTTTAATAAAAAGTGGACCCTATGCTCAAAAACCAACTTTTACCAAAAAGGAACACAATCGCCCAAATATGAGTCCAGAAGCATTGGGACCCAAACCAAAGGTCCCTCTAGCATAAAGTCAACATTCCAGAGCTAATAACGCTGATGAAATTTTCATCCAAGGTTGTCTTCTCCGAATGTTTACCAAAGTCAACTATAATAGCCTTAAGAGTTGCAAAATAGGAAAATAAGCTTAAAACACAAATTAACGGCCTGGGAACCGAACTGTCAGTTTCAACAAGTCATAAACGACCTGTAGCAAATATGGAAAAGCTCAAAATGCAAAAAAAGCACGAAAATTAAGAAAATGACCTTGAGGGTCATTACAACGTCCACTACTAAAAGGACTTTCATCCTCGAAAGTTAAAGAAAAGATGATACCTGAAGGCTCGAAAAGGTGAGGATAGTGGGTCCAAGATACGACGATACTGCCACTGAACCTTAACTGATAGAATCTCCCCGGACCATAAATTTCTAACATGCCTATCCAAGATAGCAACAGGCTCCTTCTCAAAGGCTAGAGACTCATCCAACTGAACCTAATCCCACTAAAGCACGTGACACTCATCCAGAACATACCACCGTAACATAGAGACATGGAAAACTAGGTGAACACCAGAAATAGCAGGAGGCAGGGCAAACTCATAAGCAACCTCCGCAATGCGATGAAGGATCTCAAATGGCCCAATGAACCTAAGACTGAGCTTACCCTTCTTTCTGAACCTCATCACGCCCTTCATGGGCGATACCTGAAGGAACACATGGTCACCAACCATAAACTCCAAGTCTCGAACTCTCTGGTTAGCATAACTCTTCTGCCTACTTTGGACAGTGCAAATCTCTCCCGAATGAACTGAACTCTATCTATCAAATCACAAAGAAAATCAGTACCCCATGGTCTAACCTTGAAGGCATCAAACCAACCCACAGAGATTTGCACCACCTACTATATAAAGCCTCAAATAGACCTATTTGAATGCTAGAATGGTAACTATTATTATATGTGAACTCTGCCAAGGCTAAGAACTGGTCCCACTGACCCCTGAAATCAATAACATAGGACCACAACATATCCTTTAAAACCTGAATAGTGTGCTCCGATTGACCATCAGTCTACGGGTGAAAAGCAGTGCTAAGCTCACCTCTACTACCTAACTCCCTCTGAATAGACCTCCAAAAACATGAAGTAAACTGAGTACCACAGTAAAAAATGGTAGAAACTGGCACCCTATGCAAACAGATAATCTCACGTATGTAAATCTGAGCCAACCATTCGGAACTATCAAAAGTCTGAACTAGCAGAAAGTGAGTAGACTTCATCAACCTATCCATGATGACCAAAATAACATCAAATCTCCACAAAGTATGTGGAAAATTGACTATGAATTCCATAGCTATCCATTCCCATTTCCACTCTAGAATGGGTAGCCTCTGAATCAAGCCACCTGACCTCTGGTGCTCAAAATTCACCTGCTGATAGTTCAAGAACCTAGACACAAAATCTAAGATATCCCTGTTCATACCACACCATAAATAGTGCTGCCTCAAGTCATAATACATCTTAGCTGCCCCGGGATGACTGGAATACCTAGATCAATGAGCCTTCTCCAAGATCAATCTAACCAGGTCACCAACTCTAGGAATGCAAATATGACCCTCAATCCTCAAAACATCCTCTGATCTAAGCTCGACTTCCTAGATACACCGCTTAACAACTTGTCACCAATGATCCTCAACCTTGTATCATCAAACTACTGTGCCCAAATCTGCTCCAACAAGGAAGATCTAGCCTCAACACAAGCAAGAATATGGTCAGGCTCAGAAATATCAAGTCTAACCAACTTGTTAGCCAATGATTGGATATCCAAAGCTAAAGGTCACTTCTCTGCTTCTAAGAAAGCCAAGCTACCCATACTAACCACTTTCTAATCAAGGAATCCGCTACCATGTTTTCCTTGCCTGGATGATAAAGAATGGAGATGTCATAGTCTTTCAGTAACTCCAACCATTTGCGCTTCTTCAAAATCAGATCCTTCTGGCTGAAAATGTATTGAAGACTACAGTGGTCAGTGAAGATATCATAATGCATGCCATACAAATATGCCTCCAAATCTTCAATGTGAAAACTATCGCTGATAACTCCAATTCATGAGTGGGGTAGTTTATCTTGTGAATCCTCAGCTGTCTAGAAGCATAAGGAATAACTCAGCCTCGGTGCATCAACACATAACCCAAACTAACACCGAAATTATCACAATACACTATAAACCCCTAGCCCTCAACTGGAAGAGTAAGAATCGAAGCTGAGGTCAATAAGGCCTAGAGCTTCAGAAAGCTCGCCTCACACTCATCAGGCCATTAGAAAGGAACATTCTTCTGAGTCAATCTAGTCAATAGAGCTGCTATAGAAGAAAACCCCTATTTAAGTTGTCTGTACTAACCTACTATCCTGATGAAACTGCGAATCTAGGTAGGAGAAGTAGGCCTAGACCAATCATGAACTGCGGCAATCTTTGCCAGATCCACCATAATCCCATCCTTGGACACCACGTGCCCCAAGAATGCCACAGACTCAAGCCAAAACTCATACTTAGTGAATTTGATATATAACTGATAGTCTCGAAAGGTAAGAAGGACAACTCTCAGATGCTGCTCATGCTCCTCTCTACTTCTCAAATATACTAGAATGTCATCGATGAACACAATCACAAAGGAATCTAGCTAGGCTCTAAACACATGGTTCATCAACTCCATAAAAGTTGTGGGGCAGTAGTCAACCTAAAAGACATGTCTAGGAACTCATAATGGCCGTATCGAGTCGTAAATATAGTCTTTGGGATGTATGCAGCCCTAATCCTCAACTGGTGATACCCAAACCTCAAGTCTATCTTAGAGAACACCACTACACCCTGTAGCTGGTCAAATAGATCATCAATACGTGGCATTGGATACCTATTCTTAACTGCCACCTTATTCAACTGCCTGTAGTCAATACACATATGCATTGACCCACCCTTCTTCTTCATAAACAGAACCAGAGCACCCCATGGAGGCACACTAGGCCTGATGAACCCTCTACACAACAACTCTTGGAGCTGATCCTTAAGCTCCCTCAAATTGATTGGTGCCATTCGATATGGAGGAATAGAAATAGGCTGAGTTCCCAGCTTGACATCGATGGCAAAGTCAATATCACGATCAGGAGGAAGACCCAGTAGATCAAAAGAACTAGTATGGTGGCACTAGTATCACGAACGTAAGTAAGATAGGCCAAGCACCACTTTCCAACCATTTGTTGGGCGCTCAGTAAAGATTAACTCCCCTCGGTATATGGCTATCAACACCATTCCATACTATAGGAGGGATACCAGGCATCCATAGAGTAATGGTCTTGGCAAAGCAATCAAAAATTATATGGTAGGGAGACAACCAATCCATGCCTAAAATCACGTTAAAATCAACCATATCTAGAATAATCAGGTCCACCCACATGTCATACCCTAGGATAATCACCACACATGCTCGATACATGTGATCCACTACTAAGGAATCTCCTACTGGGGTAGCTACATACAAAGACACAGGAAATAACTCACAAGTAGACTCCAGACGAATAACATAATAAGCAGAAACATAGGAGAATGTAGACCCTAGATCAAACAAAGCAGAAGCTGATTGATGACAAATGGAGATCGTACTTGTGATGATAGCATCTGAAGATTTAGCCTCTGGGCAGCCTAGAAATGCATACATATGGCTCCGACTGCCATGACCACCTGATCTACTAGACTGAGGACTGCCTCTAGTACCCTGGGACCACCACTACTACCCTGTGCACTACCTTTGGCTGGTGGTGCTAGAGCCCTGGGGTCCTGAACCATCCGATCATGTCGCTTATGATGTTGAGCTGATGGATACTCTCTGGCAAAGTGTTCTAACTCACCACACTCATAACAACCCCGACCAACTATTCCCTGATGTGAAAACCCATCTAAATCACAATGACTACCACGGTCTGTGTACCCAAAATGAGCACCTCATGAAGACTGAATCAAACCTTGACTACTCTGACCCTCAGCAATTTGTAATGCTACCTGAATAGGCCGGCTCAACTAGAAATGCTACTGATGCTGACCCCTACTAAAGTAACCTCTGCCACATGTCTGTGAGCAATTATAAGCCTATTATCACTGCCCCCTTGGGCCTCATGAATTACTCCTTCAAAAGTGCGGGAATGATCCACTACCTCCAGGATAGACTGACCCAAAGCTACCATACCCTCAGTAGCCAAATGGAGCTATAAAGTCAAACCTCAAACAAAGTAATGCACCCTCTCATGCTCGATGGGCAAAATCATGGTGGCATGCCTCGCAAGCTCATGAAAGAGAACCTCATACTTTGAAACAAACATGGATCCCTATTCCAACTTGGAGAACTAATCCATCAATCGCTTTCTCAAACTGCACGGTACATACTTCTCTAGAAAAGCTGTGGAGAACTATGCCCAAGTAAGTGGTGGTGACTCAGCTGGCCTGCAAGCTATATATGACCTCCACCACTATTTTGCTGGGCTATCCAGCTGAAACATGGTGTAATCTGCTCCATGCGACTCATCCAACCCAAGACTATGCAATTTATCCTGGAAACTAGTCAGAAACTCGTGCACATCCTCCCTAGGAGCACCTGAAAACCTTGGGGGACCCAACCTCAGAAACCTACCAAGCATCTTATGATCCTCAGAAGACATAACAGGCCCAACTGGAATAGGCAGAATGATAGGCACTGACAACACCTCTAATCGGGGAGATGCAATAGCAGGCTGTGCTCCTGAACCCTGTGCCACTGCTTGGGCTTAAGCCTGATCCTCGTATATGACCTGAGAACCAATCGGAGTACCGAGCAAAACTTATGGCTGTGACATACCCTCAAGGAACCCAAGCAAGAGAACCAAAGTGTCCTGTAGCATAAGAGTAGCCACGAAACCTACCAGATGCTGGGCTGACCCCACACTCTTTGGCTCATACTGTACCTCCTCAACCCTAATATTAGTCTCTAGTAATGGTAACCTGGTATGGGCCCGAGCTGGCACCGCAGCCCATCCCCTACCTCAACCTCTAGGTCAACCTCTACCCATCCTCTTGCAGGGGCTCTAATTGTAGGTGCAGGGTTCTCTTCCTCACCCACTGCTGATCTCGTCCGAACCATCTGAGAAAAAGTGAAACAAAAGATACTTTGAAGTAGATAAGGTCAATGACGCACAATAAGGAATAAAAAGAGATGGAATCTTTCCTAGGAATGTCCTATAGCCCCTCGCAGATAGGATACGAATGTCATCTTACCGATTCATAAGACTCTACTAGACACTTTGCTCTTATACTGATGAGATCGGTGAACCTAAAGCTATGATACCACTCTGTCATGACCTAAAACTGGGCCGTGATGGCACCTACATAACCTATCAATAGGCAAGCCAACCCTACGATGTAGAAGTAAAATAAAATAACTCAAATAAAGAAAGCAGAAGAGAAATATAAGGAAATAAGGGCCAACAATATAGATACATACCAACTGTAGTAAATTTACAAAAATGGCCCTAAAGTGATCGAGAGGACGATATATACATAAGAACAAACCCTATACTTGGTGCCACCAGTACAAGTAACAAGTACTGTCTATCCAAAATACAAAACATAGATAGAAAGAGAGATGAAAATAAGTAAAAGTCTCCAAGACGCTAGGAGATTACCATGATCCGAATAGCAGCTGACCAAGAATGATAGAAGGATTAACGATGGTGGCTCATACTAGGTGTTGCATCAGAAAAAGACACAGATTGTAGTATGAGTACCAAAACAATGGTTACTCAGTAGGCATCATAGGCCGACCTAGCTCAAGAAGATAATATATAATATAAACTATAGGAAAGTAAGCTAACTACGGGATCCACCTAAATCTAGTTATCAATGGAATTACAACTAACTAACCTGACAGAGCAGATAATAATGATAATCAAGGAACAAACAATCTAAGTACACTCAAGCCAATGTAATTCAATGGGGGATGATGTTATGCAAAAATATTAAACCCGATATCTGGTACCTCAGGCGCCTAGAATTTAACCTCAGACTCATCAACAATGCATTAAAGTAAAACGTGAATATGTGCTCCTCGGGCCACCCGAAATCATGCCTCAGACTTATCAACAGGAAAGTAAAATAGATAAAGGATCCATAAATGTCCTTCAAACTGGCATAACAATGGTACTGTCCTTTTTCTTTGAAAAACCAGTGGTTAAGTAAAATCCCGAATCTGAACTAAAAATCCCATGTTTCTTTCATTTCGAAAATCAATATCCATGTAATAAAGTAATGAGATATGATGCCATGTTCAGAGAATATCAGTCAATCAGGGTAAAGAACCCTTCAAACAAGATAACTGACTTCGCACTCTGTCTGGTCTACGCTATGGCCTCGGGCCTACATATAAGCTAATATAGGAAATAAAAAGGTGAAAATGGAATTAAAATAAGAAAACAAGTAAAAGCAACTACTCTGCCTCTAAAAACTCCCTAAATCATTCTAAGGACTTCTAGGCTAGCCACAACAGACTAAGGGATCCTAAACTAAGGATAAACATGAAAATACTATTCGACAGTCCTAAAAATGGCCAAAATAAACAAGAAACAGGATTCAAGCCTAATTCTAACCTAAAAGTTAACCTAATATCCATGTAACTCATAACATAAAAAATATAACTAAGCCAAGTCTAAAAAGGAAACTGTAACCTACCTCGGAGCCAAACTGCAAGCACGAATTGTCACTCGTATGCCTTTCCCTACCGAATAACCTCAGAATGTTGTCACGCTATCAAGAATATAATCCAAGTGTCAAGATAAGAAAAATGATACCCATATTTCTATACAATAATTCAGGCCAAAAATTGGGTCAGAAAATGACCCTCGGGGACCATGCAATGAAATGGGAAACAAAATTCACAATTATGTTCATAACGGGTTCATAAATCCATGTCCAAAATTTGAGTGCGAATGGAAGTCATTTCGGGGACCAAAACAGCCCCAAAGTCCTCTTGATCAAGAATTATAACAAGGAGTTTTTAACAGAAAAGAAAGGAAATGAAAAGAAATAAACAATAGAAAAGAGAAGAGGAATACAAGGGGACTTACAATAATAATGGAGAGTGAAAAGTTGGCTCAAAACCAGCTCTTGGAAGCTCAAATCAATGGAGAAATTTTGAATATTAGAGAAGAAAACCAAGTTGGAACCAATATATAGCTGCCAGGACAAGCCTGTGCACACGTGGCCAGGCACACGTGCACGCACAAGGTAGGCAGAGGCTAGGCCAAGCGCCAAGCCTGTATGCACACAGGCGGCCACCGTGCACGCAGGCACGCGCACGCAGCCAAGTTATCGCACAGGCAAAGAGCAACGAGGGGGCATGATCGGTGCCTTCTATGCATACGTAGCTGCCTCTACGTGTGGGCGAAGGGTTGGCTAGTGTTGCAACAAGTACCTGCCAACAACAGATTTTGGCAACTAAAACTGTCACCGGTGGACCCTCAGTATTCATCTGGGGTCCCATGAATACAAACGAACTATGCTACCCTACCATAAATGGCTAAGGACTCAAAAGGGATTACTATGGATAATATTCAAGGATAGGTACAAGAGAGGATAACAAGAATGACTAATCAAAGAATTGCTTCTATCACTTTTTTAACATGAATAACTTTATTTTGCTTCACACACAAGGCAAGTTCTTGACACCAATTGAACACATAGAATTCAAGTAATTTCTCACATCACACATGACACATGACACACATTCAACACAAGTATACTATCACATAGATTTCTATAAAATAAAATACCAAGAATTTATATTAAGCACATGCATACAAGTGACAAAAATGAGCTTGGGTCTCTTAAGCAAGGTTATCGTCTTATTTTTGAAAATATTTTCAAACAAACCAAGCTTGTGTTCATGGAGGTGATATTCTAACTTGAGGATCTATCCTACTTTCTAAAACTAAAAACCAAAAACTAATCTAACTACTAAAAATTTAAAATTTCCCCGGTTTAATGGTCACCCTTTCCAGAAAAGAACATATGGGAAAAAAATCAGATAGTGAAAAGATGTGTCATTCAAAGACTAAAGAAAAACTAGAGAAACAAAAACTAAGTAAATCTTTTTGTATTTTTTTCTTTTTTCCTAAAATATAAAGTCCTATAAACTAACACTATGACACACTTCCCATCACAAAGATAAAAACTAATTCAATAAACTACAATAACAAAATCAAATAACAATCCAGCAATGTAGGAGTAGAAATAATACATCATAAGATGACAATCAAGAATGGCTATTAAGCACAAGAATTAATCATAAGAATTCTCACCCCACACTTAAAGATTTGTGGTGCCCTCATGCAATAAAAAGAAAAAATTAAAAACAAGGGTAGAAGGGACTTCCTATAGATGTAGCTACTCCTACTCCTCCTCGAAATTTTTATCTTCATTTGATGGAATTTTGGGCACCTCAGTTGTGCATTGATCCCAAGGAAAACACGACAAGCCGGTGTGAGTTGTCTCATAGCCTCGACCTCTTCTTGCCTAGCTTCATTATTGTCAATTCTCTTCTTCATACCAATGGCCAAGAACTTCATGAATTCTTTCATGCATGTAAATCTTTCCTTGGAAGTTACTTTTTTTGAGGTGCTGTCATTCTTCACAGCTATGACATCAAAGTTCTTTGCCGGTGGCTCAAGCTCCCAGTCTATACCTTTCTTTGTAGGAACTCTATCTTTTTGTAGAAGTCCTCAAATGTCTCGTAGGGGCATTTTAAAAGTTCATATATCATTGATAGTGTGATAAAGGAATTTTATGGCTACCCCTCTCACATTGACTTCATATTCTTTTTTAAAATCAACTCCCAACTCCCTATTTGCATAAAACTCTTTAACCATGCACATGTTTGCTACACCATGTGAATTTAGCAAGCTTCCCAAACCCAACTTCTTTATGTTCTTGTAGAGGAATATGAACTTATTGTGGAATGAAGATATTTCAATGTTTGCTTTGGGATGGCCGTAGGAGTTTCCTCAAATTTTATGTACCATCGTCTTTCCAAAGGATCAATTGCTTCTTACCCATAAGAAAATTTTGGTGCTTGGAGTTGTCCTTCCCTTTCTTGTCTAGGTCTCTTATCCTTGTTTTGGCTACTAGTTGTAGCCTTTTCCTTTCCGATGCTAGTTCTTTTAGGCCTTGAAGACATGGTACCTTCAAAAGAAAATTAAAAGCTATGTATACAACATACATCATACATATTACAAGAAAATTCTACTATATCCTAAAACTAGAAAATAACATAAAAAGTCCTAAAAGTTGCTAGTTTTCTCATAAACCCAAGTGAATTGTTACAAGTAACTTATCATCTAGTTAGTGACATATATATCAATAAGAGCATGATATACTAAATTTCATGGTGGTTCTAGCAAATATAAGGTTCAAGTGAGATTTAGAGTCACCCCACACTTAGAATATTAACATATTCTCATAAAACTCTCTTTCAAGTATTTTATCAAACACTTAGTGTACATGAATCTTTAAAGTCTTGTTTCATGAAATCTATCTTCCTAATTCACCTCCAAATTTCATATTAGCAACAAGCAACCATTCTAGCAATGATATATTCACTAACATTCAATAAATTACATTTTCCATACAATAATTTAGCATGATTCACAAGTTTGGGGAATTTAAATATGCAATTTCACTTTTAATGGGTCTACAAGATTACTAGCTAAAATAATAAATTAAACAAATAAAATCTAAAGACTAAAAAAACTAATGATTAATGATAAAAATACAAATTAACTAAAAAACATAAGAATTCATACCTTGAAAGTTGATTCTTGAAGAAGAAAGCTTGAAGGAATGAAGTGTTTAGCTAAAGTTAGAGAGAGAAATATTTAAAATACACTAGTAGAAAAAAATAAGGAGAATCTAGTGGCTTTGTACTAAATATTTTTTCTTTTTCTTTTTAATTTCCATTTTTTATTTATTTCTTAAAAAATAGAAAAAATTATTTTTGAGTGAAATACACTACAGAGGGGCCTTGGGTGGTACCCTAGGTGTACCTCTAGTGTATTTTCACTAGTTTTTTTGTTTTCTATTTTTTTTTCTTATTCAAACCTTGTTTTGAGTGCTTGTTTTCACTTTTCTTGCTCCACAACCTCGGAAACCTGCAAACAATAAACCCAAGAAAATTATTAGAATTTTTTTATAAAAGAATATAATAAAGAAAAACTAAGTACAATAAATATTGGGTTGCCTCTCAACTAGCGCCTTGTTTAAAGTTATGGCTCTATATGAACTTTTCAACTTCTATTATCTCTATGATAGGGGTAAGCATCACCAGCCCATCTCACCTGAGCTTCCATTTTGTCTTTGGCTTCCTTCACTTCTGTCACTAAGTTTCGAAACTCTTTATTCTAAGGAAGTACATGTTGCAACCATACTTTACAACATCAACATAGCTGTAATCGCAGAGTTCTCATCCCACCATCTACCAATTACTACATCTATTATAGATTGGTTGATTTTGTCAAACGCTTGGTAGAAAGTGTCCAACATTACCTTAGAGAAGACCAAACCCGAATGGTTTATAAGATGGTTGAACCTTGCCCAACCGTCAAAGAGTAACTGTTCCTCCTCTTGTTCAAAATTCACAACCTTGTTCATTGCTTCTGTCTTTCCAGCATATGGACTCAACTCGAGGATGAATGTATACACTAACTTAGGACATGTTCCTACTAACACTGGTAAAGTGTTCATATACCATTCCCGTGCTTCTCCCATAAGAGAGCAAGGAAACCAATATAGCTTCATCTCATCATCAATGACCTTGTCATACTTTTTGCACACACCCAAGAAGTTCTTTATGTGAAATATGAGATCTCTTTCCCAACCATTTTGGAATAGAACTTTATCCTTAATATCCCTTTCAATCTCATCTTCTATAGTCATAATATCTTTCTCTATCAGATGCAATATCTGAGGACCACTCAATGGGTTATTTCTATATGAATGAGTTTCTTGTCTTACCTTATGTCACGCCCCGAGGTTACCCCCTAGACGTAACACGGGATTCCGAACCACAAGGATCCTAAGCGAACTCTTGATCATAGCATTCTCAAGCAATGTAAAGAAAAGCATAGCGGAAGCATCATAAGGAAATCCAAAATAGGAAGACATATCATAGATAAAGTACTAAATAGGGGATACAACCTGAATATCATCCGATAACATCTATGTATGAAAGCCTCTACAACTAGCATATTGAGTTGATGGGACAATAACACAACTAACTCGATAATCTCGAAAGAATGGGAACATAAAGCTAAAGTGAAGTCTAGTCCTAGAACTATGAGGACTCACCGAAGCTGACTGAAAGTGGTCGGGATCTCTAGCCATGTATCTGTGAAGGGATACCTAAATCTGCATCATCAAAGGATGCAACACAATATGCGTTAGTACTATGGAATGTACTAAGTATGTGAGCAATGCAAAAGTATGATAAAACATGCTTTAAAACGTACATTAACATGATCCGTGCATAATAAAGTATCAAGAGAAGAAATCATAATGAAAAGCTAAGTCATGAGGCCAAAGCCAACTTTAAAATTCATAGTTCATAAAAGAGCCCATAAGGCTTAGAAAACATGAAAAAGGACATACATACGGGAGTTTCTTATAACCGATATGAGACCATGTGAGCTACATGGAATCTAACTATATAACCCTAGTTAGCAAAGCTGACTTTGAACCTTGCCGGGGAACAAGTCCCCATACCCAACTATATAACCCTAGTTGGCAAAGCTGTCCTATGCTCCGCTAAGGCAAGGACACCATACATAAAGACGTGGATCCACTCTCATAATCCTTGAAGGCACATATCATATCATAATCATACCTACGCTGGCAACATAGTTTCTGTGACTAAGGGTACTCTCACCCCATCCAACTCGGTGCTAAATACTACTCCCAAAACATGTACATATAGCTCATAATTTCATAAGGGAATACTCTCATTCCAAATCTTGTTCATAAAGCATGAAAACACATCGGGTATCATGCAACTTTCATAACATAGTTCATAAAGCTTAGCATAGCCATAATTCCAAACATGATTTTCTTTCTAAATTCATACTTGAAGAATTAGGCATGCAATTTCATAAATACATAGAGTCCATGATATCTAATCATGCCAACTTTCTCTTGAAAACATGCAAATTCATAGTTTCATGTTAGAAATTAACTTTCATGCTTGGGCCTTTAAAACCAATAAAGGAATCATAATCAAATCATGAATAACCATTAAGAAACCATGAGTTTAAACATAGAAGCTGATTTCATAAACTTTCCCAAAATTTTAGATCAAAATCCTAATTTCATAAGTTCATAATTCAACATAAGAATTGGGGATTTTGGGTACAAGGGTGAATGAAACCCATTGTTAAAGACCCACTACCTTGGTGGAAGATTACCCACTTGATTTGGAAAAGATTAGTAGACTTGACTTGGAGCTTGGAAACTTGAAGCTTGAGAGAAACTTTTCCTTTTTGGGAGGTGAATGAGGAGCTTAGAAGAGACTTAGGATAATATGGGTGAAAACCCTTCTAAAAGTAGTCAAAAAGACTTCACTTAGTAGTTAAAAGGATTGGAAATGACAAAAAAGCCCCTGGGATTTAATTAGAAGAAAGCTGGAAAAATAGTCAACCTCAGTGACCATGAGTGAAGTTTACGACTCCTAGACCTTTCCACGACTCGTAGAATCCTATCATGGAACCTGCTCAAGATTTCAACTTGCAGAAGGTTTTCTACGGTTCAATAGGTGACTCGTGGAAGCTTCCACGAGTCGTAGGACCTAGTCGTGGAAGTCAGGGAAATTGACTGACCTCTGATCAACTTCCATGAGTCAACAGTACGAACCATAGAAACTTCTACGAGTTGTGGAAGTGACTCGTGGTTGTCAATACTTAGTTCGGTCTGCAGGACTGGGATAACGAGTCACTCCCACGACTCGTGGAACCTTCCACGACTCGTGGAGTTGACATGTGGTCCCTGGAAGTCCAAAATTTTCTGCAAGTCTAAGTTTAAAAGCTGGATACGTTTTTGGGGTGTTACAATATCTCCCCCTTGAGATCATTCGTCCTCGAATGAAGGCTAAAAAGGGGAAACTGAGGGGAAAACAACCCAACCAAACATCAAAACATATAAATCAAGGGAACATCATGAAAACTTAACTTCTCAACTTGAAAACATAATAAACTAACTTCATAAAACATGGATGCATGCTAGGATCATAAGAGAAATCGATGGAATATAATCGGAAGGACATACTAAGGAGGAAACTATTACCTCAAGCTGGAACTGAGTCAGAAAGAAAGAGATGAGGATATTGGGACTAAGCTTTCCTTTCTTGCCAAACCTCATCACACCCTTCATGGGTGAAACCTTTAGGAAAACCCAATCATTAACTTCAAACCCCAACTCCCTTCTCCTCACATCCGCATAAAATTTTTGTCGACTCAGAGCGGTCTTTAACCTCTCCCGAATAAGCTGAACTTTCTCCATGGTCTTATGCACATAATCTGGACCAATCAAGGCTACCTCACCAACCTCAAATCAACCAATAGAAGATCTACACCTTCAGCCATAAAGTGCCTCATATGGAGCCATTTGGATGCTAGAGTGAAAGCTGTTGTTGTAGGAAAACTCGATAAGAGGTAAGTGATCAATCCTAATTACCTTTGAAATCAATCACACACGCTCTTAACATATCCTCCAAAGTCTGACTAGTATTCTCTTCCTGGCCGTCTATCTGAGGATGAAAAGTTGTAAGCTTCACCTTAGTATCAAGACCTTTCTGAAATGACTTCCAAAATTGAGATGTAAACTGAGGACCTCTATCAGAAATGATAGACAAAGAAACACCATGCAATCGTACTATCTCCCGAATGTAGATTCAGGCATAATCATTCGCCGTATCTATAGTCTTAACAGCCAAGAAATGGGATGACTTGGTCATCCGATCAATGATTACCCAAATGGAATCATATTGCCTTCGAGTATGAGGCAAACCGATAATAAAGTCCATATTGATTGCTTCCCATTTCCGAGTGGGAAGGTCAATATCTTGAAGCATGACAACTGGCCTTTGATGTTCCACCTTTACCTGTTGACAGCTGGGACACTTAGCCACAAACCTGGCTATGTTGCTCTTCATACCATTCAACTAAAAGACTTCATGTAGATCACAGTACATCGTAGTGGCACCCGGATGAATGGAATATCTAGAACTATGAGCCTCAGCCAAAATCTGGTGTCTCAACCCATCAACATATGGCACACACAAGCGACCCTGATAACGAAGCACACCATCTCCCCCTTGGGAGAAAACCTCAACCCTTTGCTGACGAACTGCACCCTTAAACTGAAGTAGAATGGGATCTTGGTCTTGCTTGGCTTTTACCTCAGCAACCAAGGATGATTCAGCACCATTGGTCACAATCACACCACCTTCGGTCGAGTCCATAAGGCGAACTCCCAACCGAGCAAGCCGATGAACTTCTTTAACCAATTCCTTTTTCCATCTTTGATAGAAGTTACACTTCCCATGGATAACCTGCTCAAAGCATCTGCCACAACATTGGCCTTACTTGGATGGTAAAGCACACTCATATCATAATCCTTAAGGAGCTCAAGCAACCTCCTTTGAGTGAACACATATTGAAGACTCTTATGATCGGTGAAAACATCCACATGCATACCATACAAGTAATGTCTCCAAATCTTTAAAGCAAAGACCATGGCTGCTAACTCAAGATCATGAGTAGGATAGTTCTTTTCATGAGTCTTAAGCTGTCTAGAAGCATAAGCAATCACCTTACCATACTGCATCAAAACACAACCCAAACCAATCCTAGGAGAATCACAATACACAACAAAATCATCTAAGCCCTCGGGTAGAGCTAACACTGGAGCGGTGGTCAATCTAGTCTTCAATTCCTGAAAGTTCTTCTCACACAAGTCAGACCACTAGAATTTTACCTTTTTTTAAGTCAATCAGGTCAAAGGGGCAGCAATGGAAGAAGTAGGTCTAGGCCAGTTCTTTACTGGCTCTATCTTTTGAGAATCAACCTGAATACCATCACCTGTCACAATGTGACCCAGAAAAGCCACAGAATGCATCCAGAAGTCACACTTGCTAAACTTAGCAAACAACCGCCTATCCTTGAGAGTTTGCAACACAACCCTCAAATGATCCGCATGATCCTCCTCACTCCGAGAGTAGATGAGGATATCATCAATCAAAACAATCACAAACATATCTAAATATTGTTTGAACACACAGTTCATCAAATCCATAAAGGCTGCAGGAGCATTCGTTCGACTAAAATATATCACAACAAATTCATAATGACCATACCGAGTCTTGAAGGCTGTCTTAGGGATATCATATTTCCAAACTCGAAGCTGATGATAACCAGATCTAAGGTCGATTTTGGAGAAGAAACTAGCACCCTGAAGCTTATCGAACAAGTCATCAATCCTAGGATTGGGATACTTGTTCTTGATTTTGACCTTATTCAATTGTCGGTAATCAATACACATTCTAAGAGAACCATCCTTCTTCTGAACAAACAAAACTGGGGCACCCTAAAGAGAGATACTGGGCATGATGAAACCCTTATCAAGCAAGTCCTTTAACTGATCTTTCAACTCCTTGAGTTCTGTGGGGGCCATTCTATAGGAAGGAATAGAGATATGATTCTTATATGGAAGGAGAGCTATCCCAAAGTCAATTTCCTACTCGGGAGGGACTCCGGGCAAATCATCGGGAAACACTTCTGGGAATTCATTCATAATAGGAATAGACTGAAGAGTTGGGATCTTGGACTTTGTGTCCATAACCCGAATTATATGATAGACATAACCTTTAGAAATCATCTTCCTAGCCTTAAGATAAGATATGAAATGACCCTTCAAGGAAGAGGGACTACCTTGCCATTCTAGGACAGGTTCATTAGGAAATTTAAACCTAACCACACGAGTGCGACAATCAACTGAGACATAACATGCATACAACTAGTCCATACCAAGAATAATATCAAAATCAATCATCTCCAACTCTACTAAATCTGCTGAAGTGACTCTATGAAGGACTGAGATAGGGAAATTTTGATAGACTCTTTCAGCTAGGACTGACTCACCAATATGAGTAGAAACATGAAAGGGTTCTAAAATCATTTGAGGACGAATCTCAAACTTACAAGCCACATAAGGGGTTATAAAAGATAAAGAGGCACCGGGATCCAACAACGCATACACATCAAGATAGAAGACTTTCAACATACCGGCAACCACATCTGGAGAACTCTCCTGATCCATATGGGAGGACATAGCATAAAGACGGTTCTGGCACTAACCACTTGAACTAGAAGCTGCGCCCTGCTGGGCTGGTCTACTTCTTAAAGCTGCTGGGGTAGACTGAGTCCTACCACCTCCCTGTCCCTTCCTCACTGAAGGGCAATCCTTAATGAATGTACAACTTGAACACAACCAAAGCAACCACCTGAACTGGCCAAACACTCACCAACATGACTCTTTCCACAGTTAACACAAGCTGGGTAGGAAGGTCCTTTGGTAACACTACCCTAAGACTGGAAATAGGAACCATATCCTCTACCACCCTGATCATGACGAGGCTTCTGAGCATGAGTAGGAGCACTAGCAGACGAGTGAACAGGACCTGATTACTTCTTCTAGAAAGAAGAGCGATGTCCACCTCCGGACCTGTGATGACTAAAACCTGATCCCTCGGATCTACCCCTCTTGTTGTCCCTAGATATCTCTTTAAGTTTATCACCCTCAATCTGATGGGCATGGGTCATGAGTCAAGGGATGTTCATATCACTCAACAATAAAGCAGACCTATACTCATTCTTCACCATGTCAGAAACACCATAGATGAAATTGCTCATTTGATCATGCGGGTCCAGTACCATGGAGGGAGCATATCTAGACAACTGAGTGAACTTCAAACTATACTCTTGCACCAATATCAAACCCTACCTCAAGTTCACAAAATCCTCCACTTGTGCTTGTCTCAACCCATGGGGAAAGAACCTATCAAGAAAGGCTCTCTCAAAAGAGTCCTAAGTCGTGGGGATCGCATCCCTCACCCTAGCTTCCTTCCATTGCGTGAACCAAATATGAGTCACATCTTTGAGTTTATAGGATACAAGCTCAACACAATCAACCCTAACCACTTGCATAACTTCAAAGATCTTTTTCACTTTATCAATAAAGTTTCGCGAGTCCTCACTCACTTTTGAACCCCAAAACTCCAACAGGTTCATACGGATGAAGTCACAAACTCGGGCCACTACCCCTCTATGAGGATGAATGGGGGCAGGAGCCGATAAATTGGCCTGAGTGGCCAAAGTCTGGGCTAGCAAGTGGATGGTATTTCTGAACTCATCATTCGTGACATCGGGAAGAGGAACTTGAGGAGCAACATTCCAAGCGGCTCGGGAAGGCATAGCACGTTGAGGAGGCATAGTCTAAGACGCATAAGATAAGGATTATAGGGACATTAAAGTTAAGATTTATCATGTGACATGATCATGAAAGAAGTGAAGTTTTCCTAAGAAATCTCATAACTTCCCTCTTATATGTGTGGCGCGCTTCACACACATGAAAAAGACTCTACTCGATGCGGCTTTTAGACATCCTAAGAATTTTGAACCTGAGGCTTGATACTAAGTTTGTCACTCCCCGAGGTTACCCCCTAGATATAACATGGGACTCAGGACCACAAGGATCCCAAGCTAACCCTTGGTCATAGCATTCAGAAGCAACGTAAAGGAAAGCATCACGGAAGCATCATAAGAAAATCCAAAACAGGAAGATATATCATAGATAGAGTACTAAATAGGGGATACAACCCGAATATCATCTATGTCTGAAAGCATCTACAACTAGCATATTGAGTTGATGGGACAATACCCCAACTAACTCGACAATCTCGAAAGAATGGGAACATAAATCGAAAGTAAAGTCTATACTCGAACTATGAGAACTCACCCAAGCTGACTGAAAGTGGCCGGGATCTCTAGCCATGTATCTGTGAAGGGACACCTGAATCTGCATCATCAAAGGATGCAGCGCAATATGCATTAGTACTATGGAATGTACTAAGTATGTGAGCAATGCAAAAGTATGATAAAACATGCTTTAAAACATACTTAAACATGATCCATGCATAATAAAGTATCAAGAGAAGAAATCATAATGAAAAGCTAAGTCATGAGGCCAAAGCCAACTTCAAAAGTCATAGTTCATAAAAGAGTCCATAAGGCTTAGAAAAAATGAAAAAGGACATACATACGGGAGTTTCTTATAACCTACATGAGACCATGTGATCTACATGAAATCTAACTATATAACCCTAGTTAGCAAAGTTGACTTTGAACCTTGTCGGGGAACAAGTCACCATACCCAACTATATAATCCTAGTTGGCAAAGCTGTCCTATGCCCTGCTAAGGCAAGGACACCATACATAAAGACGTGGATCCACTCTCATAAGCCTTGAAGGCACATATCATATCATAATCATACCTACGCTGGCAACGTAGTTTCTGGGACTAAGGGTACTCTCACCCCATCCAACTCGGTGCTAAATACCACTCTCAAAACATGCATATATAGCTCATAATTTCGTAAGGGCATACTCTCATGCCAAATTTTATTCATAAAGCATGAAAACACATCGGATATCATGCAACTTTCATAACATAGTTCATAAAGCTTAGCATAGACATAATTCAAAATATGCTTTTCTTTCTAAATTCATACTTAAAGAATTAGGCATGCAATTTCGTAAATACATAGAGCCCATAATATCTAATCATGCCAACTTTCTTTTGCAAATATGCAAATTCATAGTTTCATGCTAGAAATCAACTTTCATGCTTGGGCCTTTAAAACCAATGAAGGAATCATAATCAAATCATGAATAACCATTAAGAAACCATGAATTTAAACATAGAAGCTGATTTCATAAACTTTCCCCAAATTTTAGATCAAAACCCTAATTTCATAAGTTCATAATTCAAATAAGAATTGGGGATTTTGGGCACAAGGATGAAAGGAACCCATTGTTACAGACCCACATACCTTGGTGGAAGATTACCCACTTGATTTGGAAAAGATTAGGGGACTTGACTTGGAGCTTGGAGACTTGAATCTTGAGAGAAGCTTTTCCTTTTTGGGAGGTGAATGAGGAGGTTAGAAGAGACTTAGGATAATATGGGTGAAAAACCTTCTAAAATTAGTCAAAACGACTTCACTTAGTAGTTAAAAGGGTGGGAAATAACCAAAAAGCCCCTGGGATTTAATTAGAAGAAAGCTGGAAAAATTGTCAACCTCAGTGACCACGAGGGGAGTCTATGACTCATAGAACTTTCCATGACTCATGGACTCCTATCGTGGAAACTGCTCAAGATTTCAACCTGCAGAAGGTTTTCTACGGTTCAACAGGACGACTCGTGGAATCTTCCACGAGTCGTAGAACCTAGTCGTGGAAGTCAGGGAAATTGATTGAACTCTGATCAACTTCCATGAGTCAACACTATGACCCATAGAAACTTCTACGAGTCGTGGAAGTGACTCGTGGTTGTCAGTACTAAGACCAGTCTGCAAGACTGGGATCACGAGTCACTCCCACAACTCGTGGAACCTTCCACGACTCGTAGACTTGACCCGTGGTCCCTGGAAGTCAAAATTTTTCTTCAAGTCTGAGTTTAAAAGCTGGATACGTTTCCAGGGTGTTACACCTTATCAAATCTTGGAGGACCCAAATTGATGACTTTGAGCTTCTCAAAATATGCAGGAAAATGATTTGCCTTCAATACATTAAATGTGGCTTCAGTTTCCCCCATCATCATAAACATCTTACCCAACTTTACCTTTATTACTGCATCAATTGTAGCCAAGAAACCTCTACCAAGAATGATGGGTACATCCTTATTGGCCTCATATTCAAGAATAATGAAGTCCACATGTAAAATAAATGGTCCTACCTTCACTAACACATCTTCAATGATTCCATCAGGATAGGTTAAAGAATGGTCTGCCAACTGCAAGGTAACTGTGCTAGGCCTTCGTTCACTAAGTCCCAAAGTCTTGAAAACTGAAGTGGGTATCAAATTTATGTTGACACCTAAATCATAAAGTGCCCTTCCCACATCTATGTCTCCAATACTTATAGGAATAGTAAAGCTGCCTGAATCTTTCAACTTTGTAGGGAGTTTGTTTCTGATTCTTGAAGTACACTCTTCAGTGGGTGTAATATTTCAAACTCTATGAGGCACCTCTTGTTTACAACTATACTTTTCAAGTGTTTGGCGTATTTTGGTACCTCTTGAAACAACTCTACCAATGTAATATTCACATGTACCTGCTTAAAATGTCTAGAAATCTCAAACAAGCCTTGTTTGCTTTCTGTTTCTCAAACCTCTGTGTGTATGGTGGTGGTGGGTTGACTGTCAACTATTCAATTGATATTTCAATTTCTTCAATATCTTTCTCTTTCTCTAGTGTAGACCTCAACTCTTCATTCAGTCTTCTATCTATCTGAGGCTCTACTTCTAACTCTTTTCCACTTCTCAAGGTGACTACATTAACTGTTTTCTTTGGATTTTCTCTATATCACTTAGTAATTCCCCTTGAGGTCTTGCATGTAACACTGCAGCTAATTGAACCAATTGTAGTTTTGCATCAGCAATGAATTTCTTATGTTCTTCATTGATTACCTACTGAGCTTGATTGAACTGCTGAGTCTCAGTTACAAACCTCTTGAATATCTCTTCAATTGAACTACTTACTTGAGCTTGTAGTTGTGTGAATGGATGCTTCTAATTGCCTCTCCAACAGAAATTTGGGTGATTTCTATAGTTCTGCCCATAGCCATTACCTTGATAACCTATTCCATCATTCTGCTGCCCCACATAAAATATAGACTTTAGGTTTTGAGGACAACCTGAATAGGTGTGGTTTTCACCACATAACTCACACATAATATTGGTTGCTTGAAATTATCAAAATTGACTTGAGATTTGGGCTATCTGACACTTCTTCACTAAGCTGGTAAGCTCCATAATTTCAGCTTTCATGGTTGTAACATCATTTAACTCTAGCTTCCTTGTCTCTTTGTATGAAGTTGAGGAGAACACTATACTCGGCTCTTGATAGTGTCTATTACCTGCAGATATAATGTTGAGCAACACTTCTATTTCATCATAACTCTTGGACAAGATTTGCCTTGACAATGGAGGAGAAATATTTTGGAAACTTGAAAATAATGAAGGGGATGACCCCATTAAATGTCATTGATCATCAACATGCAAAAGAAGGGACATATATGCAGAGACACCATGGCGGATAAATCACTGCAGGAGTGGAGATCAATAGAAACCTCCAGTTTTGCAAGTGGGGCTTAAGGACCGCAAGGGCGGCTCTGCTAGAGCAGATAAGCTCTGCAAGAGTGATGCCGGCTGACATCACCAGACACTACAAATGCAGCTGGTCACTGCAGGCACATCTCCATTGGTCTGGCCTAGGTACCACAAGGGCAGCTGTGCCAGCACCGGCTGCTTCAATAAAACAACAACACCAACAAGACTCTCCGATCACACTCTCCAGATTTATTCAAAAATCCATGAACATAAATAAAATATGCTACCTAACTAGAAATGTCATTCCAGACTCAATGGAATTGATGAAATTCTCAACAAAGATTGTTTCAATAAAAAGTAGGCCCCACGCCCAAAAACTATCATTTAACCAAAAACAACCCAATAGCCAAAAATGAATTTGGAAGCCTTAGGACCCGAACTAAAGGTCTCATTAAACCATAGTCTACGCTCCAAAGCTAATGGCATTGATGAAATTTTCATCTGAGTCCATTTACTCTGAATATTGACCAAAGTCAACTCTTTCAACTTTAAGAGTTTCAAATAAGGAAATAGGCAAAAAATACAAATGAACTTCTTGAGAACTAAATTGTCAGTCTCGGCAAGTCATAAATAACATATAGCCATTTTAGGAAATCTCAAACTATGGAATAGCACAAAAATAGAGAAAATGCCCTAAAGGGTCATTATATAGATACCTTGAGCGGGTTGATGTGAGTTGAACTTTAAGAGAAAGCACAAAGTTAATAGATGCTTGATGTTTGTAGTAGGCTTTGTTCTTGAATTGAGAAAACTAGTTTTGATTTGAAAAAAAGATGTGTAGTTCTGAGGTAGAACTTACTCAAGGCCGAGAAAGAGTTTAAGTGTGAGGTCTTGTAAGCGGAGTTCCATTATTAAGTTGCTTATCTTTTCTTGATCTTAATTATTATATTATCTAGTCAATTCTTAAATACTATCTATGGTTCGTAAGTTGGACTAGGAATAGGAAACTTACGTTCACAATAAGAAAAGGTAGAGCTTGTTCCTAAACCTCTTAAGAGGGGAACGATTCGCTAATTGTAATGAACCTTCTGGTCATTTACACCTTTTTGCCTTTCTTGTACTGTTAGAGCTTGTTTGTAGTGGCCCTAAGTCATTTATGGCTTGCTGGGACCAGTAGTTTGGTGCCCGGGCCATATGTTTGGCCTTTTTGGCCCGTTCCTTATTTTAGAGCTTTAGGCTTTTAAAATCATTGACTTCAGTCAACATTCTTGGTGAACATTGTCGTAATCAAATTCTGACTATTTTGTTAGCTCTAGTGCATGGACTTTGGTCTAGTGGGACCTTTGGTTAGGATACAAGAGCTTTTCAGCTTGGAATTCTCTCTTGTTCTGTGTTTTAAGGCTAGTTGGGCTTGCTTGGTTGACTTTGGTCAACATTTGGAGAAGACGGCCTCGAATGAAAATTCCATCAGCGTTGTTAGCTCCAAAATGTTGAGTTTAGGCTAGAGGGACCATTGGTTCTGGTCCCGAGGCTTCCAGACTTGATTTTGGCCCTTGGGTTCCATTTTGGGAATAGTTGGCTAAAGGTTGATTTTCGGCGTGGGGCCCACTTTTCATTAAATAGACCTATGTTGGAATTTTCATCGATTCCATTGGATCCGAAATGCCATTTCTAGTCAAATAGTGTGGCTATAGGAATGTCAATTGTGTGTAAATTGGGGCATGTACATAATAAAATGTTATACTTTATAAGTGTTGTAATAAATTAGGTATAAAAGGCTACGCTTTAAAATCGTGGCCAATAACAAACCAAAAGCCACGCTTTAAAGTGTGGCCAATAACAAAGAAAAGGCCACGCTTTAAAGTGTAGTGTTATCAAATAAAAGTGTTGCTGATGAGATACTACAAAGCGTAGCCTTTTTATATCTTCGACCACACTTTTTAAGCGTAGCTGCTATAGCAACACTTGAAAAGCGTGGCCTAAAGTCAAAGGTTACGCCTCTTTAGCCCACCCCCCAGAAAGCGTTGCCTAAAGTAAAAAAGAGTAGCCTTTGATCAAAGCCACACTTTTTGCTAGTTTAGGCCACACTTTACCGGGGTGGCTAAATGCCTAAAATGTTGTAGTGTCCCTAAGATTTAGCTTAGTCGCTTATTGTTAAACAAATGGTGCTTTAACCGAGACTATTGGATATATGTCTATTGATCGAGAGATGAATTAACATACCTATAACCAAGGCTTCCTATGTCAATGAGCGAGAATTTGCATGAATAGGCAATCACCCTATGCCACACTAGAGCCCCATTTGATGCACATCCTAGTCGTCTACACTCATTTGTACACCCATTTTACTTTATAGCCTTACTTGAATTGAGATTTTGTGATTGATATCCTAATTCCCCCTATCCTTTACTTTCTTGTTTTTGAACATTTACCCTCTTAGCGATATCTTTTCATTACAATTATTATTGTGCTATCTATAAGTCTCTGTGGATACGATCTCGACATCCGTTGGGAACTACAAATGTGTTTTACTTGACTATCGCCGATACCTCCATATTGGAGAGTATGTTTGAGAATTTATCACCAGCTCCTGGCCTATGCGTACGCATGGGCCGCCCGCCTGCATAGGCAGCGCCATGGCCACATTTGCCTGGGCATCTACTGGTAGCTTTATATTGTCTCCTTCTCCTTCTTTTTAATTAAAACTCCAACTTTGGTTTCTCTATTGCTAAAGACCTCAAACCTCCATACTTCACCATAATTGACCCAAACTAGTTGGAGGGTAGTATTTCATCGATCCTTGCTCGATTATCGACTTTTAAAGCGGGTAAGGAACTTATATAATTCCCGTTTTCTCCATTGATTTCTCCTTCAATTTCTTGAATGGGTTGGCTATTTTGGAGCCCCATTTATGGTCTATTTTCGCTCAAATTTTGAGCATGTGCTCTCGAGATAGTAAGGAACACTTGGGTTTTCTTCATTTCTGGTTTTGGGTTAGGGAGCCCATAAGCCTTCAACTAGTCATCAGATGACATGTAGGTTATGGTTTACCCTATCTAGACTCTGTGTATATAGACTATAATTGCACTAATTTGTATCCTTGGGTGGGTTATTATAGGTTAGTACCCTCAGACCTTGTCCGCCTTTTCTGTCCGTTTATTTCATACGTTATTTGTAGTATTCATGTAGTATTCTATATTACCCTTGTGGTCCTATGCGGCCTTGTTTTGACTTTGGAACATAGATGGTGGATTATTTGGGAATATTAACGAGTCCCAGACATAAAAATATTTTTCTAAGCTGGTTAAGTCTATTGTAGAGTTGTCGAGCCTGTGCAGGGCCGGTAGGAATATTTGTGAGCCATTGGGCTAACTTATTGTTTGCGAGCATATCATTTATGCAAAGACTTTTTTGCATGTTTTTGTATTGATTTGGCTGCAGGACGACTATAAATGTTTTTCTTAACATTGCACGGCCCCGAGGGCCCATTTTTGGTAAAATAACTTTGAAAGGGTTTTTAAACTGACTTTTATGAAACCTCTTGGAGAAAAGAGGGTATTATGATGATTTGATTACCAATTTCACATATACTAGGCTCGGCTGTGCCAGAGTACTAGACTTGATTTATTACTTATTTAGACCCGAATACACTTTGGGCACCCTGTGACAGGTTTTTGAGATTACTACTACTTATTTAGACCTGGGTCAAAGCTGGGCATGCACTACGATGTTACAATTATTGAGTTATACTTTGAGGTTCACAGTTTTTAGTATATGGTCTACGAGTACACCTCCATGAACCCTGCCATTCCTAGGCCACAAGCTATGGGCTGAACACAGAGTGCCAGCAGGAGGGGTGTACGACGTAGCATAGGTACTCGGTAAAGAGCCTTCCATGGATCTTGTCTCTATTGGATCTTATAGGTACTAGAGGGGGTAACAAACGGTTCTATTATCACACCAGATTTATCAACATCATGCATATTGTGATCCGATTCCACCCTTGTTTGCTGTGTGCTTAGTGTACGCTCCGATTGTATGGGCAGCCGGACGGTTTATTTTCATTTATTGTGTCCTCGATTGTATAGGCGGCCGTTGGGACTGTATGTAGATTATATTTATCCATTTGTTTTTAAGAGCTTGTTATGACCTTTAGTACTACTTGGAATTATGGTTTTAGCCTAATGAGGTACCGACTTGGGACTATGATTATTGAGAGGCTAGGGGGACTGTTATTGTTGAGATTCTAATTGTGTAGCCTTCTGAGTGAGTGTGGGGTATTGGATTCTATTTCCTTGTCATGGTTTTCATTTGCGGATCTGGGTACTTGTGGTTTAGTTGTTCCTTCCTAGGGTTATACTTGAGAAACTATTGTACGTCTATTCTTAGCTTGAAATTGATGTCTTAAGCATGTTTCTATTAGCATATGGCTTCTAGTTGGATTGTTGGCTTGTTTTTCTTCTTCCCCTATATTTTTGAGGTTACCAATATACCGCCGATCCTTTTAAACTCTCTTGTTGTATGTACTATTGTTGCAAGGATCCTAGATGCATCCATCTTTCTTCTTTCACTTGTGTTTCTATGTATGTATATCTTCTGTACTAGCATGTTATACCTGTAACTCTTGGTTGATTACTTCTTGTGCTAGTTCCTTGTGCTTCTTTATTATTTTCTATGACTGTTTCCTTGTATTCTGCTTATTACTGCTTTTATATTTTATATATGCTCAGTCGAGTGATGATGCCTATTGGGTACCCATTTCTTGGCAATTGGTACTCATACTACACTTCTACACTTTTTGGTGTATATATTAGTGTGAAATTTTGTCGTTGATCACATGGAGACTCGTACAACTTTTGGATATTCGAGACTAGGGTGAGCGTCTAACGACCGGGGCTTGACCATATCTCATCTTTTGTATTGTTACTCTCTATGTATTCAGAGACAGTTGTGTTATCTATTTTTTACATCTAGCACTTGTATTTTCTTTAGAAGCTCCTGTACTAACGAGACCAAGTCTTGGGGTTGGTGTAGTGTTCTTTTATATTTATATATTTAGGCTTTGCTTCTCGCATTATATTTATCTTATTCTGCTTCTAATTATTTCAACTTATCATGCATATTGGTTAGGTAGTAGCCTATTACGAACCGTTCTAGGCTACGAGAATTATTTCACCTACTGGGGGGTTGTATATTTCATCAAGACCTAAGAAATTGGGTTGTGACAGCTTAGTATCAGAGCTTGGTTCACCACTGTCACGGTGCAGAAGCAAGTGTCTAAGTAAAGTCTTGCAGATCAGTACGATTACGTCTGTATCCTATCTATGGGGGGCTATAGGGCATTGTTAGGAAAAGTTTCATCTTCTTGTCTCCTTCTAATGCATTCTTGGCTTTGTTGACTTCTAAACTTTGGTTATTTCATTCCTTATTATATGCCTAAGACGAGTTCAACAGTGTGTGATGTCGAGGCTTCTATGCCTATTACTTCAGTGTTTTCGTCAGTGCAAGGACTTTAAAGTGAGTGTTTACCGCATCAGATAGAGGTGTGGGGCCAGCCCAGCCTCCGGTAGGGTTTCATGCTACACCAGTTGTTCAGGGAACTGTGGCTAGAACTCTGAGTGCTATGATGGGTGTTTCAGTACTCGATTCTTTGAGCTGTGCTTCAATTAGGGTTGAGCTTCCAGTTCTTCAGCAGGGTTGCATATTAATGTTGGACTATGAGGCGAGATTTCACAAGATGGTTAGGCGTACTTCAAGGACTATGCCTTCAGAGTTTGATAGAGTTTAGAGCTTCATTGGAGGATGTAGTTCACTACTCTGTTTAGCGATCGATCACTAGGTTACAATTGGGACTACTTTTCTTCAAGTGATCGACCATGCTTGGGCTATTGAGTGTTTATGCGGTGAGGCTTATAGTGGTAGTGCTAAGAAACGTCATTGCCAGGACAGTTTTCGTGGTTATCAGACTCGAGATAGGGGTTCTCCATAGGATATAGGTTCTATTGCTTCTTATCTACTCAGCCACTTACAGTTACTCCATAGGTTTCAGAGGGTGGTGGTACAGGGCATGTCAAGAAGAGTGGATTTGGTACATGTCAGGTTCGTCAAGGTTTTCTTTCAGGTTGTATAGGCCATGGTGGCCGGTCAAGTTTAGTAAGATCTCCTCGCATGTATGTACCTAGTGGGATTTTCTTTCAATGTGGTGTGCGTGGGCACTTGTCTAGGGTTTGTTCCCCGATCCCACCTTTAGTCAATAGGGTCAGCAACTGTTATCTTCCAGGCATCTATTACCACCGGCTAGAGATGGAGTGCAGGGTAGTAGGGGTGGTCTCCAAGCAGTGAGAGGTAGTGTGCAGGGTTATAGGGGTGGTCCCCAGATGGTTAGAGGTGGCTGTCAGCTAGGCAGTTCAGGTATCCATCCAGAGTCGACCGGCACCGTGTGTCAGGGCAAGATTTTCTTGGGTTGTTATGATTGTTGAGTGTTTGGTCACAATCTTTATTGGTCACTATCTTAAAAATTATCCCTGATATGGGACGATTAATCTTTCAGCTTCTACTACCCAAACCAAAGTTAGATTCCATCAGTCTAATGCCCCTTTTGGTAGGCCGGGGGTAGAGGTTCCTGATGCTATTTCTCCAAGTATGACTCTATTTATCTGCGGCAGGTGATAGCATTGCTCGAGTTGTGATTCTACCCTTTCCGTGTATTTGCTTATGTGCCTTCTTATTTTTACTTGTTTAGTTGTGTTACTATTTGAGCTTATAGTTTTATTCATGTGTTTCTCGGTAGATCAATTCTTTTTTGTAATGGATGGGGTGAGTTATCCTTGAGAGGTATTTTCCCTTCATTGTAGCTCGTGGGTAGGTTTTGTTAAGCTTGCTTCTTGTTTGTTGTAGTTCTGAACTTGGTTGGGTCTTTCTTTTTAGCGGTCCTAGATGGTTGTTTCCTAGGCCGTTGTCTAGTGTTGGCTAGAGATCCTTGTGTTGGTTCTATGTGATACTTGTGGTAGTGCTGGAGTTTGAGGCCTACTCTTAAGTCGAGTGGTGTTTGTTATGTTGGTGAGCATTGTTTAGTTTTGCTTTTCTCAGGTGATTTGAATCGACCTTCCCTAGTTGTTTTGTTTGGTAACTTAGTAGGTATGAGTTGCTTTCGTGTTTTCCTCCTGTTCTAAGTCTGGTTGAGTTGCTTTCTTTCTCTCCCCAGTTCCAGTTGATAGAATCGAGTTTAATTGTATCATTACAGTTGGATTTTGACTATAACATTTTTGGTTAAGTTAGGCATTCGGCCTACCCTCGTTCCATCATATCAAATGTTAACGGTAAGAGTTATGAGAGCTAAATGGGTAGCTCCAGGTTTCATTTGAGAAGGAATTTGTAAGGTTCAACGCATCCTAAGAAATGGTTTCATTTGGTTTGTGAAGGAGGGGTATGAATCCTTTTGTGTATGTATATGTTCTAGTAGCTGACCGAGGTAACAACTTAGGGTTTGCTTTGGTGACTGGCATCGACCAAGTGTAGATTTTGGTGCCATTTCTTTTGATAGACTCGAGGAAGAAATTCCTTCTAGTATGAAATTGAGGTAGTGATCACTTCAAGTACTACCTTTGGGGACTTGTTGCATCAGTTGCAATTTCCTTGTTATGTTCGTTGAATGATCCAAGTTTCGGTAGCATCTTGGGATATGCAAATTGTGTATTTAGGGCATAGTTGTCTCTAGTCCTACTAGTGTTCTTCGATGGCATATTAGTCTACCCGTGGGTTTGACAAGAGCATTGATTGGTTAAATTGGTGATGGATTTCAGAATCGTGGCTTAGCAGACTACTTCGGGTGGTTCAAGGAAGTTTCCCTTTGGTTGTTGCATCTTTGAGCTGGGAGGTAGTGTGTGCAGGCAACCCAGCTTCTTTATTTTGGTTTCAAAGTAGTGTTTGGCCTTAGACACCTAGTCCTTGACTAACCTTTGAGTTAGACTAGACATTCAAGATTATAACGGTGTTTGTGATAGTACGAGGTTCATTCTACCTTGGTTGGACAGAATCAGAGGCGTAAGTTTGAGAATCAGTGGTAGTGTATTATGTGTGATCAGATTGTGCGGGTTCAGACTAGCGAGGCTATTGTGTGTTCTAATGATACTTTGATATTTTTTGGTCTCCTTTGTATTTGAGAATCAGTGGTAGTGTATTATGTGTGATCAGATTGTGTGGGTTGAGACTAGCGAGGCTATTGTGTGTTCTAATGATACTTTGATATTTTTTGGTCTTCTTTGTATTCTGAGGGTTTGAAAGCTTGATTAGGTGTTTCTTCAGAGGTTGCCTTTTGTGTGGGACTTTAGCGTTGGTTACACTCCGCCAGTGTGAGCCAGGGGTTGTGGCATGTTTGGTACTCTCGAAGTTGGTGGTTCGTGTGAGGGTACAGTAGACCGAACAGGTTTAACCCTAATAGGTAAGATTGAAGGTTTATGAAAAATTTTGATAGCTAGATGGTGACCTTGGGTAGTAGGCACCTTTACTTTGCCTATGGAGTATTTGACTTGATATTCGCGGCGTGTTGGACTTCCTTCTGAGTTGAGACTAGTAAGGTAATATTAAATCTAAATGATGTTCAAGTAATCGGAGCAATAGTAGTACTTCTAGAGCTTGGAGCTTGATCATTGGTTATGAACTTCGTGGTAGGCTTACCACACTCCTTGCAGGGTCTTTCTTTTGGTTTGGCTCATTTGTGCAGGTTGCCTTGGTGCATTCATTTCCAGTTGATTCAGACTTGGCACGGTTCAACAAGGTTGGATTCGCTCTACAGTTGGGAAATTTCTCCGTCAACACAGGGTGTTCATACATGCCTTCCCATCCTTGGTGTTCCAGCTTCAGTCGGGTTAGGATAGGTTGTTCAGTTGGGTTCAGTTATCAAGTTCGATGTTAGAAAAAGTGTTCGTTCATTGGTTGATGGTCAGTCGGGATAGGTAACTCTAGTTTTTGATGATATGCTACGGTTGTTAACTTGGGTGGCAATGGCTAGTAGACTATAGCTTGGCCTGAAAAGACCTTGAGCAAAAATAGTGACTTCGTTCATAGTAGAGTATGAGCGAGAACTATGGATCTCTAGGGTGTCAGTGGATATTTCGAGGATGGTTTGTGTGTTTGACTTACATGAAGTTTCATGATTATGGTGCAATAGTATTTGGCTCTGAATAAAGAGTTTTTTGCAAATCAAAAAGTTTATTAGATATAGTTTTGGGTTGATGGCTTTTCTAGTAAACTGGATTGTGGTTTTGGGGATTCGAGTTTCATGTGTTGATCGCCTTGGTTCTTTGGTTTCGGTGTTGTATTGGTGCTTACTGATTGGGATTCTTGAGGCTCAGTTTGGATTGGCAGACCTTTGGAATTTGGAGTTTAAGTTTAGAGTCTAGCTTGGCTAGTGAGAAGTTAAGGCTTGGTTGTTTTCTTTGGTTCCATTCTGTTGGGAGCCATCCGGTCGTGGAGGCTACCCCGGTTGTCTGAGAGAGTAGTGCGGGCTTTGTATCTGTTGTTCTTAAATCTCTAGTGTTTCCATCTTTCCCGACTTTCTAGGATGAAAGTCCTTTTTAGTAGTGGATAACATAATGACCCTTTCGGTCATTTATGCATTTTTGTATTCTTTGTACCGTTAGAGCTTGCCTGTAGTCTCCCAAAGTCATTTATGACTTCCAGGGACTGGTAGTTCGTTGCCCGGGTCATTTGTTTGGTCTTTTAGCCGTTCCTTGTTTTAGAGCTTTATACATTGGAAATTATTGACTTCAGTCAACATTCTTGGTGAATGTGCTCAGAATAAAATTCTGACAGTTCTATTAGCTTTGGAGCGTGGACTATGGTCTAGTAGGACCTTTTATTGGTATCCGAGAGCTTTTCAGCTTGGAATTCTCTCTCATTCTATTTTTTCAGGCCACTTGGGCTTTCTTGGTTGACTTTGGTCAACATTTGGAGATGAAGGCCTCGGATGGAAATTTTGCCAGCGCTGTTAGCTCTAGAACATCGAGTTTAGTCTAGAGGGACCATTGGTTTGGGTTCCGAGGCTTCCGGACTTGATTTCGGCCCTTGGGTTCCATTTTCAGAATAGTTGGCTTAAAGGTTGATTTTTGGCGTGGGGCTAACTTTTCATTAAATAGACCTTTGATGGGATTTTCGTCTATTTCATTGGATCCAGAACGCCGTTTCTAGTTGAATAGCTCAGGTCATTTTGGTTAGCGGGACCCCAGATGAGTTCCTGATGGTCCATCAGAGTTCAAATTCTTGTTAGTGAGTTGTTGGCAGCTGGTTGCTGTCATAGCACCAGATTTCCCTTCGTCTATGCATGGGCTGGCTGCCTACGCGATGAAGCATGCCAGCCGCCCAATTTTCCTTGCCTTCGCCTAGGCGACGCCCGCTTGCGTGCGTGCTGCCGCATTTTTGGTGGCCTGGCCGCGTGCACATTGGGCCAGCGCCTGGCCTTGCCAGTGCCTAGCATATGCGTACGCATGGGCTGCTCCCGTACGCAAGCCTACGTAGGCAGCACCATGGCCGCGTTCACTTGGACATCTGCTGGCAGCTTTATATTGTCTGCTTCTCTATCTTTTTAATTAAAACTCCCACTTTGTTTTCCCCTTATCTAAAGACATCAAACCTCCAAACTTCATCATAATTGACCCCAACTGGTTGGAGGGTAGTATTTCATCCATCCTTGCTCGATTATCGACTTCTAAAACAGGTAAGTAATTTATTTAATTCCCGTTTTCTCCATTGATTTCTCCTTCAATTTCTTGAACGGGTGGGTTGGTTTAGAGCCCCATTTGTGGTCCTTCTCCACTCAAATTTTGAGCATGTGATCTCGGGATAGTAAGGAACACTTGGGTGTTAGACGTTTTTGGTTTCGGGTTGTGGGTCCCACAGACCTATTTGTGACTTAGATCTCAATACAGTTATGCTTATAGCATTATGGGTATCGTTAGTCTCATTTTGACACCTAAATTATTGTGTTGATAGTTGTTTCACGAATTAGAGCTTTTAAAAGAAGTTCGAGCTTGGACAACGCCGTCCCCGCAGCTAATCATCGATTTAGACCCGGGTCGAAGCCTGGCATGTACTAAGAGGTTATGATTATTGAGTTACACTTTGAGGTTCATAATTTTTAGTATGTGGTCTACGAGTAGACCTCTATGGACCCTGTCATTCCTGGGCCACAAGCTACAGGCTGACGTAAAGTGCCAGGATGAGCGGTGTACATCGTAGCATATGTACTCGTGAAAGAGCCTTCCATGGATCCTGCCTCTATTGGGCCTTATAGATATCGTAGGGGGTATTATACAATTCTATTATCACATTAGATTCATCATCATCTTGCATATTGTGATCCAATTCCACCCTTGTTTGCTGTGTGCTCAGTGTACGCTCCGGTTGTATGGGAGGCTAAAGGGTTTGTTTACATTTAATTGTGTTCCTCGATTGTATGGGCGGCCGTTGGGACTGTAGGTAGATTATATTTCTCCATTCATTTGTTAGAGCTTGTTATGACCTTTTGTACCAGTTAGAATTATGGCCTTAGCCTTTTCAAGCACCGACTTGGGACTATTATTACAGAGAGGCTAGTGGGACTGGTATTGTTGAGATTCTGATTGTGCAGCCTTCTGAGAGAGTGTGGGGTATTGGTTTCTATTTTCTTTTCGTGGTTTTCATTAGCGGATATGGGTACTTGTGGTTTAGTTATTCCATCGTAGGGTTATACTTGAGAAACTGTTGTACGTCTATTCTTAGCTTGAAATTGATATCTTAAGCATGTTTATGTTAGTATATGGCTTCTAGTTCGATTGTTGGCTTGCTTTCCTTCTTCCCCTATATTTTTGAGGTTACCGGTATATCACCCTTCTCTTTAAACTCTCTTTTTGTAAGTACTATTTTTGCAAGGATCCCAGGTGCTGCCATCTTCCTTTTTTCACCTGTGTTTCTGTGTATATATCTTTTGTGCTAGCATGTTATACCTGTAACTCTTTTTCTGTGTATATATCTTTTGTGCTAGCATGTTATACCTGTAACTCTTGGTTTATTACTCTTTGTGCTAGTTCCTTGTGCTTCCTCTTTGTTTTCTATGACTGTTTCCTTGTATTCCTCTTATTACTGCTTTTATATTTTATATTCGCTCAGTTGGGTACCCGTTGTTTAGCAATTGGTGCTCATACGACACTTCTGTACTCTTTGGTGCAGATATTAGTGTGAGTTTTTGCCATTGATTGCTTGAGACTCATGCAGATTCTGGATATTCGAGACTAGGGTAAGCGCCTGATGACCGGGGCTTGACCGCATCTCATCTTTTATACTGTTACTCTTTATTTATTCAGAGACAGTTGTGTAGTTTTTTTGTTACATCTAGCACTTGTATTCAATTTAGAAGCTCTTGTACTAATGATACCAAGTCTTGGGGTTGGTGTAGTATTCTTGTACATTTATATATTCAGGCTTTGCTTCAGCATTGTATTTATTATATTCTGCTTCCGTTTATTTCAGCTTATCATGCGTATTGGTTAGTTAGTAGCCCATTACTAGCCGTTTTGGGCTACATGAATTGTTTTGCCTACTGGGGGTTTGTAGGTGCCATCATGACCTGAGAAATCGGGTCGTGAAAATTTGTTTTTCAGGGTTCATCGATGAAGTGGAACGAAGAAGAAAAGAGAGGGGTGTGCGTGTGAAAAGGTACAGGTGCAGTCTTTTAGAGGATTTTGGGGTGCGTGAGTTGAGGTGTACGTATTTGTATGTGTTGTGAAGAAATTAAAAGAAATTAAGTGGGATTGGGGAAGTGGGTCGCGTCTGCGGGTATTTGGGCCTAATTGGGTTTGAAAAGTTTGTTCAACTGAAATAAAGGCAAGCAAAAGGGTATAACTGAAATAATACAGGGACCAAGTCCTCTTAAAAATCTACTCAAAAATGAAGATAAATTAAATTCTAATTAATTAGGTGAGCTTCTAATTTCAACAATTGAAAGTAATTATTTTAATATAGTACATAATTAGTTTTAAGTGAAAGACCAATTATTCAGTTAATCTTTAATTTTAAATTAATTTTGAGGAAAATAAGATAACATCATATAATTGCATATATTTAAATATGAAAACATATTATTTCACAAAATTATCATGAAATTGACTTTGAAAACACATCAATTTATAAAATAATTATTTTAAAATAAAGAAGCTCAAAATTAATTAGGACTGTGGAGGAAAAAAAATTGGGTGTCAACAACTGCCCATCCCTTTGGAATAGGGCCGATGTAATAGATCCGGGGTAAAGGGAATTGACAGACCCAATTTTGTCTTACCATCGATTCATCTCTTGGAGGCTGTTGGTTTAAGCAGGAATTTCAAGGAATTATAGCCGAACTCTGATATTATTGTTCCTATATATCTCAGATAATTTGAGAATTCAGGACACTTGTATTTCAATACGGTTGATTTTACGCATAATTTTCAAAGAATTCAAAAGTTATCTCAATTTTCTATTATAGAGAGACTGGAAACCTGGAAAATAAGTGGATTATAAGGATTCTTGAAATACAATCGAGTTTTAACATTGAGCCCGCCTATATATCTTGGAACTCAGGGAATTAGGTTACTTGTCGTTTGAGTCAATCGGTTGAAAATATAATCTTTTATGCTATTATGACCTTTGTCTCAAAGTGAGTGACAAATAAATTGAGTTATGAAAAAGAAGCTTGCAACCTCTTAGCCATGAATGTGGTGCACTTCACATCCATAAATATGAACATACCTGGACATATTTTCTAAAGCCTCAGGTATATTATCATCGGGATTTGAAGAATAAGAATATTGCTTCCAGTGTGAGTTTAGAAATTACTCTAAATGCAAAACTGAAACTATTTTTTTTGAAAATACCCACATGCGTTCTGATAGGGGTGTGATTTAATGGCATTGGAATTCATTTCTCAGCTCACATGTAAAGAGTTTGATACTCATCTTTGAACTATGTCCCAGTTCGTTGGTAAGGAAAAGTTCCATATTCTGCTTCATCCTTTTTAGCATAGTCTGCACCTATGGTTTTAGAGTTTTAGAATTTCATCCTCTTAGATGTTCTTGATAAAATCTGAAATAAGAATTGTTAGTAGTAATGCAATTCAACATGGAGAGATAGTTTCCATACCGCACTTTCACTTATCTTGATTCTTGAAAGAAGATGCCATTATTGCATGTCCCTATCTTAGAAAATAACAATTTCCATGATTAGTGGATTAGACAAAAAGCTGAAATAAAAAAGAAAGAAAAGAAATTGGTATTTCCTTTGACTGCCCTAACTATGGAGGAATATTTCAAATATAGATATGATAACCCACTCAGCCATTGGATAGGATGTCCCTTATGGCGGTTGAACATAACAATTCTTCAAATATGATGGCCCTTATAGCCATCTGCAATACTATAGAATGGTCCTTATAATCTTCTGCAACAGTCTCTTCAATCAGATATGAAAGCCTTTTCAGCTATCGGTAATAATCTCTTGCATATGACCTTGGATAAGTCTTGTTCATTATCTGTATCGATACAACTTACAGATATCCCTTGAATTGTTAGTTTTTTGATAATTTCGCACATCATTAAACTTTGGATATGAGGCGGCTAAAAAATGCCCCTCAAATTGACAACTTTAATATGATCGTGCACATCAGCTGACTTTTAATATAATCCATCTTACAATTATCCCTCAAATTTTTCGCCATCAGGTCTATCCCGCACATCATCTATATTTGGATATGACGTGGCTTATAGAAGTGCATCTTTTATATCATTAAGTTTCAGATATCACTACAGCTTACAAGCTTTTGAACTATCAACTTTTGGTAATCTCGCACTTTATTTCGTTTTACATATTGCTGCAACTTATAGATGACCCTTGGTCTTCCATTTTTTAGGTAATCTAGAAAACAATCTAATTTCAAGAATCACTACAACTTACAAATTATCCTTGGATTGTCAAGTTTTGGGTAATCTAACCCATTGTCCAACATTGGATGGCGACTTACAAACATCTTCTTCAACTCTGACGGGAAATGTCGTTTGATCCTTGTTGTGGCTAAGGCCCTTGTAACATAACCAACTAAGAATGTATCTTTTGGTAATTGATGCTCTTGCTGCTGATAAATATGTATCATTGTTAGACTCCCCCATCTCTACGTGATAACAAATATGATGCTTCTTTCAATTAGTCTCTCAGGTTATAATCTACCGTCTCTACATGATAACATATACCATGATTCTTTAAATCATCCTCTCATATTAGACTCCACAATCTCCACATGATAATGGATATCATGCTTTTTGATCATTCCTGCGCATCAAAATCGACTAAGGGATGCCATTGGATGTCATCCTCTTTAAAATCGGTTAGAGAGAGAAATATGGTCTTCACAGTAAACATACACCAGTGGAGATTGAATACGATACACCTTATAGCATGACCATTACGGTATAGTCCTTATGACATGATATTTTTAACATAGTCCTTTTAACTGCTTTGCATGTACCTATGCTCATGTTAAATAATTAGTAGACACAATGTCACTTTCACTACTGAATACAGACAGATTTTGCAAAAAGCTTAAGGAAAGTATTTGTAGAATTAATTGAATGACGTATTTGTAGCATTAATTGAATGATTTTGTTTGCAAACATCATCCTCTTTTCAAGGTGAATAAATAGACAAGAGGTCATTTTAAACGTAATGAATGGCTCAAACCTAATCTCTGGGGAAAGCTACAAATACCTTCTTCGAACATCATATGTTCATTATGATCCAAGACTTTCTAGGGGTTTGAGGAGGATGTCATCGCTCACTCCTAATCCAATTATCCTTGCAACTACAAAAAAACTTGTTTTTCTCTAAAACTCCACAACTTTTGGATTTTTCTTATTGTCTTGGCTCTTTCTTGTCAATTTTGGGCATTCAACTCTACTGTATTCCTTTGGATAAGGGAATATGTTGAAAAATTGGAGCCTTTTGCTAATCACTTTACACTCTTGGAGTAACTTGCATCCACATAAAAATTATTAGTTTTGGGGAAATTGGTCTGTGCTGACCGCCTTCATTTGCTTGCTCCTGTCTTGCCATCTACGGGTGCTTGTTATCTTTGAATGTATGCCCTGACTCTCAGTTTATGGTAGATGTAAGTAAAAATCAATTTATAAAAGGATATTCAGTATAAAGATTTTTCATGTAAATGAGTTTTGAAAATGACAATTTTTGAAAGATGATTGGGAGGGGTCTTTGTTAATTTTGTCATATCATGTACTGGTCTAATGGACGGCCTTTTTTTGAGGACTTGACTTATCTGACACCTTTCTGGCATGATTTGGAGATCCTTTTGAGTTGTAGCTAGGCATTTGAAGATGACTCTTTGAGAAATCTATATGTACTGGGGAATTAGTCCACTTGGACTTCCATGTAGCCAGGGATTTCTGAAGTTCACTCTGATTTCCTAGTGCTAGGGAAGTATCGGTGTTTGCCTCTAAATTCATAAATGAAGCCTAGTGGAAATTTTGAGGTCCTCCTCAATTTTTTTACCAGTTATATTTTTCACGACAAACCTAGTATTGTTGATAAGGGATTTGACACTTTGTGGGGATTTTGGGTTTTGTGATTCTTTCCAAAAATTTATTCCAATTACATTCTTTGGCACAAAATTTATTCTAACTTGTTTGGAGAATGATTCTCGACTTTTTTTTATATTCTCTTCTCAAAAATTCTACCTCAGTTTCCATTTTTTGAGAGGTATGATCGAGCCATTACGGGAACCTAGGTATCTCATTAAAGCAAGAAGCAGGTCAGACGTAGTTCTCACAACATTGTGGAAAATAAATAGATAATCAAAGGGGTGACCAAAGACGACAAATGACACCTATGTATTTCATTCTTTGGTATTTAGGTCATAACGTAGTTCAAGATACAAAAAGGGTAATGATATAAATTTCTCAGGAGTTGACCAAAGCCGACATAGGCCACCTACGTATCCCATTCTTAGGAATTTTGGTCAAATGTAGTTCTTAGAAATAGGCTAGGGTATATTAAGCTATTATAAAGCAATAGAACATTTACAAGTATAAAAGTTTTTACAAGAAATGAAATATAAAGAAACATCCCTTCCTATGTAGTATCTCTTCACAGTGTCGAAGTTGATCGATTTGGGCCACACTTGGCCTTATATCTAGGATAAAATTAAACCTCCAAATAAAACCTTGTGGACCACATACAATCCTTGTAAATTTTGTGCAAACTTTGTTTTTTCTTCTTTCTGGTGAGGAAAGATACGCTTGAAGACCAACTGTCCTATCGTAAACATACGAGCTCCTACTCTGTTATTGACATCACATATCATTCTTTTCTGGTATAACTGGTTGTGGCATACAACACTTAACCTTTTCTCATCAATCAACATTAGTTGTTCATAACGGGCACATATCCATTTTTTGTTACTTAGCTTGGCTTTCAGAATGATACTTAGGGAGGGTATCTCGACCTTAGCGGGTACCACCGCTTCTGTTCCATATATTAGAAAATAGGGAGTTTCTTCGGTTGATGTCCTGATTATTGTCTAGTATCCCAACAAATCTTAAGGAAACATCTTATGCCATGATCAATGACTGTCAACAATCTTTCTCAAGATCTTCTTGATGTTCTTATTGGCAGCTTCTACGGCTCCATTCATTCGAGGATGGTACGTAGTTGAATTTTGATGAGTAATCTTGAATTGTTCACATATCTCTCTCATCAAATGACTGTTCAAATTAACTCCATTATCTGTGATGATTGACTCGAGTATCCAAAATTGGCATATTTGATTGTTCAAGACAAAATAAACTAATACCTTATTGTTCATGTCTTTGTGTCACGAACCGAAAACTCAAGTCGTGATGGCACCTACTATAATTCACTAGTAGGTAAGAAAACCCTTAGCCTGGAACTGCGAGTAACAGGCTAATCACAAGAAAGAACGCAACAGCGGAAAAGTATCAATAAGCAGCGGAAGATAAGTAAACCAACATAAGTAAAAAGGAGGGAAGAGAATAAAATACACAAGAATCCCCCAAGACCTGGTGTCAGTTGGTACAAGTGCTATAATAACTTAGATGTTCTAGATAGATACAACAAAATATGGACAATCTCTGAAGGTATAATAGAAGACTAGTCCAAAAGTCTCCAGTCAGCAACTCTACACGTGGAAAGTAGTCAACAATGATAACTCGTACTAGATCAGCATCAGCAAAAAAGATGCAGAAGTGTAGTATGAGTACCAAAACATGCAATACCCAGTAGGCACCATTGGTCGACCAAGCTCAAATAAGATGTAAACATAACAAAATGTGAATATAACCCAAGGGTAAGAAGGATGAGTCAAAAATGAATATAATGGTCAAAGCCTAGATAAAAAGGACAAATACTGCAACAATACAAAAGACATAAGCAACAATCTAGCAATAACCAAATTAGATTTCCCTAAGTCCAGAAAGTGCACCCAATACAGAAAACCAACTATACACGGAGTTCGATAGTAAAGATGTGTCAGGAATACCATAATATGCGATGTGAAATGAATTAATGAAATGAAATATGGCCAATGCAGTAATAAATGAAACCCTGAGTCACCTCACTGACCACCAGAGCTTACCAACCGATACTGTACCATAATACCTATAATATCTATACAGGCCGCCGGAGCTTATCAATACCACATAATACACATATCATCAGAAAACCTAGAGTATTCTCATGGGCCGCCGGAGCTTACCAATAGAGATGAATACAACAATGTAAAACCCCATATGTATGCAAACGGGGCCGCCGAAGCTTATCAATATAATCCCATAAATCAATGGAAAGTAAGGTTCAGAACCGTCTCTAAGACCAAATGCATAAAATAAAAGTAATTTTCTATTCAGAAGTCAGTAAAATAGTGATGTACCATTTCTCTTTTGTAGCACAAGCTTATAGGAAAAGAAATTGTTTTCCCTTTTTATTAACCAAAAACAACGATAAAAAAGGGACGCTCACCTTGGAGCTCCAATCATTTAAAAAGGAAGTATTTTGGGTTTTAAACGTTAGTAATCAACTTAAACCAGTAAAATCTTTCCTTAATTTGAAAACCACTTGTTAAAAAGAAGAGTTCCTTATTAAATCACCGAGTCGTTCAATTCCCGTCAATCAATACTATTCAATTCCCGTCAATTTGTACCATAACCCAAACATATGCAAAAAGGGATAAAAATGGATCAGTCCATATGTATGTATGAATACATGTAAATGCACACAGCTAGACCAAGATAGGGCATTTCATCCTTCACATTAAGATCTTACTATCCTGGACTCCCGCCATCTCAACACCATGGCCTCCGGCCCACAAATACTCATACCAAAGCCAAACATAAGAATATAACACAATAAGAACAGCCAGAAGGCTAAGTAAGAACTACTCTACCTCGAACTATACCCCAACGAGTGCTAAAGCCACCTATTCTAGTACAAATACTAATAGGGAAACACTATGCTAACTAAAAACCCCCAAGGGACCCCCTTAAGGTAATCAACTAACTGGAACTAAGCATAAAGCGTACAACAAGGAGAACTTAAGCAAACCAAAACCATACTTACCTGGGCTCCCGCCAATCCAGCCTCCGCGGCCTCAGGCCCACAAGTATATAATAAATCAAACACTAAACAATCAAGAATAATAGTAATTATTATTATTATAAAACAACGATAATGCCTACTCTATCATGAACCCTTATCTAATTCTAGGCTAAGGCTACCTAAATCGAGAAACCCCCACCACAAGCAGCTTAAACTAAGCTAAGGCATCTAATCCTGAATCCAAGGATACTACACCGCCTATACCCAGTCTTACGAAAGTCTACAACCTACACTAAGGATTTGCTAGCCAGAATCTACTCTAATGCCCCTAAATCACCTATAAGGATCAATATGCCTACTCAGAACCGTATCCAAACCACAAGATCCCACTAACCATTAGCAAATTATTATACCCATACCTCATACGAGCAAAGTCTAGAAAAAGACAACCATAACCTATCAGAAAACCAAGCACGAGCGTGCAATCCACAAGACTGGAGCCTATCTCCCTCAAGAAGCATCCGAAAGAAGCCAGACTATCATAAAAATATTCTACATGTTAATACGAAGCTAATGGTACCCATATTGCTAATAATTAAGCCGAGTTAAAATTAGAGTCACAAGCGGGCCCATGGGCCCCGCACCTGAAACCAGAAACAAAAATCATCACAAGGTTCCAAACCTCACAAAGAATACATGCTCAAATTTTGAGTGGAAATGGACAATCAAAGGAGGCTCAAAACAGCCCACAAACTAGAATAATCAAAGAGGGAAATTAATGGAAACAACCAAAATTTAATGAAGAAACTTACCAATTAAGAAGCCAAGAACGAGCATATATAATCCTCCAAGGATAAGGAATGACTAGGTGAAATATGGAGGTTTTTAGAGCTTAAAATGATGGAGCAACATTTGGAGAAGGAGAGGAAATAAGCTGGAAATTAGAGGGTGGCCAGCGATATAGGTTGCCTCGGCCAGGCACAGGAGCGCCCAGGCAACGCACAGGCGCACAGGAGCCATGGCGGGCAAGGAGCACAGGGGCTCTGGTGCTAGGGCGTTGACACAGGCGCAGGGGTGCTGGAATGCCCAGGCCTAAAGACACGCAGGCGCAGGCCCAAGTGCATTCCTTGGCGCCACACAAGCAGGCAACATCAACAACAACTGAACATGCTAAGGATAATTTTTAAAGCAGTGGGCCCCCGGGAATGAATCCAGGGTCCCACAAATACAAACGAGCTGAGCTATTCTATTCGAAATGGCATTCATATCCAATGAAAGCGATGAAAATACCATTGGGGGTTGATTTAATGAAAAGTAGGCCCCACACATAAAATCAACCTTTAGGCCAACTATTGCAAAATGGAACCTAAGGACCAAAATCAAGTCCGAAAGCCTCGGGACCCAAACCATATGTCCTTCTAGACCAAAGTCGACATTCTAGAGCTAACGACGCTGGCAAAATTTTCATTCGAGGTCATTTTCTCTGAAATGTTGACCAAAGTCAACCCTTCAAGCCTAATTGGCCTGAAAACACAGAACTAGAGAAAGTTCTAAGTTGAAAAGCTCGCGGATCCCAACCAAAGGTCCAACAAGACAAAAGTTCAAGCTTCGGAGCTAACATAACTGTTGGAACTCAATTTTAAGCGTGTTTACCAAGAAAGATGACCAAAGTTTAAGAAACAGGAAGTACTCGATGGCTTAAAGGTCAAAAGATACCACTTCTGTAAGTCAAGCTAGGCCTCTCGCAGAGCCTCCTCGATCGGACAACAGCCAAAGGAAAGATAACCAAAGAAAGCTTACTAAAACCTTAACTCATTACCAGCCAAAATAGTAAAAACAAGAAACTCCAACTCAAAAGCTAACCGGTAAAATAAATAAACACAAACCAAAAGAAAACATTCGAAAAGCACCAACATAACACCAGAACCACGACAACCAAGGAAATCATCTTGCAGAATCGATGACCATGTTAACACAAAGTACAAAACCCACTTCCTCAAATATTCTAACCCATGAGTCCTCGGTCCAAAGACCCTTCCGTCTATCCAGAAACATCAGCATTCAAACCATTAAGTCAAACACAAGTCAAACACTCGAGTTAAACTCAAATAGCATCAACAAACCCATCTGAAGGCTATGACTCCTACCATACACTACCTCCACGAAGTAGTCTAAAAAATCAATCTCAATAAAAACCAAACACTAGTCCTACTCACCTCAGAAACATACACATGCCCAAGACATACCTACTATAACTAGAGTAGCCTACCCTGACTGACTCTCAGTTTTCAAATGGACAACTACGCTAAGCTCACCCAAAGAACCCATACTTATATTAAACAACCATTAGGAACCCCAACTGCAAAGAAAACACCGGGATTTAAAATGATGTAACCAGACACCCTATACTGGAGGACAACCTTTCAAAAGTAGATTCTGGACCAAACTCTTTGAACCTCATAATGTCTGATTCACCAAAGGTGACAAGGCTAGGTCTCCCTATCTGAACAGACCCCAAGGACACCAGAACCATGCAAGAAATGTATCGAGTATGCAACAAAGCCTAAAATCAGCCTCCAACTCCAAAACCTTGAAATATCACCATGCTTTCCCAACCCCTGATACACAAACCAGAACTAAGCATCTCCCCTACTAGACTAGTACACATTCCAATAGCTTGAAAGTATCTCTATAACTGATAACTTTTTGGCCCTTCATGGAAAGAGTATGAACCAACGCTGGAATACAAAAATCTCCAAACCTTAAAGAACCCATCTCACTCTGGTTGAACTACTAGAAAGGAACGATCTTCTGAATTAATCTAGTCAAAAGTGCCACAAACAGAGGAAGTCTTCCACAACCCTCTTGAAATAGCCTGCTAACTCGCAAAGTCTAAAACCAACACAAAATTCTAATTGATCTCCTCCCTACTCCTTGAGTAGACTCAGATGCCACCTAAGAATACTATAGTAACTAGAACCCGAATAGGATCTAAAGACGTCACTCATTGAGTCTACAACCGATATTGGGGCATGTGTCAAACTAAAGGACATATCTAGAAACTTATAGAGGAACGAGTCCTATGGTAGTCCTTGGAATGCCCACCACCTCGACCCTTAACAGAAGATAAACAAATCCCAAACTCTATCTTTTGAAAGCACCTCCGCAACCTGAATCTTCATCAACCGCAGAAACTAACCCAAAAAAAGAATGTTGGAACCAACACAATAAACAAAATCAAGACAATCCAACAACCCAAGATGGCTAGGTTCTAAGATAGCAATAACCATACCTAAAATCACCGCACAAGCCCACCAATTTAGACAACAAGGCCTACCGCACTTTGCACCCCAACATAGCTACTACCTAAAACTGATATACTCAATCCACTACTAAAAGAATTCTCCTATGGGTTAGCTATAAACAGACACATCACAATCCCACAAAGTAAGTCCAGATGAGAGCAATGTAAGCAGATATGTATAAGGACATGCAGATCCCACATCGAATAATATCAAAAGCTCATTGATGATAATAGAATCGTACATATGATAGAAGCATCCATGTGACTCCATATTCTATGAATACTTGACTAATATGACTGGGAACTATCATTAACAACCTGGGAACCATCCCTACTAATCTGTGCACTGACCCTGGTCGGTGGTGCTAGAACTCGGAGGGGGTGAAACTCTTTGAACCTTGGACAAGTCCTAGAAAAGTGTCCCCTGTCACCACAAATATAACAACCCTTACCTGAAGTTCGCTGATGAGAAAATCTGGCTGAACCTGACCGGCCACCACAACCCGAATACCCAGAATGCAACCCTCAGAAAGTCTAACCTGAACCTTAATTACTCTGCCCACTATGCCCCAAACAACTTGTCTCTGAAATATGTAGTGCTATATGAACTGGCTGGCAAAACTAAGAATATCGTGAGTAACCCCCACGAGAGAAACCTCTGCCTCGAAACTGGAAATCACTATAACTACCCTGATGGCGAGGCCTCTTACCACTGCCTCCACCGTTCTCATAACATATGGCTTCAATAATCCATGCATGATCAACAACTACAACAAATGTAGCCCTCGATGCCACTAGGTACTCCATCACAAAATAAAGTGGTAGATCTAACCCTCTGACAAACTGGCAAACCCGCTCGTGCTCTGTAGGAAGAATCATAGTAGCATGCCTAGAAAACTCATGAAACTATGACTCATACTCAGAAATCGACATAGAGCTCTGGTCTAACTTGGTGAACTGATCCCTCAACCCTCTCTCAAGATGTTAGGTACAAACATCTCTAAAAAAGCCTCGAAGAATTGAGCCCAAGCCATAGAGATAACTCGACTGGCCCAAAAGTAGTATAAGATCACCACCACTATTTATCCAAACCATCCATATGAAATGCAGTGTAATCAGCTTTGTGAGACTCAACTAACCCAAGGTTATGCAATCTCTCCTAGCAACTAATCAAGAACTCGTAAGCATACTCCCCAGGGGCACCAAAAAACCTCCGAGGACCCAAACTTATGAACCTACCCAGCATCTTCTACTCTTCAATCGACATAACTGGCCTAGCTATAATAGGTTGAGCAACCAATGGAATTGGAAACATCTCTAAATGGGGAGCCACAACGGCTGGCTGTGCTCCTAGTCCCTAACAATTATGTGTCGCTGTCTAGGCTAAAGTTTGTGTCTCACCACTGATCTACGAACCACTAGGGGTACTAGAAAGAGTCATATCCTATGAAATACTCTCCAATAAGCTAAGAATCCTTGCAAGAATACCCTGAAGGGACGGTGAAGCTACAAATCCTACTAGAGGCTGGGTTGACCCCATGCCCTTTGACTAAAACTAAACACCCTCAACCCTTGACTATGGTAACTGCACTCCAGTAGTAGGCATATGAGCCTCGCCCATGCCCATTGTTGACCTCGTCATAACCATCTGAGAAGGAAAGGAACAATTGAAGTTTAGACTTTAATGGAGCAAAGAATGCATGATAAGGGTTCAACAAGATTGAACTTTCATAAGGATGACCAATAGCCTCCTGCAGATAGGATAGGGACATCATTGTAGAGATCTGTGAGACTCTACTAGACACCTTCTCTTGTACCAACAACACTGGTGAACCTAGAGCTCTAATACCCCTTTGTCACGACCCAAAAACTTAAGTTGTAATGGAACCAACTATAATCCACCAGTAGGTAAGCCAACCCTTAGCCCAAAACTGTGAGTAATGGGATAATCACAAGAAAGAACCCAACAACAGAAGAAATATAAATATGAAGTGGAAGATAAGGTAAATCAACATTAGTAAAAAGGAGGGAAGAGAATAAAATACACAAGAATCCCTCAAGACCTGATGTCAGTCGGTACAAGTGCTACTACAACTTAGATGTTCTCGATAGTATAACAAAATATGGACAATCTCTGAAGGTACAATAGAAGACTAGTTCTAAAGTAGAGGGAGGTGGATCAACTACGATCGCCAAGAGCTCACCCAATGTCTCTAGTCAGCAACTCTGCATGAGGACACCAATCAATGATAATATCTCATACTAGGATTTGCATCAGCAAAAAAGATATAGAAGTGTAGTATGAGTACACAAAATTATGGTACCCAGTATGCATCATCAGGCGACTAAGCTCAAATAAGATATAAATATAACAAAATGCGAATAAAACCCAAGGGTAAGAAAGATGAGTCAGAAATAAATTTAATTGTCAAAGCCTACATAAAAAGGAAAAATACTGCAATAATATAAAAGACATAAGCAATAATCTAGCAATAAACAAATCAGATTTCCCCATGTCCAGAAAGTGCACCCAATACAGAAAACTGACTATACACGGAGTTTGGTAGTAAACATGTGCTAGGAATACCATAATATGCAATGTGAAATGAAGGAATGAAATGAAATATGGCCAATGCAGTAGTGAATGAAACTCTGAGTCACCTCACGGGCCGTTGGATCATACCAACAGATACCATATATAAAGACCTACAATATCCATACAGGCCGCCAGAGTTTATCAATACCATATAATCCACGTATTATCAGAAAAATTATAGTATTCTCATAGGCCTCCGAAGCTTACTAGTAGAGATGAATACCACAATATAAAACCCCGTATGTCTACAAAGGGGGCCATCGGAGCTTATCAATATAATCCCACAAATCAAAGGAAAGTGAGGTTCAGAATCATCTCTCAGACCAAGTGCATAAAATAGAAGTAATTCCCTATTCAGAAGTCAGTATAACAGTGATGTACCCTTTCTCATTAGTAGCACAAGCTTATAGGAAAAGAAACCATTTCCCCTTTTATTATCAAAAAACAATGATTAAAGTGGGACGCTCACCCTGGAGCTCCATTCATTTAAAAAGGAAGTATTTTGTGTTTTAAAAACTAGCAATTGACTTAAACTAATAAAATATTTCCTTAATTTGAAAACCACTTGTTAAAAAGAAAAGTTTCTTATTAAACTGCCGAGCCATTCAATTCCCGTCAATCCATACAATTCAATTCCCGTCAACTTGTACCATAACCTAAACATATGCAAAATGGGATGAAAATGAATCAGTCCATATGTATGTATGAATACATGTAAATGCACACAACTATACCAAGATAGGGCATTTCACCCTTACTCCCGCTATCTCAACACTATGGCCTCCAGCATACAAATAATCATACCAAAGCCAAACATAAGAATATAAAATGATAAGAACAACATTGCTAAGTAAGAACTACTCTACCACGAACTATACCCCAAAGAGTTCTAAAGCCACCTATTCTAGTTCAAATACTAATAGGGAAACACTACACTATCTACCAACCCCCAAGGGACCCCCTAAGGTAATCAACTAATTGGAACTAGGCATAAAACATACAACAAGGAGAAACATAAGCTAAGCACAACCATACTAACCTGTGCTCCCGCCAATCCAGCCTCCACGGCTTCGAGCCACAAGTATTTGATAAATAGAACACTAAACGAGCAAGAATAATAAAAATAATAATAATAATAAAACAACTATTACGCCTACTCTATCACGAACCCTTATCTAATTCTAGGCTAAGGCTCCCTAAATTTAGAAACCCTGACCACAAGTAGCTTAAACTTATATAAGGCATCTAATCATAAACCTAAGGATACTACACCGCCCACGCCCAGTCTTACTGAAAGTCTACAACCTAATCTAAGGATTTACTAGCCAGAATCTACTTTAAGGCCCCTAAATCACCTCTAAGGATTAATATACCTACTCAGAACCATATCCAAACCTCAAGATTCCACGTATAATTAGAAAATTATTATACCCATACCTCATACGAGCAAAGTCTAGGAAAAGTAAACCATAACCTACCAAAAAGCTGAGCACGTGTGCACAATCCACAAGACTGTAGCCTATCTCCCCCCGAAAAGCATTCGTAAGAAGCCATACTATCATAACAATATTCTACACATCAATATGAAGCTAACGGTACCCAAATTACTAATAATTTAGCCGAGTCAAAATTCAGGTCACAAGCGGGCTCGTGGGCCATGCACCCAAAACCGATAACAAAAATCATCACGAGGTTCCTGACCTCACAAAGAGTACATGTTCAAAATTTTAGCAGAAATGAACAAGCAAAGGGGATCAAAATGACCCACAAAGTAGAGAAATCAAATAGGGAAATTAATGGAAACAATCAAAATTTAACGAAGAAACTTACCAATTAAGAAGGCAAGAACAAACACGGACCTAGAATATATAATACATCAAGGATAAGGAATGACCAGGAGAAATATAGAGGTTTTTATAGCTTAAAATAATGGAGAAATCATTCGGAGAAGGAGAGGAAATAAGATGGAAATTAGAGGGTGGCCAGCTATATAGGCTGCCACGCTGAGGCGCAAGAGCGCCAAGGCATCACGCAGGCGTGCAAGCACCATGGCGCCCAAATAGTGCAGGGGCGCTGGTGCTAGGGCACTAGCACAGGCGCAAGGGTGCTAGAACACCCACACAGGTATGCACACAGACGCGGCACCCAGGCATAGGCACGCACGTGCAGGCGCGGACTAGGCCCATGCCCTGGCGCCACACCAGCCGACAATAACAACAACAATATGCCATGGCAGATTTTTTAAGCGGTGGGCCCCCAGGAATACACCTGGGGTCACGTGAACATAAATGAGTTGAGCTATTCAACTAGAAATATCGTTTCAGATATAACAGAATCGACAAAAATCCTATTGAAGGTTGATTTAACAAAAGGTGAGCCCCACGCCCAAAATCAACCTTTAGGCCAACTATTCCAAAACGGAACCTAAGGGCCAAAATCAAGTTCAAAAACCTAGGGACCTGAACCAAAGGTCCCTCAAGCCCAAAGTCAACATTCTAGAGATAACAACACTAGCATAATTTTCATCTGAAGCAATCTCCTTTGAATGTTGACCAATGCAACCCTTGAAGCCTAATTGGCCTGAAAACATAGAATGAGAGAAAGTTCTATGCTAAAAAGCTTTCGCATCCCAACCAAATGTCCAACTAGACCATAGTCTATACTCCGGAACTAATGGAACTGTCAAAATTTGATTCTGACTGCATTTACCAAGAAAGCTGACCGAAGTCAAGGATTTCCAAGTTGGATTTCTAAAATGAGGAAATAGTCATAAAGAACTAAAGAACGTCCTGGACACCAAACCATAAGTCCTAGCAAGTCATAAATAACTTGTAGCAGCTGTAGGAAAACTCAAAATACAAGAAATGCAGTAAAACAAAGAAATGACCAGGAGGGTCATTACTCTTTGTAAGATACAACTTTTATCCACTTGGTAAATAATTAATAACATCCCATACAAATCTATGTCAATTAGAAGTGGATGGATCTATTGGACCAATGACATCCATGAACCTAGCTACAAATGGCTAAGGTAAGCTCATATCATGAAGCTCGCTTGGGGGCTTTCAGATCAAATTAATCTCTGTGGATTAGGCATTTGTGGCACTTATGCATGAATCAACTACAATCATTCTCCATAGTTATCCAAAAATATCTAGCTTGTAGAACTTTCTTGGCCAAGGTGAACTCATTCATATGAGGTCCACACACTCTGTAATGTACTTCTTTTATTAGCTTTGTACCTTCGATGGAATCCACACATCTGAAGAATCCAAAATCCAAAGTTCTCCTAGAAAGGACTTCTCCATTCAAGGAAAAGTTATTCACCATTCGATGAATTGTTTTATTTGATTCATAGTTGCATCTTCTGAATATACCCCAATTTATAGATACCTCTTGATATCAAAATACCATGGCATTCCATCTGGTTTTACTTTGACTTGTGCATAATGCACATGTTTCTCTTTCAAACTTATCTCCAACGTTTTGATATAGTTCTGATCTGAATGTTGGATTATAAAGGATATGGTTGCTAAAGCATAAGCAAACTTATTTAATATCCTTGGAATATGCCTGAATTGATCTTCTTGAACCTCTTACCAGTTTCACGTATGACATGATCTTTGGAGTTAATTACGACCCATTCTCTATGTACTTGATGAATTAATTGGTCAAAATCACCGATAACTAGAAATTCTCGAGTGTTCATATCAATAGCTAATATGATTTCAAGAATACAAGCTTCATACTAGGCCATTGGTGCATGGAAAGTGGAGTTTGGTCATTACTAGATAATGCTGACCAATTTGTGATACAAACACTTCTCCAATTCTTGAACCCTTGAATTTGACTAATCAAAGAACAATCTCCAATAGGGATATACGATATGAGGCTAAAAGTCATGATTTTATGCTATAGTTTGCCTCACATTTTACATAATTTAATACATTTTTGAGCTTACTTTATGCAATATATATGCTTATGTAGCTTCTCTTTGTGAGTAGCATAAAGAATGAATGATTTTGTACGGATTTGGATCATAATAGAGTAATATTAAAGATTTGACGTCTGAGTAGGCACTAAGGATGATCATCCAGATCATGTCCATGGATGGTAGATCAAGAAAAAGGTTAAACGGAGACAAAATAAGGAAAAAAGGAAAAAAGTGCACTACGAAAGGGCCCTAGGCTCCCCCATAGTGCATTGGGGAAGTTTCAGTGTGGAGGCTAGCTAAAAGGCCTATGGTGCCGCCTGAGGTGCTGAACCAGTGCAAGAAATGGGCTTTGTTTGGCCTATTTTGCACGAGGCAACCCAGAACCCCCCAAAACCCTAAATATACTACTTTTACTCATCTTTTATTGAGAAGAACCAATTATATTGAAAGAAACATACAGGAGACAAAGTATGAGGTTCTTCCACCAAGGTTTTTCATTCCTTTTTCTAATTTTTATGATTGAATCTTATTTTATTCATGAATTATTGCATTTGTAATCGGTTTATGAGTAGCTAAACTCATAGTTTCTAGGAGTGTGGATGAGCATGAACGATGTTGTTTGAGGTTAATATAGCTTGATTAGATTTCCATTATTTGTGTTGCTTATCTTTTCTTGATCCTAGTTATATCATTATCTGGACAACTCTTCAATACTATCTAAGATTCATAAATTAGACTAGGAATAGGGAATTTGTATTTGTAATAAGAAACGGTAGATCTTGGTTGTGAACTCTATAGGAAAGGGAAAACAAATCGCTAACGTGGATAGAAATATACCGGTTAGCCTTGCTTAATTGATACAAAAGAAAAATCACATGCACTTTACTATTGATCAATGAACCTAGGAATATAGGCGTTAGGAATTGTTGAGTAGGTGTAGAGCTTGTTTGGAAAGATTCTCAACATTGTGAATATCAACCCACAACTAGTAACTCAGGAAATTCGTTAAACTAGTTAACTGATAACTCAACTGGATTGTTCTACGTTTGCAATCCTGGATAATTAATCATCTCTGAAATTACAAAACAACTTGAAATCACTCTTATGTCTTAGTATTTAAAGTCATTAGTAGTTAATAATCTTCAAACCAAATATCATATCATGTTTACTCAGTGAGTAGTCAAATAGAAATTCACTTTTGTTATCAATTTGTCAATTTCCCATGGGATCGATATCTGGATTTATAAGTCCTATATTACTTTTTAGACCATGTACACCTGTGTATGCATTTGGAAGAAACAAATTTTTAGCGTTGTTGCTAGGAAATATTTTAGAAATTGATATACTATTTTGAGTTTTTGTCAATCTATTAGGTTTTTACTTTTAGTTGTTATTTTTGTTACTTTACAGGTTTTAAAGTCGTGTATGCCAAATACTCTAAGTAAAGGTAGTCCCTTGATCCCATTTGATCCTGAAATCAAAATATTTTTTGAAGTGTCAGAACTATGGGAGACAAACTAAACTGACACCTAAATTCAAATGAAGTACAACATCCTATATGGGCACAAGGACGGATCGTTGTCCTAAATTTTTCTAGGCCAAATCATGAGAATTCCTTCGAGGCAATAGTCAAGCAGTCAATCAATTAAAACATTGAATTGAAAAGGAACGCTACGACTAGTGTAGAACACTTTCCAATTTAAGGTTAAACTGCACGAATATTCGCACAAGCACTTGACAGAATTTATAGAATTAAGTGACAATTTTCATTACCAAAACGTGTCAGATGAATATGTAAAGTTGACTTTATTCCCTTTGAACTTATTAGGGAAGAAAAAAATTGTTTCAGAAAAGGCCAACAGGCTCAATCACTACTTGAGATGCATTGTCATAACATTTCCTGAATCAATTCTTTTGTCCAAGAAGAACCAAAGATTTAAGAGGAAGAATATCCTATTTTGTGTAAAATGATACTAAATCATTACCACAAGCATGTTAAATCTTCTAGGGTTATCTTAGAGATTTCCCTCATCATTAGCAGCCTAAGGAAATCATTGGTCACAACATAATTGAAGGAGTAAGACCAAACTCCAAGTCACTTCCAGATGCTACAACTCAAGGGAAAATCTTTTCCAATAGCTATGATGAGATTGAAGTGTTGCTTAACCTTATGTCTGCAGGTAATAGAGATTATCAAGAGTCGAGTAGACTGTTCTTGTCATGACTCGAGTCTACACCCTGGATGTGTCCGACATTTAGAACTACTAATAGCCCAAGCAGAACCTTGGCCTGGATTGCTACTATGCTAAATGCTTAATTATTATATGGAAGCTTTTAAGCGAGATGGGCATGCAAAAACTTTAGAAAATAAGTCTCAACGATATAGATAATCCAAATCTAAAATATTTAGCTATTTGCAAAAGAACTGACAACTGTACTCAACTAGCTAGCCTATGAAGTTTCTGATACTGAAAGAAATGGTTCACCAAGATAAGACCCACAACTACCTAAATAAACCACTAGCAACATCTAGTAAATACTACTGAACTAGGTAGACTTGAGTCCTCCAAAGGTAAGGAGGTCTCACCACTGCTGGTTGAATAAAATCCTATTGATGTATTTGTTGCACATCTCGAACACCAAAGTTTGTATCATATAATTATGCAGCTCCAAATAGCATCACTACGTGTAAAGGTATGATATGTAAAATAGTTGAATGAAATAATAAGCTAGAACTGATATACTAGCTGAAAGAGTAATACTTAATTGAACTGAAATGAGATCAACTGTAAAGAAAAGCATGCAGGTGTACTTTAACAACAAAGCTTCACAATATAATATCAATCAAAAAAAGATTCAGAAAATATAACTTTAGTTTTTCTTCGGGAGTTTTTTTAATAGACAATCATCATGTGAGCCTCATAATGATACAATGTCTTGCCCACATTGCCAGACCCATCCTATACCTTGACAGGGTATAGAATGAAACTTTACTATGGATCCAAACTGATCCACTTTAGGGCTAATAAGGAATTATCCAACTTGCAGAATGAACCTATCCTACAATGGCTACATAATTTTGGGGTTTGGGTTATCTAAACTCTTACCTATTTCGGTGCTCAATAATACTCCAAAAATAATATAATAATGCTAAATAAACTTTAAAATATACCTCTTTAGGAAAAAATTGGAAATCTCTTTCTTTGAGTCAATGCTCAAATAATACATCTTTAACTGAACTTTTCTTGCCTGAAACTAACTTTACTTTCTTTAAAACTTTATTTGCTTTCATTAAAATTGACTTTGCTTATCTTCTGAATCTTGTATTTTGAGTTAAATATGCTGACATGAACTCTTTCTTGAAGATGCTTTCTTAAACTGAAAATGGCTTTTCTTAATGAAAATAATGCATAAAATAATATAACAATGCTTTCGAATAATTTTAGCAAAAAGGGGTCCATGTGATTGAATTATCATGAACCAACAATAAATGAAATAAATCACAACAACTTTAGGAATAAAGGATAAGAAGCAATTCGAAGCAACAAGGAATTCAAAATAGGAGAATTTGAATAAAACCTTATCTTTGATCTTACCAAAACTGGAACTTAGATGTAGGGCATAAAAAAGAATAAGGTTCCTCACTATGATTAGCTTTACATACCTTAAATGCTCCAAACTTCAATAGAGGACCTCGAAGACTAACTTGGAGATCTTATGAATGGATCCCTTAAATGATTCCTAGGATTATATATCCAGGAACATGTTAGAATCCATATGTTAGGGAGAGGAATCTCTAAATTAACCTTAGAATTGAAGGAGAAGGCTAACCTAACCCTTGGGGGATTTCTCACATCGCCTAGGGTTGAGAGAAAATGTGTGGACTTGAAAAGTAAGTCAGAAAGTGCTAAGGATTAACTTTATAGCCATAAGAATTTTGATTCTATGGATGAGCCTATGGACAGTATACCTGATCTAAGGACCATAGTCCAAATCGTGGAAACTTGGAAATTTTTGTTAGGCTTTCCGAGTCTCACTCCTACAGATGGGTCTTTGCTCCATCCTTTTGGAATATGAACCATTGACTTAACCATGGTTCTACTCTAAGATTTTGCAAAATTTCTGAGGAATTTCTACGGTGGACAACTATGGACCATAAACCAAGTCTATTGACTATCCTGTCATTTGTGCTTTGAACCTAAGAATTTGAGGGTCCTTTAAACTAAGTTCTATGGATGAAGATTACAAATCGTGGATTAGAAAAACGAGCCATAGACTTGGTCGTACTTTCTCAAAGATATTGATACCTCTACAATGGTATTTTACAGTTGACAGGATGGTCCCATCCTTCAAAAGGACAAACCATCAAGTCTTCCATAGAAACTTAAGAAGACAAGACTAAAAATGGGGATTCTATGGTTTACTCTATGGACATTTCTTCAAAATAGTGGTCTGTAATATCGACCGTGGAAACTGGAAATAGTCATGTAATTCCTTCTAAGTGTTACAAAAGGTTAGTTTAGAATCTGAGGAGTTACAATATCTCCCACTTGGGATCATTTTTTCGTGAATAAAGGTCAACTAGAGTGAACTAACAAGGATGGGGAACCCCACTAAAACTTTTTTGAACTGAGCTTACTGTCAAGGGCCCATCCACTTATCGGATAACACAAGGAACAAACTGAATTATAGGAACTAAAAAACATTTAAACATAAAGTATAGGTGCTGAATCAATACTTAGAGAAGGATTATTACCTTCGGCATCTTCTTCCTGAGGAGTGAACAAATGCGGGTATCTAACCTTCATATCCTCCCCGGCTTCTGACATAGCCTCTTTGACAAAATGATTTGTGCATAAAACCATTACTGATGCTACCTATTTAGTTCTCAAATTGTGAACCTGATGATCAAGAATCTTGACTAGAACTTCTTCATAAGACAAGCTATCTGTCACCCCAATATTATTTGTAGACACAATAAGCAAAGGATCGCCTACACACTTCTTAAGCATAGAAATATGGAAAACTGAATGAACTGCTATTAGTTCAGCTGGTAGCTCTACCTCATAAGCTACTTCACCGACTCTCTTTGAAATCTTATATAGGCCAATGTAGTAGGGACTAAGATTCCCTTTCTTTCCAAATGACATAACACCATTCATGGGTGAAACCTTCAAGTAAACCTAATAATCCACTTAAATTCTAAGTCTCTGTGCCTAATATCAGTAGGACTTCTGGCGACTCTGACATGTCTTCAACCTTTCCTAAATTGTCGTACACTTTTCCATTGCTTGATCAACTAAGTTTGGCCCTATCAACACTGTTTCACCCACTTCAAACTATTCGATCAGGGATATACACCTCCACCTATAAAGAGCTTCATAAGGGGCCATCAAAATACTAGAATGATAGGTATTATTAGATGCAAAGTCAATGAGAGGAAAATGGTCATACCAATTTCCCTTGAAGTCAATAACATAGGCTCTTAACATATCCTCAAGGGTATGAATGGTACACTTGACCTGACCATCTATATGCGGATGAAAAGAGGTACTATGAACCTTTGAACCCAAACCTTTCTGAAATGGCTTCCAAAACTAAGCGGTTAACTGAAATCCTCTATCTGAAATAATGGATGATGAAACTCCATGAAGTCTAACTATCTCACGGATGTACAATATGGCGTAGTCTTCTATTGAGTCTGTAGTCTTAACTGCCAAATAGTAAGCTGACTTGGTCATTCGGTCTATAATAACCCATATCGAGTTGTGCTATTATCGATATTGCGGTAGACCCTAAAGTCCATATTAATCATCTCCCATTTCTACTTAGGGATTGCTATGTTCTGACCCATGCCACATGGCCTTTGGTGCTCAACGTTAACCTGCTGACAATTTTGGCACTTAGCAATAAAGTTTGCAATATCTCTCATCGTACCATTCAACAAATAAACTTCTCTTAAGGCATGGTACATTTTTGTAGAACCTGAATGGATAGAATATCTGGAACTGTGCACTTCGGACATAATTCTATCTCTGAGACCATTAATATCTGGATCACCCAATATGCCTTGATACCTCAAGATATCATCTCCCCTTATGTGAAAACTAACACTTTCTCCTTGTAAACTTCTTCCTTTAACTGGTGTAAGATGGGGTCACTATTCTATTTTTCTTTAAATTCAACTACTAGATATGATTTAGCTCCATTCTGAATGAGCACATCACTTTCATCGGAGTCTAGGAGAAAATCTCCCAAACGTGAAAGCCTATACACTTTCTTAGCTAACTCTTTCTTTCCATCCTTTACATGATCTGTACTTCCAATGGACAATCTAATAAGAGCATCAACAACCATGTTAGTTTAACCTTGATTAGAGAGAATACTCAGCTCATAATCCTTGAGCAATTCGATCCATATCCTCTGCCTGGGATTCATCTCCTTCAAACTAAAAACATACTGAAGACACTTGTGATCAGTGAATTCATCAACATGTACACCATATAGAAAATTGTGCTAAATCTTTAATGCAAACTCTATAGATGCCAGCTAAAGGTCATGGGTCAAATAATTTTTCTCATGGACTTTGAATCCAAATAAGGTATGTGGGTATTCAATAAGGTTTTCCCTTCACCCTTATGCCCAAAACCCATAATTTTTACTTTGATTTATGAATTTATGAATTTAGTGTTCTTAGCTTATTTGGGAAAAATTATGGGTTCAGTTTTAAAGTGTCAAAATTCATGGTTTCCCATTGATTATTGATGTTTTATTTAAGGTTTCTTAATTGATTTCAAAAGCCCATGTATTAAAGATGATTCCTAGCATGATTCCATTGAAATACATGATTTCAAGTGAAAATTGGCATGTTTAGATAGCATGGCCTTATGTATTTATGAAATTGCATACCTAATTCTTCCAGTTATGAATTTAGAAAGAAAAGTATATTTTGAATTATGGCTATGCTAAGCTTCAAGGACTTATGATATGAGAATTGTATGACATCAGATAGGTCTTCATGCTTTTCAAACAGATTTGGTATCAGATATGCCACAAGTGCTAGCATAGGTTATTAATCGCCCTATAAGCTTATGAAAGTTGTTCCACATCTGGCCGTCCTGGTGCACCTGGGTGCTGGAAGCTTAAATAGCTGGCCAGCCCTCTCTTCCCCTTCATTTCTAAAAACCCAAAAATGATATTTCTCCATTAAAATAGCTCCCAAAAACCTTCATATCACCATTGTTCATCCCAACTACTTGGATGATAATATTTTGTCGATCCTTGCTCGTTTGTGGACTCCTAATTTCGGTAAACCCTCTCTTTAAATTCTGAATTCTCCATGGATGATGAACCCAAAACCTCCATAACTCACCTTGATCATTCCCAACAGCTAGGGGATTAATATTTGCTGAATTTTGAGCATTTGTTGGCTTCTAAATTGGGTAAGTTCTTTCATTATTTTCCGATTTCTTCCATGAATTTCATTCTTCAAATTCGTTGATTTGTGGGCTATTTTGAGCCCCAATTATTGTCCATTTATGCTCAAATTTTGAGCATCTTCTTTCGGGAATGTGGGAAACACCGTGGTATTTTTTGTTTCTAGCTTCAGGTTGTGGGTCCGATGGGTCCATTTGTAATCGGATTTCAATCCGGTTATGTATATAGCATTATGGGTATCATTAGTCTTGTATTAATGTGTAGATTATTGTGTTGATAGTATTTTAATGATTTGGAGATTTCTAGAGCAGTTCGAGCTTGAACGACATTGTCCGTACAACTAGTTATCGGACGACAGGTAGGTTATGTTTTTCCCTATCTAGACTCTGCGCATATAGGCTGTAACTGTATTAATTAGTATCCTTGGGTGGGTTGTTATAGGTTTTTACCCCAGACCTTGTCCATCTTTTCTGTCTGTTTATTTCATACGTTGATTGAAGTACTCGTGTAAGCATTGTATATTACCCTTGTGGTCCTGTGTGGCCTTGTATGCCTATAGAATATAGATGGTGGGTTATTTGGGAATGTCCATATGTCTTGGACATAGAGATATCCTTTAGGCTGTTTATTATCTGTTGTAGAGTTGTTGAGCCTGTTTTGTAGGATAGTTTTGTCATGTATATGGGCATAGTAGACCTATATTGTTAGGATTCTCCAAAAATGTTGTTGTACATGTGCCGGATCCTCCAAAATACACTACTTATAGGATCTAACATGCACTTGTTAACATTTTTAGAAAGTCCGAACAATATAGATTTAAAAAGATCATGGGTAAGTGGTATACCTGAGGTGAGTTGAGGCTTCTTTGGAGAAGAAAATCCAGAGAGAGAGGAGCTAGCTAAACCTACAACAGTGGACATTGTTGCTACCATTCTTCTTTCCTTCTTCTGAGAGAATAATATTCAGTTATTGGTAGGGGTTCACTATAAAGAGTATAAAATTCATAGATATATATATGGGATGCTATTTTTTTGTGAAAGTTTTCACTCATCATGTTTTCTTAAAATTTCATTACTACGCATGTAATTTTTTATGATTTAATTATAAGATTTAAATATAAGTTATTAGAAGAAAGTTATAACAAAATCTAATTAACTTTTGTTACAAAAATACAAGGATATTTATCCGAACTGTAGAAAAATAACCTTAGAAAATGCTACATGAAATGTGGACACACTCTATTCAATTCTTGGCAACTTGAATATATAGAATGAACTGGAAATGCTTCATAGTACTACTAAGCTAAAATTTAGGTTTACTATATGGTTGTAGATGCATGAAAAGTCTCTTAACAGTTAAGCCTATAAATTCATTGTTGCTGCCATTCTTCTTTCCTTCTTCTGCGAGAATAGTATTCACTGTTGATCACTGACTCATTGCCATGTGGATAGTGGACTGTGGGGTATATATATGTGTGTGTGTGTTTCATAAAATGTACTTGCTATAAGAATGATTTTAATCATAGTACGAACTGCTATCACCATTTTCTAATTATTAATTTGATTTTGAATGTGTAAGAAAATGCGGGCGGTTAAAATTGAATGGAGGCACAAGTCAACTCGATCTATTGAAGAGTTTTGGACTTTATATTGTGATATCCATTTGAATACATTTGGTTTTGTAGAATGATCTTTAAAATATTACTTTATAAGTATGTGTAGTATAAGACATGTTTTTCGAAGCTTATTGCAAATTTATACATTTGAATTTTTAATTGGCTAATTTGGTGCTTGAGATTATATATATATATATATATATATATATATATATATATATATTATTGCTACAAAATTCTATACAACGTTGCCACACTTCAGGATCGATAGGAATGTTTGTGAGCCATTTGGTCTACCATATTATTTGCGAGCATATCATGCATGAAAAAGGTTTTTCCCTACATGTTTTACTTTGGTTTTGGATTTGGGCCTACTGTAGACAGTTTTCTAAACCTTGCATGGCCCCGAGGGCCCTTTTTTGGTAATGAGACTTCGAAAGAGTTTTGAAACTGGCTTTTATAAAATCTCTCGGAGTAGAGAGGATATTATGATGATTTGATTACTTGATTACCTACTGATACTAGGATTGGCTGGGCAGAGCACTAGACCTGATTTCTTATTGATTTAGACTCGGATATGCTCTGGGCACCCTTTGAGAGGTTTATTGAGACTTTTATCATTGATATAGACCTGAGTATACTTTGGGCACCCTTTGAGAGGGTATTTTGAGATTATTACTACTGTTTTAGACCCGATTTGATCCCGAGCATATACTTTGAGGTTTCAAGTTGGAGCTATTATTTGAGATCATTGGGTGATATATATAGTCGATGACTAGACCTCCACGGACCCTGTCGATCCAGGACCTGGGCCCTTGGGCTGCATTTTCCGAATGAGGGGTGTACGGTATATGAGAGGTACACGGGTAGAGTCCTGGGTCCTGCCTCTATATGGGCCCTTGAGGTACTTGATAGGGAACATAGCAGTTACTTTCACATCATCATCATCATGTATATTTAACTCGGATTCCACCCTTGTTGTCTATTTGTTCAGTGTACACTTCGGTTGTATGGGCAGTCGGAGGGTTTGTTTTCACTTGATTGCATTCCTTGGTTGTATGGGAGGCCTTGAGACTGTAGGTAGATTATATTACTCCTGTACTTATATATAGCTTGTCTTGGGACTCGGTTCTTTGTGGCTTAGTGTTTGTTAGCCTGTTGAGGCTCCGATTGTTGACTTTGAGTATTGGGGGGGCTAGTGAGTCCTATTTTATTGAGGCACTATTGTGCTGTCTTCAGAGCAGATTGTGGTTTCCAGTTCTATTCTTTATTTTGATTTGAGTAGTAGTTCTTGGTGCTAGTGGCTTAGGATTCTATTCTAGGTTTGAAATTTTGAGGTTGATCCCGGTTCATGCTTATCTTGAGAGTTGGTGTTTTTAGTATGCTTTAGTTATTTCTATGTCTTCTAGTTGATTATGTCAGATTGTTTTCCTTCTTTTCCTTTTTACTTGAGGTTACCAATATACCACCATGTTTCTAAACACACACACACTCTCTCTCTCTTTATTTATATACAATTGTTGCAAGGATTCCAGGTGCGTTCTCTTTTCTTACACATGTGTTTCTATGTTATGTATATCTTTTGTGCTAGTATTGTATGCTTATAACTCTTGGTTGTTTATTCTACGTGCTAGTTTCTTATGCTTTCTCTATTGATTTCGTGAATATTTTCTTGCTATCTTTTATATTACTATTTTTATATCCTCTATGCGCTCAGTCGATCGATTATGCCTACTGGGTACCCATTGCTTAGCAATTGGTGCTCATACTACACTTCTGCATCTTTCTGGTGCAGAAATTAGTTGAGCTTTAACTGTTGATCGCGTTGGAGAGTCGTACAACTTTTGGATATTCGAGACTAGGGTGAGCGCCTGACGGTCAGGACTTGACCACATCTCATCTTTTGTACTGTTACTCTTGGTATATTCAGAGACAGTTGTACTTATCATTTTGTTACTTCTAGCACTTGTACTCTATTAAAAGCTTTTGTACTATCGATATCAAGTCTTTGGGTTGGTGTAGTATCTTTATGTATATATTCAGGTTATTGCTTCCGCTTTGTCCTTATCTTTATATTCTACTTCCGCTTATTTCTACTTATTGTGTTTATTGGTTAGCTAGTAGCCCATTACTAACCATTCTGGGCTATAAGAATTGGTTCACCTACTGAGGTTTTGTAGGTGCTATCATAACCTGAGAAATCGGGTCGTGACAGCTTGGTGTCAGAGCTAGGTTCACCAGTGTCGTGGTACAGAAGCAAGTGTCTAAGTAGAAGTCTCGTGGATCGGTATGATGATGTCCGTATCCTATCTGCGGGAGGCTACAGGGCATTGTTAGGAAAAGTTCCATATTCTTGGCTCCTTATCGTGCGTTACTGGCCTTATTATCTTTTAAATTTTTTGGTTGTTTCATTCCTTCTCAGATGCCTAAGATGAGTTCGACAACGGTTGGTGTTGAGGCTTCTGTGCCTATTGCTTCAGTTTTTTTGTCAGTGCCAGGACTTCAGAGTGAGAGTTTACCACATCAGACAGGGGGTGTGGGGCCAACCCAGACTCTGATTTGATTTATAGCTACCCCAACTATTCAGGACACTATGGCTAGGACTTCGAGTCCTTCAGTGGGCGTTTTAGTACCCGATCCCATGAGTGGTGCTTTAGTTAGGGTTTAGCTTCCAGTTCTTCAGCAGGGTTGTATGTTGGTGTGGGACTATGAGGCAAGATTTCATGAGATGGTTAGGTGTACTGCTAGGACTATGCCTTCAGAGTTTGATAGGGTTCAGAACTTTGTTGGAGTATTGATTTCACCACTTCGGTTGGCGACCGATAACTTGGTTACAGTTGGAACTACCTTTCTTCAGGTAGTGGATCATGCTTGGTCTATCGAGGGTTTATGTCATGAGACTTATGGAGGTGATTCTAAGAAACGTCATCGCCAGGACAATTTCTGAGGTTCTCATACTTGAGGTAGTGGATTTTCTGCCAGAGATAGGTTCCATTGCTTATTATCTACCAGGGAAGTTTTAGTTGCTCCACATGTTTTAGAGGGTGATGGTATAGGGCATGTTGAGCTTAGAGGATGTAACACCCCAGAACTTCCAAGCCCAGACTTAGCTCAGAAAACCAGAAGAAATAAAAAATTTCAATTGTCAGCAGGACCACGAGTCACTTCCACGAGCCATGGAACAGTCCACAAGTCATGGAATGGACTCGTGGAATAAAGATCAGAGGACTGCTCCTCTGAAGTTCATTCCACAACTCAAGTCTATGGACCATAGAAGTTTCCACGGACCGTAGAACTTGTCTGTGGAATCCTTGTAGCAGATGCCACCAGGAACCACGATTGGGTTCCATGACCCGTGGAAGTTTCCATGAGTCGTGAACCCTATTCGTGGAACCTATTCCAGTAACCCATCCTTAAGTTCTAAGGGACCACGAGTAGGTTCCACGACCTGGGTAAGCTTCCATGAGTCATGAACCCTACTCGTGGAACCAAAGTTCAGAGAACCAAGAATCTCAGTTCAGGAACCACGAGTGGGTTCCACAACCCGTGGAAGGTTCCATGAGTCATGAACCCAACTTGTGGGGTTCAATCCAGTGGCCCAACTTTTAGGACCAAGAGACCACGACTGAGTTCCATGATCCGTGGATCTTTTCACGAGCAGTAGAACCAAGTCGTGATCCCTGAGTCGCGATTTTCAGCAGTCTTTCCAATTATTTTCCAGGGGCATTCCAGATATTTACTACCAAATTTAATGCCTAGGCTACATTGTTTTGACTACTCTAAGCTTACTTTAGAAGTCAAAAGCTACCTTAAACCTTCATTATCCTAAATTCATCGGACTTAGCAAGAAAAGAATCAAAAGAGCCGATAGTTTTCTCTCAAGAACAAACAGAGGTCTTCATCAAGTTCAGCCCCAAAAATCATAGGATTTCTCTGTAGATTTCTTCACCAGGTATGTGGGATTTCACTAGTGGGTTCCTTGCACCCATTAGGTCCCTAGATTCCAGTCAGCCTTTAATTTTCTCCTAGAATGTTTCAGACCTAGGATTCCTAAATCTTAGGGAATTATTGTAATTCAATTCCTACAGTTTTTATGGTATTGCTTATATGTTTGCTGGAGAATTAGTACAGTTTCATGAATAATGCTAAGAAACCCTAGCTTGTAGAAATTCTAGTATTTTCATGAATTTAGCTTGCTAGGAAGATCAGTTATATGCTTATGCTTCAGAAATTGAATGCCATATCCTTCAGCCTATGTATGTTGCATTCTCAGTCATTTATCAATGTTTTGAACTATCCTTTATTTCAGTACATTATTACTTACATTCAGTAGGAGTAGACTTAGTACCGAGGGGACGAGGGGATGAAGGCTTAACTGTCAACTTAGGCTAAGACCTTTAGAAGCAGTTCCCAAGTCCCAGAACTAAGGCGCCACCGTTGGTTTAAAGGAGTCAGATGTCAGACTAGGCTGCACCTCCTTGTCTGTAACACCCCAGAAATTCTAATCCAAGATCCAAACCATTCTTCATGCGTTGTTAGATTTGAACTAGATGAATTTTCTCTATATCTTAGTATTAAGATCAATTCCTAAGTTTTGAAGGAGTATTAGATGTTAATTGAAGTAATAAAGGACCTCTAGCTCAAAGTTAAGTTGAAAGTCTTTCTACCGATTTAGTTTTCATGTAAATTCTTACTAGGGTTAAATTCAACCGATCATACCTCCAAGAATATAAAGAGTTAGGTATATTAGTACCCACCAAATTAAAGGTATTTGAATTATATTTCCTACTCCACTGACCTATCATTAATACATGTCCGGAGTAAAAAGTTATGGGAATTTTAGTGAAGCACTATCAGCTGTCAAAAGCTGACGGGCTGGCCGACGCCCGTGGCTCAGTATGACGGGCTGGACGACGCCCGTGGCTTTTGCGCTGGCCCGTGGTGGCAAGGGAGTGGGAACTAACCAATGACCCTTTTTGACCCCTGTAAGGGCCCTGGTTGGGTCCGATGGCCCATGGGAAGGCCCGTCTGACGACCTTTCTATCTTTTTTTCAGCTTTTAAGTTGAGGGTAGTTTGGTCCTTTCCTTACCTCAGGATTTTCCCCGTATCTTTTAGACACCAAAAAGGGGTTATTCCTCATAAGAACATCACTCTATCTCTAGAGAATTCTCTCAATACCCTAAGGCAAGACATCTAGGGCTTCTAGCAACCAAGATCATAGAAGATCAAGCAAGAAAGTCTCTCAAGAGTTTTCTTTCAGATTTTTTCTCCAAGTCTCCACCTTCAACCTTAAGGATTCTTCTCCAAGATTCTTCCCCAAAGTTCTAGCTAGAATTCCTTCAAGTTTCAGGTATGTGGGTCTTTAACAATGAGTTCCTTCCACCCTTGTGCCCAAAACCCCATCTTCTAAATTGACTATTATGAATTTCTAAATTAGGGTTCTTACCCAAATTCTCATGGGTTTTATTTATAAATTGTTTCCTCATGATTCTTCTATGGATTTCAACTCTAAATTGGATGGTTTTGCATGGGTTTTATAAGTGGTTTCCTATTCATGATTTTAAGGCAAATTCTTATTTTGATTCATGAAGTTATGAAACTAGGGTTTTGATCTAAATTGGGGAAAACTTATGAAATCAGTTTCTAAGCATCAATTCATGGCTTCTTATGGTTTATTTATGATTTGATTAAGGTTCTTTCATTGACTTCAAAATTCCATGCAATAAAGTTGATTTCTAGTATGATTCTCTTCAAGTTATGGATTTCTAAGTTGGGGGTTCTTACTCAATCCTCTTGGGCTTTTCTATTAAGTGTTTTCTCATGATTCTGTCATGGATTTTAAGTTCAATTTTATGCATTGATATTATGATCTCAAGTACCTTATGGAAATCTCATGCCTAATTTTACAAGTATGATTTTAGAAGGAAAAATGTGTTTTGAACTATGGCTATGCTAAGTCTAAAGAATTTATGGTTGATCTTGCATGATATTAGACATGTCCTTATGCTTTCCAATTATTTTGACACTTTATATGTCACAAGTATCATATGAGTTATATGTATGTTTTGGGAGTAGTATTTAGAACCGACCGACAAGAGTCTGAGTAACCCAAGTCCAAAACTACGTTACTAAAGTAGGGTAAGAGGTTCCTCGCAAATAGAGAGCGTCTCCTCACACTTATGAAAGAAGGACCTCATTAGTTGAGAGTGCCACCTTATGCTCATTTAAGAGGGTCCTCATTAGTAGAGAGTGTCTCCTTTTGTTTATGCTATAAGGACCTCGTTAGTTGAGAGTGTCATCTCATGTTTATGAAAGAGGATACTCGTTAGTAGAGAGTGTCTCCTCATGTTTATACAATAAGGACCTCGTTAGTTGAGAGTGTCATCTCATGCTTATGAAAGACGATCCTCGTTAGTAGAGAGTGTCTCCTCATGCTTATGAAAGAAGGTCCTCGTTAGTTGAGAGTGACCCTCACGTATATGAAAAGGAAGTCCTCGTTAGTTCAGAGTGTCTCCTCAGTTGTTTATGGAAGAAAACTCCATGTAGCTCAACATGGTATATGTCTGGTAAGAGAAACTCCCACAATAAAATAGTTTATCTTTTTAAACTTGCATTTGACTCTTATTCAGATTTCAGACTTATTACTTATGATTATGTTTCAGCTTTAAAGAAAGTATTAGAGTCATTGCATTTAGTTTATTTTTAAAAGCATGATTTTAGTTATTTAAGTATACTTATCATGTTTTTATCACGTTCATGCATCGCTCATATACTTAGTACATTCCATAGTACTAACGCATATTGCACTGCATCCTTTGATGATGCAGATTCAGGCATACCTTCTCAGGTTCGTGGCTAGAGTTCCAGGCCACTTCTCAGCCAGCTTTGGTGAGTCCTCATAGTTCGATGACTAGATCTTATTTTAGTTTTTATGCTTCCTTTATTTATTAGATTGTTGAGTTAGTTAGGGTGTTGTCCCATCAACTCTCTATGATTGTACTGGAGGCTTCCAGACATAGATGTTATGAGATGATCTTTGAGTTGTATTCCCTATTCGACTCTTTGTTGTGTTGTGTCTTATCTTTGTTTTGCTTGAGATTGTAATGACCAAGGGTTAGCTTGGGATCCTTGTGGTTACAAGTTCTGTGTTACGTCTAGGGGATAGCCTCGGGGCGTGACAAACTTGATATCAGAGCCTCAGGTTCAAGTTTCCTAGGATGTCTGAAAGCTGCATCTAGTAGAGTCTCTTTCATATGTATGAAGCGAGCCATATATATGAGAGGGAAGTTATGATCTGTTTTATGAAAACTTTACTTCTTTCATTATCACTGATGTGCCGGTATTTGACGGCACTCTCGAAGCTTAAAACATAGGATTTTTAGGAGTTCTTGAGCGTTTTTAGTTAGATTTAATGTCGTTTGTTAAGTTGCAGAGACGAAGTATGAAGTAGGAAAGAAAGCCAAAAATTTGCAATTTTTGGTCTAAAATGAATCCACCATGGGCGTCACATCCACGACGGCCCGTGGGGCTGACCGTCAAAGAGAGGCAGCAAGAATGTTAAGACTGGGCAACCCCGACAGGCTGGCAAACTGCCCATGGCAGTCACGACGGCCCATGGCATCGCCCGTCAAGGTGGACCAGCGGATAGTGCAAAGAGACAAAAAAGGACGACGGGCACCACGACGTCCTGTGGCCAGCCCGACGTCCCATCACAAGCTGCCCGTGGAAACCAGGCAGGGGAACTACTAAGAGACCAAGCCAGGCGATGTGAGTCTACGATGGGCGTCGCAACTGTGATGGCCCATCGACCTCCACCCATAAGAATGTGCTAGAGGACTTTCCTAAAAAGCCAATGAAGGCCGACGGGCAGCCATGACGCCCGTTGCCTCAGCGATGGCCCATGTGGTGACCCGTCGGAGCTGACCGCATCTAGATTTCCCAGTTTAATTAGGATTTGCCTCTTTTGTCTATAAATACTTTCCCTTAGGTTTTATTTTTGGGGTGCATGAATTATTTCAAGTTACTTTCGGATATTTTGTTAATTTGATTTTGGTGTTGAATTCGAAGACTAGTTCTTGATAATTTGAAGTGTTCTTGAGATTATTCTTCAAGATTTCGGTTTTTATTATTCTTCTTTATAAGTATCTTCTGATGATTGATCAAACAAACATTTATTGCATCCTTATGAATATGAATAGCTAAATCCACAACTAGGGTTGTGGAAATCAGGAAGGATTAACAACGTAGGCTAAGTACTTAGGTAATTTAGGGAGGTGGTCATGCATGTATTGTTCCTCCCTTCGCTTTGATTGCTTTTTAACGGTTGCAAATGTTAGAACTCGCCTTATCCTTACTTGCCGGACCAAGTAGGTAATAGATGGGAAAAGGGTTGTAAATAACTAGATTCGAGGCTATCAACCCTCGTCTAATAGCTTGACCTTGTCTAGGAATAGCTAATCTGGGATCAAGGGTAAGGGTTAGTAAGGCAACACCCGCGTCCGGACCAAGGCGTGTGGTGAGATTCACCTAGTTGCCGGACCAAGGAATTAGGTGAACCTAACTTACCGATTCTGCATGCTAAGCACCAACCTAGTGAACCAAGTACGAATGCCTTACTAAGTTATGATCTCATGGGGACCATTGACCTAGTCACTTCTCTTATTGATAAATACTCTTGAAATTAACATTGGCTACCTGATATGTTATTGTTACAATAATTACTTTTTGCTACAAAACCCCCCCTTTTACGAGAAATAACTGACTAAATGCTTGAAGTAAACACTAGTCGACCATAGTCCTTCCATATTCCCTGTGGGATCAACCCCAACCTTTAGTTGGATTCCATATTTGAACAGCGACCACTTGCGCTTCTTTTAGAGATGTAAATTTGGCGCATCAAATTTTGGCGCCATTGTCGGGGAATACGGTTTAGGACTAAGAGAGATTGTGTTTATTTCACTTATAGTCCTTATTTCCTCATTTTACTTTTTCTGTTGTTTTTGTTTTGATCACAGGTTGCACACTTGTGCATGCCAAGCACAAGAAGTCAAGGCAATCCCTTGATCCCTTACGATCCGAATCTTTCCAAAAAACTGAGAAACATGGCTAAGGATGGAGAGCACAAACCTCCGGAACAGATTACCGCTCGGTTAATTGCTGAAACCGAGAAATAGAAGAAGGATGAAGAAGCACCCCAAAAGGAATGCGAAGATGCCCTTGATGCCGAAGATGAGAAAAATTACACAAGATCTTGTACCTCAAAATGCTACAGCTGAGCGAGCAAGATGCGAAAGGAAGCAAGCGGTATGGGAAGAGGAAGTACCTCGTCATGCCCCATATAATAGGGGTCGACAAATGCAGCAGCAAAGGCAGGCTCCTCACTATTATGATGTAGATGATTATGATGAGGAAGAGTATGGCTCCACTGGGCCCATAGTGCTACCACCATTAGCTGATGGGATAAAGTTTGACATCATGAGTGCCATGATTCAACTGCTAACCATGAGGGGACTCTATTCAGGAAAACCCATCGAAGATGCAATTCTACACGTGAATAACTTTGTGAGCATCAACAAATCGTATAACATGCCAGGAGTGGGTTAAGAGGTGATCAGACTGAGACTGTTCCCATTTTCATTAAGTGATGAGGCATCTGCAAGTCTCTCAGAACTGCCAGATAGTTTCATATACTCATGGTATGAGCTGAAGACTCAGTTTATGGAGCGGTTCTTTCCTCCATCAAGGATGTTGCAGCTGAAGCACAAGATATTTAATTTCAAGCAGCTATCCTCAGAAGCTCTATATGAGGCTTGGCTGAGGTTCAAAAAGAAGATGAAGCAAGTTCTGAGACACGGAATCCCTCCAGGCATCTGATGGAGATATTTTATAAGGCTCTGAATGCAAATACTAAAGTTGTAGCTGATACTGTGACTGGAGGTGCATTCAAGGAAAACACATACACTGAAGTTGTAGAGCATTTGGATAGGGTCGCAAAGACAAACCAGGCATGGCATACGAGAGATGCAGAAACACCAGTAGGTACTTATGAAGTTGCCAAGTCTTTGGATCGTAATGAGATAAAAGACATTAAGCTGACACAGACTGAGATGAACACGACACTTGGGTTGCTGGCAAAGAAAATTCTGGATGAGGAAGTAGAAAAAGTGAAAGCGGTAGGGTCCCAAGGCAAAGCACCAAGGTCAGACGAGTACTTATCTGATGAAGAAATTAGTTATCTGAATGATCAAGGGGTGAGTTTTTGGGCCTATGGCCAAGGAAATCAAGGTCGGAACAGAGATAGGGATGACTACTATAATTGGTCCGGTTACAGAAATAGAGAAAATGGTGACTGGCAGAAAAAGGATGGGTACAAAAATGAAAAGACTGGCCTTTACGTGCCATCTGCAAATCGTGAAGAGCGGGCAGGGCAACCTTCCATAAGGGAATTTATCCACTAAGTGTTCCAAAAGGTTGACTCCATGGATGCGAGCATGAAGGAGATCAAAGCTGAAATTTCAGGTCTTAGCCAGAAAGTGGAGTCTCACGCCGTTTCCATAAAGCAGCTTGAGACATAGTTCCACCAGTTGTCAACTAGCATGAATCCGTGCCAAAAGGGTGCTCTCCCAAGTGACACAGTTCAGAATCTAAAGAATGATAGACAGGTTATGGCGGTGACTACTCGGAGTGGTAAGCAGATGGTTGATCCTCCCATGCCTATTGTTGTTAATGAGCCAGCTTAGATTGAGAAGGATGATGCCGAGGTTGTTGCCGAATCCGCATAGAAAGATAGTAGTAAAGGGCCACTTGAAAGGCAGACATCTGAGCAAAAAGGTAAGAACAAGGAGGTTCCACCGGTCCTAAAGCCTATACCATTGCCTCCTCCACCTTATCTCCAGAGGTTGAAGAATAAGGTAGAGGACGAAAAAATTCATAAGTTCATCTCCATGCTAAAGCAGCTGTCAGTGAATATTCCGTTGGTCGAAGCATTGGAGAAAATGCCTGGTTATGCTAAGTTTATGAAGGACTTGGTGACGAGGAAGAGAATGGTCAGTTTTAAGCCAGTGAATAACTTGCACCACTGTAGTGCAATAGCATCTCGTTCTATGGTACAGAATAAGGAAGATCCTGGAGCTTTCACCATTCTATGCACTATTGGAGCATTCTACTTTGCAAAGGCTTTGTACGATCTAGGGGCCAGTATAAATCAAATGTCGTAGGATATTTATAATCAGTTGGGCTTGGGAGTCCCCTCTCCGGCTACAATGCGGCTACTTATGGCTGACCGGACGGTGAAGAGGCCTATGGGAATTCTGTATGATGTATTGGTAAAGGTTGACACTTTCATCTTTCCTGCAGATTTTGTTATCCTAGATTGCGAGGTCGACTTTGAGGTGCCCATTATCTTGGGTCGACCATTCTTGTCTACTGGGCATGCTTTGGTTGACTTGGAAATAGGTAAGAGGAAATTCAGGCTAAAAGATGAAGAGGTGACCTTCAATGTGTGCAAGTTGATAAAGCAGCATGATGATTTGAAAGTGGTGTCAGTGATTAATGTAGTTGATAAAGACCAGCTAGTGGTACCTATTGAGGAGCGGCTTGGTGTAGAAGCCCTTGCAGCAGTCATCATGAATTTTGAGGGTGATGACATTGATGAATATAACGAGATGGCTGCAGCCCTTACAGGTTTGGGGACTTACACTTATGCACTTAAGAAGCTGGATTTGGACCTGAAGAATAGGATGACATCACCGGCTCGTCCATCTATTGAGGAGCCACCAATCTTGGAGCTCAAAGCACTGCCAGCTCATCTTAGGTATGTATTTTTGGGAGATAATGAGACCTTGCCGGTAATCATTGATGTAGATTTGGGTGAACCGCAGGTTGAGGCTCTGGTTGCAGTATTGAGTAAGTTTAAGAGAGCTATTGGGTGGACCATCACAGACATTATTGAGATTCCGCCTTGAATCTGCACTCACAAAATCCAGCTTGAACCTGATTGTGTTCCTTCTATTGAGCATCAGCGTAGGTTGAGCAACCAATGCAAGAAGTTGTTAAGAAGGAGATCATAAAGTTGCTGGATGCAGGTGTGGTTTAACTGATTTCCGACAATAAGTAGGTATGCCCAGTTCAGTGCATGCCAAGGAAAAGAGGGAACACTGTGGTCCCTAATGATAAAAATGATTTGATACCGATGAGGCCAGTGATAGGCTGGCACATATGCATGGATTACAAAAAGTTAAATGCATGGACCGAGAAGGACCATTTTCCAATGCCATTCATGGATCAGATGCTAGACCGTCTTGTAGGTAAGGGTTGGTACTGCTTTCTTGATGGTTATTCTGGGTATAATAAGATCTCTATTGCCCTAGAAGACCAATAGAAAACCACATTCTCATGCCTATATGGGACGTTCGCCTTCAAAAGGATGTCGTTTGGTCTTTGCAATGCGCCAACAACTTTTTAGCGATGTATGATGTCTATCTTTTCTGATATGGTGGAGGACACGATAGAGGTATTTATGGATGACTTTTCTGTGGTGGGTGACTCTTTCAAAGATTGTCTAGATTATCTGGGCTGTGTGTTGAATTGGTGTGAAGAGTGCAACCTAGTGCTGAATTGGGAGAAGTGTCACTTCATGGTCAAAGAAGGCATCGTACATGGTCACCGAATTTCAAAGAAGGGCATAGAAGTTGATAGAGCAAAGATTGATAAACCTATTCTTCACTATCACCCTATTCAACTGTTGATAATCAATACACAGGCGCATCGACCCATCCTTCTTCTTCACGAAGAAAACAGGAGCACCCCAAGGTGACACACTCTGTCTAATAAAGCCCTTAGCTAACAGATCTTGGAGCTGCTCCTCAAGCTCCCTCAACTCAGCCGGAGCCATACGACAAGGGGAAATAGAAATGGGCCTTGTGCCCGGCTCTAGCTCAATAGCGAAATCAATATCTCTCTAAGGTGGAAGGCCTGGCAGATCGGTATAAAACACATCAAGGAAGTCTCTAACCACAGGAACAGACTCAGGAGAAGTAGGGTCAGCACTAACATCTCAAACATATGCTAGATAAGCTAAACACCCACGGGAAATCAACTTCCTAGCTCGAAGACAAGAGATGATCCCAGATGGTGCATGGCTAACAGAACCCTGCCACACAATCGGGGATACACCGGGCACAGCTATGGTAATGGTCTTGGCATAACAATACAAAACCACACGTTGAGGGGATAACCAGTCCATGCCCAGTATCACATCAAAATCTAGCATATCAAGGATCATCAAATCACCCCAAGTCTCTGAATCACCAATAGATATCATACAAGATCTCACAATCCGATCCACTACTAAAGAATTTCCTACTGGGGTCAAAACAGAAACAGGAATAGATAATGGCTCACTAGCCAACCCCAAACAAGGCACAAAGTAGGCAGATACATATGAACAAGTGGATCCAGGATCAAATAAAGCCATGGCAGACTGATGGCACACATAAATCGTACCTATAATCACAGAATCTGAGGCCTCTGCCTCTAGTCTCCTAGGGAACGCGTAAAGCTGATGACGACCTCCACTAGCCCGACCGCCATCCCTACCACCTGCTCTACTGCGCGGAGCACCACCTCTACTCTGATGACCACCCCCTCTAGCCGGAGGCTGAACTGCTCGTAAAGGCTCGGCCAACTCAACTGTACCCTACCGAGGGAAATCTCTAGCAAAATGACTAATCACACCACAAGTAAAACAAGCCCCTGGCGGCCTACTCATTCGAGATGAACCAGCAGATCCCATATGACCAACACGGCCTGATGCCCTATAAACTGTACCCCTCGAAGACTAGCCGCTATAGCCCTAATAGCTGCTCTGACCCTGCTCGAACTGGGTACTACTGAAAGTCTGAAGGGAAGCCTCAACCGGTCGGTTGGACTAACCCCGGTGCTGCTGTGGCTGATAACTCCGGCTCCACTGGATAGAACCTCTACCACCATATCTGGAACCACTGTAGGTACCCTGATGTCGAGGCCTCTTATCTCTGGACCCCTGATCATGTCGCTGTAAGTCCTCTACAGTGTGGGCATAGTCTACGATAGCCTGAAATGACCGACCACCGACAATCAATATCTCAGTTGGCTGCCTGATCTCTGGCCTCAAACCCCATACAAATCTGCGAATCCTATCTGCCTCGGTAGGAATAATCATAGCTCCAAACTGTGCTAGCTGATGAAAATGGGTCTCATACTCTGAGACAGTCATAGACTCCTGCATAAGGTGAGTAAATTGCTCCCTGCGATGCTCACGATCACTCTGAGGTAGGAACTTGGTCATAAAGCCCTCATAAAACTCAGACCAGGTCAAAGAAGGTGACGATGGTGGTCTACAAGCAACATGGGCCCTCCATCATAACTTCGCTGGGCCCTCCAACTGATAGGTGGTATAACCAATCTCGTGAGTATCCAACAAACCCAAATGATGCAACATCTTCTCACAGGTAGTAATAAAGTCATATGGATCCTGTCCAGAAGTACCAGCAAACCTCAGAGATGCTAACCTCAAAAACCTACCCAACGCCTTCTGCTCTGACTCTGTCATAGCTGGGCGAGGAGCAAGAGGCTGTGCAACTGATGGAACCGAAATGACCTCCACACGGGGAGCCGCAGTAGCAGGCTGCGCTTCTGAACTCTGTGCACCCAGGGCTTCCCCCTGAGCGGATGTTTGTGCTACCTCAGAAGGCCGCTCTCCAATCATACTCAAAAGCTGTAATAGTAATCCCCGAATATCTGGAGACTGAGCTGCGACTAGAGGTGGCACAGAAATGGGCGCTGGTGTTACTGGAGCTGGTAGTACCTGGGCTTCCCCCTGATCCATATGCTGCTCAGGCTCTATCTCAACTCTAGCAGCTCTAGCAGGTGCCACTGCTCGAGGGCGTCCTCGACCCTTAGCTGGAGTAGGAGGCTCATCTCCAGCTGATGTCGATGATCTCGTACGAACCATCTGCGGAAGAATGAAGTAGAACAAATGAGATTTCCAGAAACTTCAAGGATCCTACGCATGACACAGAAGCAATGAAAGAGTCAAATTTCCTAAAATGTCACTGTAGCCTCCCGAAGATTGAGTACGGAGGTCTCCGCCCCGATCCGCAAGACTCTACTAGACATTGACTCCTATGCCGATGACACCGGTGAACTTAGAGCTCTGATACCAAGTTGTCACGACCCGATTTCTCGGTCATGATGGCTCCTACAATCCCCCCAGTAGGAGAACCAATCCCCGTAGCCCAGGACAGTTAGTAATGGGCTACTATCTAACAAATAAGTGGAAGCACAATTTAATAAGCAAAAGTAAGGGAACAAGATGAAGAGAATAGATATAGCAGGAATATATATATATACACATATGCAGAAACAAAACCAAACACCAAGACCTGGTATCATAGTATAGAGCCAGAACTACATATAAGGAGTACAAACGATCCAAAACAACGTATACAGATGTCTCTGAATGGTAACAGAGTACATGAAGCAAAAGATAAACTAAAGATAAGCTCTGATCGCTAAAATCTCACCCTCAGTCTGAAGTAGTCCCCAACAGATCTCCAAGCACGAATCACAGCGATCTAACAGCGATGGCCCATGCTAGGATCTACACCAAAAGATGCAGGGGGTAGGGTGAGCACCAAATCCGAAGCATAAGGTACCCAGTAGGTATCATAGGCCGACTGGGCACATATAAGATAAAAGCGTAGTAACAGACAGAATAGAAGCAAGTAGTCACAGAAATCAACAAAAGGTACACAGGAACTAGCCCAGAGGGAAATCAACAGAACCACATGTGAGGCCAACAAGCCAAAGATATACACCATATGCACAAGTGAAAGTATGAAATAACGCACCTGGGGTCCTTGCAGTAACAATGGATACATAATAAGTTTACGAAATGGACGATATACCGGTAACCTCAAGTGAAAGAAGAAGAGAGAAAGAGTAATGATAGGCATGCTCAGAGACATGAATCAAGCTCAACTAATCATATCAATCTCAAATCCAGAAACTAACAGTCTAGTAGTAACCAATTTCATACTTAACCGTAACAGGGAACAATTATTCAACTAAATAGCAAGAGTCTACCTACAGTCCTTCGGCCGCCGATACAACCGAGGAACACAAACAAGTGAAAACAAACCCTCCGACATCCCATACTACCAGAGCGTACAATTAACAAACAACAAACAAGGGTGGAGCCTCAAACAATGAATGATATGATGCATGAAGATCTCAAATGAAATGGTATCTCTGTATGTACCTCCTCCGATGCCGATCCGGCCCAGCAGGTAGGTTCCATGGAAGGACACTGCCCGTATACCTGTACTCCACCATATACCCTTTCTCCGGCACACGCAACCCAAAGACCCAGGCCCGGATGGCAAGGTCCATGGAGGTCCCTGACCCCATACTAAAACTCAGTATCAAAACATGTCATCCGGAAGCAAATCCGGGTTCAAGATAGAGACCCAGTCTCGAATATGCATGCCCAGACCCTGTCCAGGACTAAAGTAGTAGGAAAATATCTCAAAAACCCCTCCAAGGGTGCCCGGGCATAACTGGGTCTAAACAGTAGAAAGTCATCGCTAGGTGCTCGGTCCGACCGAGGCTCAAATTATCTCCAGTAGCAAGATAACTCAACTAGCACCCCGGCCCTACCGAGTCTAGCGTTAATCATAAAACTTGTGATTTAAATCATAATTTTACTTTCTTTTACCAAAGAATATTCACAAGTTAAATCAAACCATTTTCAATTTATTTCCATCAAAAACAGGCCCCCGGGTCCATGCAATGTTTAGAAAATAGTGCCAGTAGACCCGAAGCCAAAACTGTAGTAAAACATGGATAAAACCTCTTTATATGCATGAAAATGGTATGATCAAACACAATTGCTGCCCAGCAGCTCACAATCAACCTATTGACCCTGCACATGCCCATAGCTACTCAGCAAGCATAACCAGCCTAGAAGGATAATTCTATGCCCGGGACTCGCGGAAATTCTTAATATCCCACCTTCTATGTTCCAGAGTCAACAAGGCCTCACAGGACCACAAGGGTAAATAAAATATATCGGCAAGTACTACAAGCAACGGAGGAACAAAAGTAGGTGGACATGAATAAAGCGGTCAAGGTCTGTGGTACCAACCTAATAATCCAACCCAAGGATGCCAGCTAGTACAATTTTATCTGATATATGCTAAGTCTAGGGAGTTTAAACCATAACCTACCTGTCTTCCGATGACAAGCTACTGGAACGACGATGTCCAAGCTTGAACCGCTCTGAAATGAAATCAAACTCGCATTCGAACTTGAGTAACTTGACGTAGATAATTAACTTTCCTTTGATAATAAACTATAGCGTTGAAGAATATTCATTTATATGCCCACATATATATATATACGGTCCTACCTAAAATCCTTCAATGAATCTGCATGTATAAGTATACTACTGCCACTAGTATACATTTTTGTTTGCTTAAAATGAATCCACCCTCCCTAACATGAAAAACGAAAATGATGAGAGATGTAGTGGTATATAATATACATGAAAACTTTTCAATCCAGTAGGTGAGTCACTTAGTCATTGATTACTACACACACATATGTCATCCAAATAGTATTAGTAACATGATGCATACTTTACTCAATTCCACGTGTGATGTGAGATAGACTAATATCTTTATCTCATTATATATATACTAGGATATTGCATAGGTTTGTGGTAAAATAAATATAACTTTTTGAATATATCATAATTAATAGAAAATCATTTCAAATATAACCTACTATATTAAAATAATAATTTTCAACATAACTAAATTTACTATTTCCGTTAAAATATTACAATGAATAAAAACCTTATAAAATAAATACATACACAAGTGTATCATAACAAAAGTATTTTTCATAGACATTTAAAATACTTTAAAAAGGTAATAAAAATATAGCTTTTTACCACATTCAACTTTAAAATAAAATATTTTCAATTACGCGCGATGTTAATAAAATTCTTAAATTTAGGCTCGCAAGCCTTTGATATGGAACAAAGGTTAAGGTTATACGAATGCAAATCATCGCACGATTTTGATACTCAGCTCCTACGGCTCAGCTCTAAAATAGGAGAACGACCATAAGAACCAAATGAACGGCCAGGGCACCGAACCACCGGTCCCAGCAAGCCATAAATGACTTGGGGCCGCTACAAAAAAGCTCTAATGATACAAGAAAGGCAAAAACGCATAAATGACTGGAAGGGTCATTACATAAAATTTGGTCGTTTTTGCTTGAATGACAAAACCCTAAGTGTAAAGATTTTTGATTGAATGGATGGGGTAAATGAATGGATGGTGTTGAGGGGTTTGGGTTTGATAGTAGTGTGTGTATGAATGCAAGATGTATTGTGGTGTTTTGTTGTTTGTGTATTTTATGAGAAGTGGTTTGGATTGATAAAATTGCAATAAGAAAGAGAATTGTGCTGATTGGATCCTACGGCCCTTCACACGGCACGTCGGGGGCATGAAGGGACATCGTATAGGGCGTGGAGCTAGCCTAAAACTTTAAAAAGTGTCTGGCCGGTTCCTATGTCCAAACTGACGGGACGTCGGACCTCCCACGCCCGTGGCAGGAGCCCGTGAGAGGACCGATATCCTTAAAAATCCCACTGTCACTTTCCGACGCCCTATCCCATGGGACGTCGAACCTCCCATGCCCGTGGCACAGGGCCGTGGGAGGAAGAATTTTCCCCACAAAAAGCACTGGAGCATTCTGAAGCCCGTGGCCACGGGCCATCGACCCTCCCACGCTCGTGGGAGGTGTATTTTCTGTAAAATTCTTCTAACTGTGAAATTTTTCTGAGTTTGTTTCTTCATCCTCGATAACTAATGATGGTTCCTTGCAGGTAATAAATGGCTCCAAAACCAACGCTACGGCGAGGGGTCCCCGAAAAGCCAAAGAAACTCCACTCTCAACTCGGCTTAAGGATTACCCTACAAATTCTGAAGCCGAGAAGAGTCCATTTTATTACGCCCCCCTCATCCGGTCTGTACGAAGGAAGCTAGTGGTATCCTCCTCTCTCTCTAAAGAGGAGGTTACCAACTCACCACAGGACAAGCAAGCATCCTCCTCTGGCTCATCGGAATCCGACACAGAAAGTGAAGAGGCACCCACAGGCAAGGAATTGGTAACTCAAGTTTCTAGTGGTGCTGAAGAGGGATCTGGAGATAAGGAAGGCTCCGGCTCTGAACATGATTCTGACAAGGCTGAGAGAGAAGGGGAAGACTCTGACATAGAGACAACTACGCTGGAGCAGAGCACCTCTTCTCCAACTAGTCCTGGAGCCACAATAGGACTTGCGAGAGAAATGGTGAGATGGGCTGTTGAAGGGTCGAAGGCCATTTATGAGTACAACCTTATAGAGACTGGATGAGGTCATCTGAGTAGGCCTATTGTTAAATAATGGAGGATTGATCCTTTCAAACTAAACAAGTTCCCCAAGTTGGATGAGTATTTCAGACACTACAAATTGGGCTGGACTACCAAGCCTCTCCCCGACTACCAACCAACTCTCGGAAGGGAGTTCTATGCCAATTATCAGGCCATACAGGAGGGTTTGTGCAAGAAAGGTCAAAAGCTCATAGAATTTCCCACTCTTGAGAGCGTTCCAGTTAGGGGAGTTCCCATTTACATCTCGGCAGAAATAATAAATAGGTTTTTATTTGGGCTAGGCTACGAGGTACCCACAGACCTGGTTGACTATAAGTATCGGGTGCATCATGAGGAGAAATGGACTCAATGGTTGGATAAATGCCTGACCACTACCGGCACACCACTATGGCCCAAACAAGACAAACTGGTCATTCCGAAGGCCTCTCTGTCCTTTGAAGCTAAATTTTGGTAGGCGATTATTCGACTCAGATTGATGCAAACCGGTGCCGACAACCAGCTAACTTCGAAATGATCCATTTTAGTAGCCTACCTCGTGTCCAAACGGAATTTGAATTTTGGGCGGATCATCGCTGAAGAAATCAGAGACAGAGTGACCAAGCCTGCCTCCTCCTACTCATTCCCTTGATTGATCACAGAATTATGTGAGGAGGCCCGGGTGCCCATGTTTGGAGGGTTGGATCACCCTGTTCGAGCTACACGGACCCACCATCTGGAGAGGTCCAAGGATGAGACTAGAGTGATTGGGTTGACCGGCACTACAGAACCACTGGCTTTAACTCTTGAGGAGCATGTCCCAACACCAGATGTGGTAGCATCCCCTACTACTATACCTACCCCACAGGGTAGTCAATCGAAGCAGAATGTTGCTGGTCCATCCACCTCGGCAACTGAGCCAGGCCTCTTTGCAGCACCTTCAGACACTAATTATGTCTCTATATTCACATTCCACCATGCAAACTTTGCAAACACTGTCCAGCGGACACTTGATCTCCAAAAGCAAATGAATGCGTTCGCCCTACAGTTTTAGTCAATTGTGAATGCTTACATTCAAAGGTCCATGGCCATGTTCCTCACCGTCCATGCCCGGCTAGATACTTTGGAGGATATGGTAGATGAGCGCTTAAAGGAGATGGGTGCGCTTGAGTTGGTTAATATGAAAAAGGCAATTGCGGAGTTGAGGGTTGCTGTTGATAAGTTGAATAATCCTCCACCGACCCCAGTCCCACCACCCATAGTGCTACCCCTAGCCACAGAGGAGCCCGAGCTAAATCTGTGGGATTTTGTCGATCTCGAGCTCTGTATGGCTCGTTTGGGAGCGACTATAGAAAAGGCACTCGAGAATGTTGAGGAAACCCCTGTTGATCCTACCCCTCACAAGAGAAAAAGGAGAAGCAAATATAAGCAAGTTCAAGAGGGATAGGCTCCACTTAGACCAAAGTCTCAGAAGAAGAAAGAGTAGAGAGCTAAAAAGAGGGTCCAAAGAGAGCTGGAAAGAGAAATAAAAGAGTCTTTGGCCATACATCAGATTGAGGTAGATGGTCGAGGTAGAGGTGGGTCAGCTAGTAGTGCTGCTGGCCAGACAAAGGTTCCTTCTTTAGACCCCATTGTGGGAGCGGTTACTGATGAAGCTGCGACGGAAGCTATCGATGTTGAAGAGAGGTCTACAAAGGTAGCCTCTATTGAGGAAAGCACTACGGGAGCCTCTCCTGAGGGACCGAAGGATGCAACACTCAGTACGGGTGCTTAGGCGCCACAGGTATGTTCTCACCCCCATTTGTTATATATTTTTGTGCATTGAGGGAAATGCCCTTTTCTTTTTGGTGGGGTGGGGCATGAACTGAGTGAGTTGGTTTTTGATGGGTTATTGGCGAAGTCTGAGTATCTAAGAGACCCGGGTCATGCCGCGATGGTAAATCAGGCGCTGCATGGGAGGCAACCCATGAGGGCACTCACAAGGTAACCGACTCTTTAGGGTTTTCTTGCGTGTGTTCTTTCCCTAAAGAGTTTAATTTCTGTTGAACCTGCATGTTTAGGATAGGTTGTATATAGTAAAAGAAGAAAAGGAACTTAGTATAGTCTATATGTGTGATTTTTAAACTAATTTTGATATGAAAAATGGAGACCCCTCCAATTTTGTGTTTATTGGTATCTGGCTTTGATAGATTAACCATTGTGGATCCTCGTATGACATTATATATATAGATCTAATAATGGGCTTAAGCAAAGCATGAACCTAGTAGGTAGCGTGTGACTGTCAACTCTGTGCCAGGTGTGTGTGAGCTGAATTTGTCTGGTTCTTGCTTTGTGTGCCAAGCTAGAACGTGCCCGATTAGTCTTTTCAAGGTCGTAGAATAGTTGGTTAGGAAAGGATCATAGGTTATTTTTGAATTAGTCCACTCTATCCTAAAAGACCAACCAAATGATGTAATACCCTTTGATCCCTAATTTTGAGCCTATATAGACCCGTTTTGTTATTTAGCCTAATCACCTTCCCTGTCTTTTTGCAAAACCTTTAGTTTGGCCCTGGTCCCTCCTTGGACATCGTGTACCTCAACTCAGGCAAATTTCCTAAGTTGAGGGTGGCTACTGTAGGGGTGAGTAAGGAGTAGGGGTATGAAAAGAAAAGGCTAGTAATGAAAAAAGGGAAATGACGGGTACGGTGGCTATGTTGAAAAAAAGAAAAGAAGAAGAAAAAGAGAAGAGAATAAGATGATTGAAACACAGCCGCGCCTGTCACTTATTGAAAAATAAACAAAAAAGAAAAAGAAAAACAAGGTGGAAAAGAGGATAATTGGTTTGTTGGGTGGAGCCAATTTAGCGTAGCGTCAAGGAGGGCATTAGTTACTATTGCCTATATCTACCATACCCATCCCCGAGCCTACGTTACAAGCCAAAAAAGTCCTATTGTGATCCTAACCCAACTGTTTGAGAGCTGAGGCATAGAAAATAAGGGCAAGCCTATGGTATTGTGGATGCATTATTTGAACATCTTTCTGAGTGTGAGTTCTTATTTCAGTCCCTGATATATCTGTACTGCTGTGAGAATGGGACTTCTTTCTGGTAAGGGCACTAGAGCGACTTTGACTGCTAAATGCTAGTTTGAATCTCACATGTGTATGCCATATCATCTGTTGATAATGTAATGTCATCCTTGGATCCCGCTGTGTTATCTTGATGAATAGAACCTATGCACTAGTTTTGTCTTGAAAGAAATAGGGGTACTCGTTATGAATTGAATTTCTAAGCCATATGACTGCCGTAGTTCCTTATTTTCTTTTTGCTCAAGCATTGTCTTGTTTGGTTTTGTTGTGTCTGTTGCTTGAGGACAAGCAAAGATTCTAAGTTGAGGGTGTTGATATGCCAGGATTTAACGGCACTTTCGACGCTTAAAACATAGGATTTTTAGGAGTTCTTGAGCGTTTTTAGTTAGATTTAATTTCGTTTATTAAGTGTGCAGGGACAAAGTATGAAGTAGGAAAGAAAGCCAAAAAGTTGCAATTTCTGGGCTAAAATGAGGCCACCACGGGAGTCAAATCCACGACGGCCCGTGGGGCTGACCGTCAAAGAGAGGCAGCAAGAATTTTAAGACTGGGCAACCCCGACAGGTTGACGAACTGCCTATGGCAGTCGCGACGGCCCGTTGCGTCGTCCATCAAGGTGGTCCAGTGGATAGTTCAAAGAGACAAGGAAGGACGACGGGCTCTACGACATCCCATTGCCCGCCCGATGTCCCGTCATAAGCTGCCTGTGGAAACCAGGCAGGGGAACTACTAAGAGACCAAGCCAGGCGACGTGAGTCTGTGATGGGCATCGGAACTGCGATGGCCCATCGATCTTCTCCCGTAAGAATGTGCCAGAGGACTTTCCTAAAGACCCAATGAAGGCCGATGGGCAGCCACGATGCCTGTCTCCTCAGTGACGGCCCATATGGCGACCCGGCGGAGCTGACCGTGTACAAATTTCCTAGTTTAATTATGATTTGTCTCTTTTGTCTATAAATACTTTCCCTTAGGTTTTATTTTTGGGGTGCACGAATTATTTCAAGTTACTTTCAGATATTTTGTTACTTTGATTTTGGTGTTGAATTCGAAGACTAGTTCTTGATAATTTGAAGTGTTCTTGAGATTATTCTTCAAGATTCCGGTTTTTCTTATTCTTCTTTGTAAGTATCTTCTGATGATTGATCAAACAAACATTGATTGCATGCTTATGAACATGAATAGCTAAATCAAAAACTAGGGTTGTGTAAACCATGAAGGATTAACGACGTAGGCTAAGTACTTAGGTAATCTAGGGAGGTGTTCATGCATGTATTGTTCCTCCCTTCGCTTTGATTGCTTTTTAACGGTTGCAAACATTAGAACTTGCCTTATCCTTACTTGCCAGACCAAGGAGGTAACGGATGGGAAAAGGGTTGTACACAATGAGATTCGAGGCTATCAACCCTCGTCTAATAGCTTGACCTTGTCCGGGAATAGCTAATCTGGGATCAAAGGTAAGGGTTAGTAAAGCGACACCCGCAGCTGGACCAAGGCGTGTGGTGAGATTCACTTAGTTGCCGGACCAAGGAATTAGGTGAACCTAACTTACCAATTTTGCATGCTAAAAACCAACCTAGTGAACCAAGTACAAAAGCCTTACTAAGTTATGATCTCATGGGGACCATTGCCCTAGTCACTTCTCTTATTGATAAATACTCTTGAAATTAACATTGGTTACCTGATACGTTATTGTTACAATAATTACTTGTTGCTACAAGACCCCCCCTTTTATGAGAAATAATTGACTAAAAGCTTGAAGTAAACACTAGTCGACGATAGTTCTTCCATATTCCTAATGGGATCCACCCCGACCTTTAGTTGGGTTCTATATTTGAACAGTGACTGCTTGCGCTTATTTTAGAGGTGTAATTTGGTCGCATCAATCACGTCGTGCGATAGAGCTTAACTCTAATATTCCTCTAATCCTTATTTTGTATGTTTCAGGCTATGCCTCCTCGATATGCTATGCCTTCTCGAGCCGCTCGAAATGCTGCTCCTCATGTTCAGGCCCCCGATGTCACGAAGGAGGAGTTCAGGAATGCCATCCATTTGCAAGCCCTGACCTTAGCCACTCAGGCCAATCAGCAGGCTCCTGCCCCAATCCACCCTCAAGGTGGGGTAGCGGCCCGAGTTCATGACTTTATCCGTATGAACCCACTTGAGTTCTGGGGTTCGAAAGTGAGTGAGGGCCCAATCAACTTTATTGATGAAGTGAAGATCTTTTAAGTCATGCAAGTGGTTGGGGTTGATTGTGTTGAGCTTGCATCCTATCAACTGAAGGATGTAGCTCATATTTGGTTCATGCATTGGAAGGAGGTTAGGGTGAGGAATGCGGTCCACACAACTTAGGAGTGTTTTGAGAGGGCCTTTCTTGATAGTTTCTTTCCCCAAGAGTTTAGACAAGCGAAGGTGGAAGAGTTTGTGAACTTGAGACAAGGGTCGATATCGGTTCAAGAGTATAGTATGAAGTTCACTCAGTTGTCTAGATATGCTCCTTCCATGGTAGCGAACCCACATTATCAAATAAGCAAGTTTATCTATTGGGTTTCTGATTTGGTGAAGAAATAGTGTAGGTCTACCTTATTGATGCATGATATGAACATTTCTCGGCTTATGACTCATGCCCATCAAATCGAGGGAGAAAAGTTGAGGGAGATACTAGGGAAAATAAGAGAGGCAGATCTGGGAGCTCAGGGTTTAGCCATCAAGGGTCCGAGGATGAACACCGTGCTTCATTTCAGAAAAGGCTATAAGGACCTGTGCATTCTTCAGCTAGTGCTCCTATTTAGGCCCCCAGGCCTCATCATGATCAGGTAGGTAGTGGATCAGGTTCTTATTCGCAGGGTGGTGTTGCAAAGAGGACTCCTTACCCTACTTGTGACACGTGTGGTAAAAGTTATCGTGGTAAGTATTTAGCTGGTTCAAAGGGATGTTTTGGGTGTGGTAGGTTGGAAACAAGCTTAGGGATTTCCCATCAGCTAAGAGGACAGAGAGGTGATAGTACTCAGTTCTCTCCAGTAGCCTCGGGAGGTTGACCAACCCAGCAGGGTACAGCTTCTAGTTTCGGTAGCGGTCAACGCCAGAACTGCCTTTATGCCATGTCATCCCGCCAAGACCAGGAGGGTGCCCCGAACATTGTTATTGGTATGTTGGAAGTATCCCCTATTGATGTGTATGATTTATTGACCCCGGTGCCTCTTTACTCTTTTATGAATTTCTACGTTGCCTCCAAGTTCGAAGTAAGTCCTAAGCAACTTTTAGAACCCCTTTGTGTGTTTTATTCGTGTTGGTGATTCAGTCTTAGCCTAAAGAATTCATCGAAAACCTACCCCATCTCAGTCCTTCATATAGTCACTTTAGCGGGTCTAGTAGAGTTAGATATGACTGATTATGGTGTTACTCTTGGTATGTATTGGTCGGAGTTCGAGGTTGAAGATTAAGTGTTTCAGAAAGGATCACCCATGATGGGTGTGATGAGTTGTAGTAAGAGAGGGAAACTTATCCCCGTTGAGTAGGTCCTTGTCAGATCTCGAGGAGAGTTGGTAGTGTTGCTTGTAAGTTGGGGTTGCCACCAGGTTTAGAAGCGGTTCATTTGATTTCAGTTTGAAGTAATAGTTTCCTCCTTAGTATGTCCCTCCAAACCACTCTATAAATTTTCTTCATGATCCTAGCATGCATTCATGTTTTTTCGTAGTTAATTCAGTTATGTTCTAAGTTGAGAAGTAAATTTCATGCTTGTTCTTCAGTTGTCATGTTTTGATGTTTGGTTGGGCTTTTATCTCTCTAGTTTTCCTTGCTTAGTCTTCATTTGAGGACGAATGATCCCAAGGGGGAGATATTGTAACACCCCAGAAATTCTAATCCAAGATCCAAACCGTTATTCATGCATTATTAGATTTGAACTAGATGAATTTTCTCTATATCTTAGTATTAAGATCGATTCCTATGTTTTGAAGGACTATTAGATGTTAATTGAAGTAATAAAGGACCCCTAGTTCAAAGTTAAGTTGAAAGTCTTTCTACCGATTTAGTTTTCCTTTAAGTTCTTACTAGGGTCAAATTAAAATAATCATAACTCTTAGAATATGAAGAATTAGGTGGCCTAGTACCCACCAAATTAAAGGTATTTGAATTATATTTCCAACTCTGCCAACCTATCTTTAATCCAAGTGAGGAGTAAAGAGTTATCGGCATTTTAGTGAAGAACTATCAGATGTCAAAAGCTGACGGGCTGGCCGACGCCCGTGGCTCAGTATGACGGGCTAGCCGACGCCCGCGGCTTCTGCGATGGCCCGTGGTGGAAAGGGAGTTGGAACCAACCAGTGACCCTTTTTGACCCCTGTAAGGACCCTGGTTGGGTACGACAACCCATGGGGTCCACGACATCCCATGGGAAGCCCCATCCGACGACCTTTCTATCTTTTTTTCAGCTTTTAAGTTGAGGGTAGTTTGGTCCTCCTCAGGCTTTTCCCCGTATCTTTTAGACACCCAAAAGGGGTTATTCCTCATGATAACATCACTCTATCTCTAAAGAATTCTCTCAAGACCAAAAGGCAATACATCTAGGGCTTCTACCAAGCAAGATCATAGAAGCTCAAGCAAGAAAGTCTCTCAAGAGTTTTCTTTCAGATTTCTTCTCCAAGTCTCCACCTCCAACCTTAAGTATTATTATCCAAGCTTCTTCCCCAAAGTTATAGATAGAATTCCTTCAAGTTTAAGGTATGTTGGTCTTTAACAATGGGTTCCTTCCACCCTTGTGCCCAAAACCCCATCTTCTAAATTTACTATTATGAATTTCTAAATTAGGGTTCTTACCCAAATTCTCATGGGTTTTATTTATAAATTGTTTCCTCATGATTATTCTATGGATTTCAACTCTAAATTGGATGGTTTTGCATGGGTTTTATAAGTGGTTTCCTATTCTGATTTTAAGGCAAATTCTTATTTTGATTCATGAAGTTATAAAACTAGGGTTTTGATCTAAATTGGGGAAAACTTATGAAATCAGTTTCTAAGCATCAATTCATGGCTTATTATGGTTTATTTATGATTTGATTAAGGTTCTTTCATTGACTTCAAAATTCCATGCAATAAAGTTGATTTCTAGTATGATTCTCTTCAAGTTATGGATTTCTAAGTTGGGGGTTCTTACTCAATCCTCTTGGGCTTTTCTATTGATTGTTTTCTCATGATTCTGTCATGGATTTTAAGTTCAATTTTATGCATTGATATTATGATCTCAAGTACCTTATGGAAATCTCATGCCTAATTTTACAAGTATAATTTTAGAAGGAAAAATGTGTTTTGAACTATGGATATGCTAAGTCTAAAGAATTTATGGTTGATCTTGCATGATATTAGACATGTCCTTATTATTTCCTATTATTTTGACACTTTATATGTCACAAGTATCATATGAGCTATATGTATGTTTTGGGACTAGTATTTAGAACCGACCGACAAGAGTCTGAGTAACCCAAGTCCAAAACTACGTTATTAAAGTAGGGTAAGAGGTTCCTCGCAAGTAGAAAGCGTCTCCTCACACTTATGAAAGAAGGACCTCGTTAGTTGAGAGTGTCACCTTATGCTCATTTAAGAAGGTCCTCATTAGTAGAGAGTGTCTCCTCTTGTTTATACTATAAGGACCACATTAGTTGAGAGTGTCATCTCATGTTTATGAAAGAGGATCCTCGTTAGTAGAGAGTGTCTCCTCATGTTTATACAATAAGGACCTCGTTAGTTGAGAGTGTCATCTCATGCTTATGAAAAAGGATCCTCATTAGTAGAGAGTGTCTCCTCATGCTTATGAAAGAAGGTCCTCGTTAGTTGAGAGTGACCCTCACGTATATGAAAAGGGAGTCCTCGTTAGTTGAGATTGTCTTCTCAGTTGTTTATGGAAGAATACTCCATGTAGTTCAACATGGTATATGTTGGTTAAGAGAAACTCCTACAAGAAAATAGTTTATGTTTTTAAACTTGCATTTGACTCTTATTCAGATTTCAGGCTTATTACTTATGATTATGTTTCAGCTTAAAGAAAGTATTAGAGTCATTGCATTTAGTTTATCTTTAAAAGCATGATTTAAGTATACTTAGCATGTTTTTATCATGTTCATGCATCACTCATATATTTAGTAAATTCCATAGTACTAACGCATATTGCGCTGCATCCTTTGATGATGCAGATTCAGGCATACCTTCTCAGGTTCGTGGCTAGAGTTCCAGGCCACTTCTCAGCCAGCTTTGGTGAGTCCTCATAGTTTGAGGACTAGATATTATTTCAGTTTTTATGCTTCATTTATGTATTAGATTGTCGATTTAGTTGTGGTGTTGTCCCATCAACTCTCTATGATTGTACTAGAGGCTTCTTGACATAGATTTTATGAGATGATCTTTCATTTGTATTCCCTATTCGACTCTCTATTTGTGCTATGTCTTATCTATGTTATGCTTGAGATTGTGATGACCAAGGGTTATCTTGGGATCCTTGTAGTTCCAAGTCCCGTGTTCCATCTAGGGGTAGCCTCGGGGCATGACATTGACCCTTATGGGAATCAGTAGTGGATCCATGTCATACTTGTTCGTACCATTGGAAAGGTATGAACACCCTTCCATCCAGGGTTATAGGTTAGCCCATAGATAGCTCAACTTGGGGTATGTCGGTTAGTAGTGCCTCTCATATTCAAATTCATGTGCATTGACCTTGTATCCAGTATTTATGTTCAATATTAAGTTCAGCATGTTATTTCATTATTTATACTTGGTCATTGAATTCAGTTCAGCTTTCAGTTATGTTGCAGTATATCTATTTTCATGTTCAGTCCTATATTGTTTAACTTTATACGTATCCTGCATGCTCAGTACATTCAAAGTACTGAAGTATACTTTGTGCTACATCATTTTATGATGTAGGTTAAGGTACTAAGCATCCGGACCGCGCTAAGTTCGACCTCCGATCCATATTCAGCAGCTCAGTTGGTGAGTCCTCAGTAGTTCGAGGATGATAGACGTGCTTATATCTTCTGCATTTATTTACTATTTCAGACCTATTAGAGTTAGCTGGGGGCATGTCCCAACAACTCCTATTCAGTTAGAAGGCTTTCAGACATAGAATAGATTCAGCAGTCGTAAGTGTGGTTTCCAGTCAACAATATGTTTTTATATACTTTTTATATTCATATTCTTGGGTTCTTCCTGCTTTCATATATTAAAACTGTTTTAGCTTCCGCACAGTGCATGTCTTAACCTAATTAAGTAGAGATGTGCCATGCCATGGGTTATCTTGGGGTCAGTTGTGACACTAAGCACCGTGTTGCGTCGAGGGGATAACTTTGGGGTGTGACAAACTTGGTATCATAGAATCAGGTTTAAGTGTCTTAGGATGTCTGAAAGCTGTGTCAAGTAGAGTATTCTTCGTGGGTGTGAAGTGTGCCACACTTATGGGGGAGAAGCTATGAGACGTCATTAGGAATAACTTCCCTTCTTTCTTCTCCTATTCATGCTATAGAATATAAACCCTATTTAATCTTCCTCAATTCTAACTCATGCTCTTCGCATTTCAGAAAAATGCCTCCCAGAAGAGCTAACGCTAGGAATCAGCCAATAACTCTAGCAGACCCATTGAACAAACAGGTTATGCATGCCGAATTCAGGGCTGTTTTTCAAGTATTTGCTCAGGCCATGACCGCCCATGTCAATCAGCAGGCTGCGGCACCAGCTCTTCCTCAGGTTAATACTACTACAGCCAGAATTCGGGACTTCACTCGGATAAACCCTCCATAGTTTCATGGGTTCAAGTTAGAAGAGGATCCCCAAGAGTTCTTAGAGGATATTAAGAAAGTGAAAAGAATTATGGGTGTCACTCCAGTAGAGAGTGCAGACTTGGATGCCTATCACCTGAAAGGGGTGGCTTATACTTGGTACCAACAGTGGAAGGAATCTCATTGTGTCAATGCAGGACCAGTGACTTGGGATATTTTCAAGACTGCTTTTCTGGACTGGTTCTTCCCGCTAGAGCTCAGGGAAGCCAAGTTTAGGAGTTCATCAACCTGAAGAAGAATGACATGAGCATAAAGGACTATGCTCTGAAGTTCACTCAACTATCCAAGTATACCCCAGCAATAGTAGCTGACTCTAGAGCTCGTATGAGCAAGTCCGTGTCTGGTGTGTCTGATGATGTGGTCAAGAATGCAAGATTGAAATGCTCATTAAAAAAATGGATTTCTCCAGGCTGGTTACTTATGCTCAGTAGATTGAGGAGGAAAAGATCAAGGAAAGAGGAGGTGATACTAAGAGGGCTAGGATAGGTGATTAAAACCACTTTCAACAGAGGTCAGAGGGTGGCAACCGCTCTCAATATTCCCATAAGAATTCAGCTCCAGCTCCATCTACTGCCAAATCCCCAGTGCCTAAGTTCAAGAAGGATAGGTGGGATAGAGCGTCTGGATCCAAGTCCCAAGGTACGTGTAACACCCCGTACCTTTCAAAACCTATGTGACTAAGTAAATATCGACGAAGGTATTTGAGCTCGAGATTGTGAAGGGGTACTTTGGCCTAGAATTTGAAATGGTCAAATGTATATAAGTGTTAAGTTAAATTATAAGGATGAGGGTTTTGAAAATGAGATAAAACAAGTGAGGTACTTGCTCGACTTATCTAAGCTCTTAGGTGATAAGTAGGTGTATCACCTACCTATGCTAACGAACTATGTTTTGAGGGCCGATTACGGGCAGCAACACCATGGATTATTAGACCTAATGGTAGCCCAAACGAATCTTAAAGTTGGCCCATAAAATAACAACCAAATCTGGCCCAAACAACTACAAAAGGTAGCCACCAATATTGACCACATTTTGACCCAAGAGAAGTCCAAAATCAGCCACAAAACTTAACCCTTTTGAGGCCCAAGCAAAGGGTAATTTTGGCCCAAGTTTCTTCACCCATTTTGGCCTAAATATACTCAAAAAAGTCAGCAAAAAAGGTCCCTTTATACAGACCTTTTGTTGATCAATATTGATCACAAAAAGCTGGAAAAATTCTCTCTTATCTCCTTTCCTTTTGGCAGCCCTTCTCTCTCTTTAGGGTTCTAAGAAGATCAAGATTTATTCAATCTTAAGGTGAGTTAAACAACTTGTTATCTTGGTATTAATATACTACATATAGCTAGGGTATCCTATGGTAAGAAAGACATGAACTATGGCAGCCCCTTTCTTAAGATTTAACACATAGAAATTGTGTAACAATTAAGAGATTTCTTCTTCTCTTGTTGGTGTATGTGTAGGGGTACTTAAGCTTTTCAAGGCATCAATAAAAAGAGAATAAAGCACACCTTCAAGTGTGGTAAGTACTCTACCCATAATCATATTTTTGGATTGATGTTCGGATGGACAATTGTTGTTGAATTGTTGTTAAGAACTCACGGGATGGCGATCGGAAGCCGTGGGTTCAATGTGTTGCTATTGTATTTCATCATGGTGAGTTGTGTAGGGGCTGTTTGATGTGTTTTCTATTATTGGAGGCATTAGGTTGGTGTGTGTGTGATGTGTATTGGACGGGGGAGAAAGGTGTTACGATACACCTTTAATTAATGCAAAATACGTAAATCTGCCCGGAAAATATTTAGCTACTGTTTTGGAATGTTTGCATCAAGTTTAAGAGCTAATATTAGCTTCATTATACTCTTGTGTTGTATATTAACTTAATAAAGGAAAGCCCAAGTTCTGGTAAGCACAATCTTCGGAAGGAACGAGGTATGTTAAGGCTTCTTTATTCCTTATCGGCATGAATCTAGAAATAGAACTCTAAATCTCCGAAAGAAGGAATTTGAGTATTTTGTTGTAAGAGAGATGATTTGGTAACTCAAAAAGTCTTAAGGAACTAAGTTATACATTATGGTGATTCAAGTCGCCTTCTTATAAAAATCTGATTCTTTTTGCACGAAACGTAAGTTATCCTTTTGTCAAGTTTCTTCTTTGCAGTGTGATCCCTAGTCAAGCTTTAGAAAGTATACAAGGAAAGTTAGCAAGTCAAATCGCCATTTATATGTGTTTGGTATGTTGAGTCCAACACCTAGTAAGCCAAGGCTATTGAAGTTATCTAAATGAACCTTCATAAATAACAAGAATAGCTTTAAAGGTCAATCTAGTAATACACTTATTATGCGTGGTTTGCGTGTTAGTGTGCACCGAGGTGCTACTGCCATATTGAGGCTATTATAGACATAGTGTGCACCGAGGTGCTACTGCCATATTGAGTCCATTATATACATAGTGTGCACCGAGGTGCTACTGCCATATTGAGGCCATTATATACATAGTGTGCGCCGAGGCGCTACTGCCATATTGAGGATATTATATATAGGGTGCACCGAGGCGCTATTCTAGTTTAACATGGGTTATAAAGAGTGAGTTGTGGTGTGAGTTAATGCATGTGTTGTATTCTAAAAAGAATAAAGGAGAAAGATCTTAACGAGCCTTACCAATTACAGTTTACAAGTTTCATATTATATCTTGTTCAGATTTACTACTTGCGACTTGCTTTTATGCTTCTACCGTACATGCCAGTACATTATTGTCGTACTGAAGTCCCCATTGCCTGGGGGTGCTGCATTCATGCCAGCAGGTCCAGACAGAAACCCAGATAGACCTCTTCAGTAGGAGTTGCAGAGTTCAGCCATTTTGGTAAGCTCCATTCTTCCTGGAGCTGACGAGTCAGAGGTCTAGCTTATATATTGACCAGGTTATGTATATGTACAGCTTATGGGTAGTCCAGGCCCCTGTCCTGGATATGAGATATTTTACTTACTTCTAGAGGCTTGTAGACGTGTATATGTACATCAATGTTGGGTATGGCCTTGTCGGCCTTGTTATTAGCTATCTACTATGATAATAGCTTTGTCGGCCTTGAGTTGCTTACCTACTATTGAGCTTTTAGTTTTTCAAATTGCTATTCTTAGAGACCTTGTCGGTCTCAGACCCCCAGCAGGTTCAATAGAGATATACTCTATTTTGGCACCCTCGGCCTTTTGGGGCTCCGGGTGTCGGTCATGCCTCCCATGGTTTGGGGCGTGACAAACTTGGTATCTGAGCACGTCGAATCCCAGGGAGTCTACAAGCCGTGTCTAGTAGAGTCTTTATTATGGGTGTGTTGTGCACCATACCTATAATCATGAGGCTATGGGATATTTAGGAATTGTTATCCTTCTTTCATTTGCTAGATCGTGCAATAGAGCGAGGTCATAAGATGTTTGAAGTCTAATTCATGTTTTTTTATTCCTTGTTTACAGAAATGCCTGTGACAAGACAAATGAGTAGCCGATGGGTTGGCACAGATACGGGGGAAGGTACTAGTCGTTCCCCGCCTATCCGATTGGATAGATTTGAGGCTCAAAGTGAATCACCGACACCAGAGATCCCAGTTCATCAAGTACCTGATGAGACTAGAGGGGATCCAGTACCCCTGACCCCATCTGCTCCAGTGGCATCTGAGATAGCTAGAGATGAACCAGCACCTTTAGCTCCTCCACCTGAAGCAGAGGACCAGGACATCAGGAGTGCTGTTTGATTATGGACCCAGATGGTAGCCACACAACAACAACAAATTGGGGCATCATCGAGTGCTAGGTCAGGTGGCTCACAAAGTTCTAGGGCTCAAGAGTTTATCAGCCTAAGTCCTCCTATATTCACAGGCTCTGACCCACGTGAGGATCCTCAGGAGCTTATTGATCAGACTTATCGAGTACTTCGAGTCATGCATGCAACAGTAGTGGAGGCAGTGGAGTTTGCATCTTTCAGGTTACGAGATGTGGCCATTTTATGGTTCGAGGCTTGGGATCGGTCTAGGGGATCAAATGCACCCCCAGCTGAATGGGAGGAATTTTCAGAGGCCTTCCTAGCTCACTATATTCCACAGGAGGTTCGAGAGGCCAGACTTGATCAATTTCTAGCCCTTAGGTAGGGCAATATGAATGTTCGACAGTACAGCCTCAGGTTTAATTCTTTAGCCAGGTACGCCCCCGATATTGTGAGTACGATGCGAGCTAGAGTTCATCGATATGTGCGTGGCCTTAAGGATGAATTGATTGAGGTATTAACAATAGCAGCCACATAATAGGATATGAATATTTCTAAGATACAGGGTATTGCTCAGACTGCAGAGGATCTTAAAGTACAAATTGGAGATAACCAAAGTCGAGAAAGGGATCAGAATAAGAGGGATAGATCTATTAGGTCCTATGTAGAGCCACGAGGTAATGTTAGGCCACATTGTAATAGGCGATCACCCCACCCTACTAGTGGTGCCCCATATCAGTTGCAAAGGCAGAGGTATGATCATTTTTCTCAGACTGGACCAGGCCACAGTTCAGGTGCATTCAGTTCCTATCGCCAGGGGAATTCAGGTTAGATGAGGCCACCTTTGCCACCTTGTGTTCAGTGCGGTAGGAAGCATGCTGGGATATGTCGCCTGGGTTCAGATACTTTTTATTCATGTGGGAATCCTGGTCACTTTATGCGAGACTGTCCGAGTAGAGGTAGGGGTGAGATGTCCCAGCCTACTGGGTCGATGACAACTTCTTCATCTACTATTTGTCCCCCTAGGACAGGCCAACAGGCTATATCAGGTCGTGGTAGAGGTAGAGGAGGAAGAGGAGCATCCAGTTCAGGCAGTGGTCAGAATCGCACTTATGCTCTAGCCGGTCGCCAGGACTTTGAATTGTCACCTGATGTTGTTACAGGTACATTGACTATTTTTACTCATGCTGTTTATGCACTTATAGATCCTGGCTCTACTGTTTCATATGTTACCCCGCTCGTTGCTGGTAAGTTGGGGGCAGGCCCTGAGTTGTTGCCTAGACCCTTTGTTGTATCTACGCCCGTTGGTGAATCTATTATAGCTAGATGAGTTTATCGAGATTGTGCAGTGTGGATTTATGACCGCCTCACTTCAGCTGATCTAATTGAATTAGATATGACTGACTTCAATGTAATTATGGGCATGGACTGGTTAGCTACATGTTATGCTAATATCAATTGTATAAATAAGGTTGTCAAATTCCATTTTCCGGAAGAGACAATCCTAGAGTGGAAAGGTAATGCTGCCACACTAAGGGGTAGGTTTATTTCCTACCTTCAGGCCCAAAAAATGATTTCTAAAGGCTATATTTATCATTTATTCCGAGTATGAAGCACAAAGGATGAACCAGCGACTCTTCAATCGGTTCTCGTGGTGAGTCAGTTTCTAGATGTATTCCCGGATGAGCTTCCAGGAATCCCTCCAGAAAGGGAAATTGAGTTTTCCATTGACCTACTCCCAGATACTCAGCCAATATCAATTCCCCCTTACAGGATGGCTCCTGCAGAATTAAGAGAGTTAAAGGAACAGTTAAAGGATCTACTCGAAAAAGGTTTCATTAGGCCTATTACGTCGCCATGGGGCGCACCAGTTTTGTTTGTTCATAAGAAGGATGGGTCCTTGAGAATGTGTATTGATTACCGACAACTGAACAAAGTTACAATCAAGAATAAGTATCCACTTCCAAGGATTGATGACCTTTTTGATCAGTTGCAAGGCGCCAAATGTTTTTCAAAGATTGACTTGCGGTCGTGGTATCACCAGTTACGTGTTAAGGGGTAGATGATCCAAAAATAGCCTTTAGGACAAGGTATGGCCACTTTGAATTTCTAGTAATGTCTTTTGGGCTTACTAATGCCCTAGCAGCTTTTATGGACCTAATGAATCGAGTCTTCAAGCCATTCCTAGATGTATTCGTGATTGTATTTATTGACGATATCCTGATTTAATCGCGGTCCAAAGCCAAACATGCTGATCATTTACGTGCAGTATTGCAAACACTTCAGAATCATAAATTATATGCGAAGTTCTCCACATGTGAGTTTTGGTTGACTTCAGTGGCTTTTCTTGGCCAAATAATTACAGACGAAGGTATTAGAGTTGACGGCCAAAAGATTGAAGCAGTAAAGAATTGGCCGAGGCCCTTGAATGCTACAGAGATCCATAGTGTTTTGGGCTTAGTAGGTTATTACCGGAGGTTTGTGGAAGGATTTTCTTCTATATCTGCACCATTGACAACGTTGACTCATAAAGCTGCCAAGTTCCAGTGGTCTGATGCATGTGAGTAGAGTTTTCAGGAGTTGAAGGACAGACTTACTTCAGCACCTGTCTTAACTCTGCCAGAGGGCACGGAAGGTTCTGTTGTTTATTGTGATGCTTCAAGGATTGGGTTGGGCTGCGTTTTAATGCAACATGGTAAAGTTATTGCCTATGCCTCGAGACAACTAATAAAGCACGAACAAAATTATCCTACTCACGATCTTGAATTGGCAGCAGTTATATTTGCCTTGAAACTTTGGCGCCATTACTTGTTTGGAGTCCATGTAGACGTGTTTACGGACCACAAAAGTCTACAGTATTTATTCAAATAGAAGGATTTAAACCTAAGGCAAATAAGGTGGCTAGAGTTACTAAAGGATTATGACGTAGATATTTTGTACCATCCAGGGAAGGCCAATGTAGTAGCCGATGCACTTAGCCGCAAATCTATGGGAAGCTTGAGCTACGTGGAAAATAGAAAGATTGAGATGACAAGAGAACTACATCAGTTAGCTAATTTGCAGGTTCGACTACTTGACCAAGGTAATGGGGGAGTTGTTATTCAAAGCACAGCGGAATCCTCACTTATGACAGAGGTAAAGGAAAGACAATATGATGATCCAGAATTTAGTAAGATTGAGGGAGGAAATTCCACAACAAAAGAAACCACTAATAGAGCTTAAGAAAGATGGGGTTCTGAGATATCAAGGTCGTCTATGTGTACCTAACGTCGGGGAGCTTTGGGAGAAATTTTTGGCAGAAGTTCACTATTCCCGCTATTCAATCCATCCCGGAGCAACAAAGATGTATCATGATCTTCGATAGATTTATTGGTGGAATAATATGAAGAGAAATATTGCAGAGTTTGTAGCCCAATGCCCGAATTGTCAACATGTAAAAATTGAACACCAGAGACCCGGAGGTCTAACTCAAAGTATAGTGATACCTACCTGGAAATGGGAGGTGATCAATATGGACTTTATTATAGGCTTACCCCGTACTTATCGAAAGTATGATTCCATATGGGTGATTGTAGATAGACTTACAAAATTAGCTCACTTTTTGCCAGTCAGGACAACTTATACTGCTGAAGATTATGCCAAGTTGTATATTAGTGAAATAGTTCGACTTCATGGTGCCCCAATTTCCATTATTTCAGATAAAGGTGCTCAGTTTACAGCAAATTTCTGGAGGTCTTTCTAGAGAGGCTTAGGTACTCAAATAAGTCTCAGTACAACTTTTCATCCACAGACAAATGGACAAGCTGAACGCACTATTCAAACACTCGAAGATATGCTAAGAGCTTCTGTACTCGATTTTAAAGGGAGTTGGGATGCCCATTTGCCACTAATTGAGTTTGCCTATAATAATAGCTTCCATGCAAGCATTCAAATGGCTCCTTATGAGGCTTTATACGGACGAAAGTGTAGATCACCGATTGGATGGTTTGAAATTGGAGAAGCAGGATTATTAGGGCCAGACCTAGTTGATCAGGCAATGGAGAAGGTGAAGCTAATCCGAGAAAGATTACTAACAGCCCAGAGTAGGTAGAAATCATATGCAGATGTGCAACGTTGGGATTTGGAATTTAATATTAGTGATTGGGTTTTCCTAAAGGTTTCGCCCATGAAAGGCGTTATGCGATTTGGTAAAAAGGGAAAGCTTAGTCCAAGATATATTGGACCATACAGGATCATTCGGAGGGTAGGAAAAGTGGCATATGAGCTAGATTTACCCACAAAATTGGAGACAGTCCATCCTGTATTTCATGTATCAATGCTACGAAGGTGCATAGGAGATCCTTCACGTATTATGCCTATAAAAGATGTTCAACTTTCTGAAGACTTATCCTATAAGGAAGTACCAATTTCTATCCTAGATCATCAAGTTAGAAAGCTCAGAACCAAAGAAGTAGCCTCAGTAAAGTTGTTGTGGAGAAATAATAATATCGAGGAAATGACGTGGGAAGCCGAGGAAGAAATGAGGAAAAAGAATCCCCAGATATTTATGACTTGTAGATAGTATAGAGGTAAGTCATATTCTTATGTTCTTGATATTCTTCCTACTATGCAAATATGATCAGGTTTGAAAATGTGAAAATGATTACATTTAATTGTATATAGTTGTATCGCCCTGTGAGGCATCGTGTTGGACTTTTGCTGAGTTTCAGGTTTTTGGATAGTCCCAATTATAAAGGAAACTCTTCTGAAATTTCAAAAAATCCTAAGGGACTAGAGCTCTATATGCATTACCCTCATTCGAGGACGAATGATTCTAAGGGGGGAAGGATGTAACACCCCGTACCTTTCAAAACCTATGTGACTAAGTAAATATCGACGAAGGTATTTGAGCTCGAGATTGTGAAGGGGTACTTTGGCCTAGAATTTGTAATGGTCAAATGTATATAAGTGTTAAGTTAAATTATAAGGATGAGGGTTTTGAAAATGAGATAAAACAAGTGAGGTACTTGCTCGACTTATCTAAGCTCTTAGGTGACAAGTAGGTGCATCACCTACCTACGCTAACGAACTAAGTTTCGAGGGCCGATTACGGGCAGCAACACAATGGATTATTAGACCTAATGGTAGCCCAAATGAATCTTAAAGTTGGCCCATCAAAGAACAACCAAATCTGGCCCAAACAACTACAAAAGGTAGCCACCAATATTGACCAAATTTTGACCCAAGAGAAGCCAAAAATCAGCCACAAAACGTAACCCTTTTGAGGCCCAAGCAAAGGGTAATTTTGGCCCAAGTTTCTTGACCCATTTTGGCCCAAATATTCTCAAAAAAGTCTTCCAAAAAGTTCCCTTTATACAGACCTTTTGTTGATCAATATTGATCACAAAAAGCTGGAAAAATTCTCTCTTATCTCCTTTCCTTTTGGCAGCCCTTCTCTCTCTTTAGGGTTCTAAGAAGATCAAGATTTATTCAAGCTTAAGGTTAGTTAAACAACTTGTTATATTGGTATTAATATACTATATATAGCTAGGGTATCCTATGGTAAGAAATACATGAACTATGGCAGCCCCTTTCTTAAGATTTAACACATAGAAATTGTGTAACAATTAAGAGATTTCTTCTTCTCTTGTTGATGTATGTGTAGGGGTACTTAAGCTTTTCAGGGCATCAATAAAAAGAGAATAAAGCAAAACTTCAAGTGTGGTAAGTACTCTGCCCATAATCATGTTTTTGGATTGAAGTTCGGATGGACAATTGTTGTTGAATTGTTGTTAAGAACTCACGGGATGGCGATCGGAAGCCATGGGTTCAATGTGTTGATATTGTATTTCGTCATGGTGAGTTGTGTAGGGGATGTTTGATGTCTTTTGTATTATTGGATTCATTAGGTTGGTGTGTGTGTGATGTGTATTGGACAGGGGAGAAAGGTGTGACGATACACCTTTAATTAATGCAAAATACGTAAATCTGCCCAGGAAATGTTTAGCTACTGTTTTGGAAAGGTTGCATAAGGTTTAAGAGCTAATATTAGCTTCATTATACCCTTGTGTTGTAGATTAATTTAATAAAGGAAATCCCAAGTTCTGGTAAGCACAATCTTCAGAAGGAACGAGGTATGTTGAGGCTTCTTTATTCCTTATCGGCATGAATCTAGAAATAGAACTCTAAATCTCCGAAAGAAGGAATTTGAGTATTCTGTTGTAAGAGAGCTTATTTGGTAACTCAAAAAGTCTTAAGGAACTAATTTATACAATATGGTGATTCAAGTCGCCTTCTTATAAAAATCTGATTCTTTTTGCACGAAACGTAAGTTATCCTTTTGTCAAGTTTCTTCTTTGTAGTGTGATCCCTAATCAATCTTTAGAAAGTATACAAGTAAAGTTAGCAAGTCAAATCCCCATTTATATGTGTTTGGTATGTTGATTCCAACACCTAGTAAGCCAAGGCTAAAGAAGTTATCTAAATGAACCTTCATAAATAACAAGAATAGCTTTAAAGGTCAATCTAGTAATACACTTATTATGCGTGGTTTGCGTGTTAGTGTGCACCGAGGTCCTACTGCCATATTGAGGCTATTATAGACATAGTGTGCACCGAGGTGCTAATACTATATTGAGTCCATTATATACATAGGGTGCACCGAGGTGCTACTGTCATATTGAGGCCATTATATACATAGTGTGCGCCGAGGCGCTACTGCCATATTGAGGCTATTATATATAAGGTGCACCGAGGCACTATTCTGGTTCAGAGTGGGTTATAAAGAGTGAGTTGTGGTGTGAGTTAATTCATGTGTTGTATTCTAAAAAGAATAAAGGAGAAAGAGCTTAACAAGCCTTATCAATTACAGTTTACAAGTTTCATATTATATCTTGTTCAGATTTACTACTTGCGACTTGCTTTTATGCTTCTACCTGACATGACAGTACATTATTGTCGTACTGACGTCCCCATTGCCTGGGGGCTCTGCATTCATGCCTGTAGGTCCAGACAGAAACCCAGATAGACCTCTTCAGTAGGAGTTGCAGAGTTCAGCCATTTTGGTACGCTCCATTCTTCCTGGAGCTGACGAGTCAGAGGTCTAGCTTATATATTGACCAGGTTATGTATATATACAGCTTATGGGTAGTCCAGGCCCCTGTCCTGGATATGAGATATTTTACTTACTCCTAGAGGCTTGTAGACGTGTATATGTACATCAATGTTGGGTATGGCCTTGTCGGCCTTGTTATTAGCTATCTACTATGATAATAGCCTTGTCGGCCTTGAGTTTCTTACCTACTATTGAGCTTTTAGTGTTTCAAATTGCTATTCTTAGATACCTTATCGGTCTCATACCCCCAGCAGGTTCAATAGAGATATACTCTATTTTGGCACCCTCGGCCTTTTGGGGCTCCGGGTGTCGGTCATGCCTCCCATGGTTTGGGGCGTGACAATACGGTTACTAGTGGGAGCACTAATCCTATATGTAAAAAGTGTGGTAGGGACCACCAAGGTGAGTGAATGGAAGGCAGCAGAAATTGCTTTGGGTGTGGTAAGCCAGGCCACATGATGAGGGACTGTCTCAAAGCTTCTTAGAAGGGTAAGGATGTTCGTCCACAGACTCATACTTGTTCTACAACATCCCCAGTAGGCCATCCCAGTCAGCAGGGTGCCTCATCTGGTACAAGTGGTGGTTACTGCAAGAACAGGTTATATGCTCTTCAAGCTTGACAGGACTAGGAGGATTCTCCTGATGTGGTCACGGGTACATTGTGAGTATTTAATACTGATGTTTATGCGTTGTTAGACCCGGGGGCTATACTTTCCTTTATAACTCCATATATAGCAGTAAATTTTAGTTTTAATCCAGAAACTCTCCCAGAACCCTTCTCAGTCTCTACTCTAGTTGGTGACCCAGTTATAGCTAGACGGGTATACAAAAATTGCCCAGTCACAGTTTCCCAGAAAGTCACCTCAGCAGATCTTATAGAGTTAGAAATGGTAGACTTTGATATCATTTTAGGGATGGATTGGTTACATTCATATTATACCTCAGTCGATTGTAGAACTAGGATCGTTTGGTTTTAGTTTCCTAACGAGCCAGTCCTAGAGTGAAAGGGTAGAAACTCAGTGCCTATAGGTCATTTCATCTCCTACTTTAAGGCTAGAATGATGATTTCTAAGGGATATATCTATCATCTTGTGCGGGTTAAGGATTCAAACTCTGAGACCACAACTCTTGAGTCAGTCCCAGTAGTAAATGAGTTTCTAGAAGTATTCCCAATAGATTTTCCCGGAGTTCCTCCCGAAAGGGAGATCGACTTCGGAATAGATCTCCTTCCAGATACCCAACCTATTTCGATTCCTCCTTACAGAATGGCTCCAGCTGAGCTTAAGGAATTGAAGGAACAACTGAAAGAACTTTTAGATAAGGGCTTCATCAGACCCAGCATCTCTCCATAGGGTGCTCCAGTGTTGTTCGTGCGTAAGAAAGATGGTTCTCTCAGGATGTGCATCGACTACCGTTAGTTGAACAAAGTCACAATAAAGAACAAATACCCCATCCCCAGTATTTATGACTTGTTCGAACAACTTCAAGGTGCTAGTTATTTCTCTAAGATAGACCTCATATTCGGCTATCATCAGTTCAGAGTTAGAGATAGTGACATCTCAAAGATAGCCTTCGGGACTCGATATGGTCACTGTAAATTTGTTGTTATGTATTTTGGACTAACCAATGCTCCTGCAACTTTCATGGACTTAATGAATAGGGTGTTCAAATAGTATTTGGACTTGTTCATCATTATTTTCATTGACGATATCCTTGTTTACTCTCGAGATGAGGAGGAGCATGCGACTCATATGAGGATTGTTCTGCAAACTCTCAAAGATCGCTAGCTATTCGCTAAGTTCAGCAAGTGTGAATTCTAGTTATAGTTTGTCGCTTTCCTTGGTCATGTGGTATCCAGAGAAGGGATCTGTGTTGATTCCCAGAAAATTGATATAGTAAAGCACTGGCCCAGACCCACCTCTCTGACTAACATCAAGAGTTTCTTGGGTTTGGCTTGTTACTACCAGAGATTTGTTGAAGGATTTTCATCCATAGCTTCCCCATTGACCAAGTTGACTCAGAAAAAGGTCAAGTTTCAGTGGTCAGATGAGTGTGAGAAGAGTTTCTTAGAACTGAAGACCAGGTTGACTACAACACCTGTCTTGACTCTACCAGAGGGTTTAGATGGTTATGTGGTGTATTGTGATGCATTCAGGGTTGGCCTGGGTTGTGTCCTGATGCAACATGGTAAGGTCATAGTTTATGCTTCCAGACAGCTTAAAACCCATAAGAAAAACTACCCAACTCATGACCTCGAGCTTGCAGCTATTGTGTTTGCCTTAAAGATCTGCAGGCACTACTTGTATGGTGTTCATGTTTATGTGTTCACAGATCATAAGAGCCTCCAGTATGTATTCACCCAGAAGGAGTTGAATCTTTGTCAGAGGAGATGGCTTGAGTTCCTCAAAGATTATGACATGAATGTGCTCTACCATCTGGGTAAGGCCAATGTAGTAGCTGACGCTCTCAGCAGACTGTCTATGGGTAGTGTATCTCATGTTGAGGAAGAGAAGATAGAATTAGCCAGAGATGTTCACCGACTTGATCTCTTAGAAGTCTTCCTTATGGACACGTCAGATAGTGGTATCATAGTTCAGAATGAGTCAGCATCTTCATTGGTAGCAGAGGTTAAGGAGAAACAGGATAGTGATCCCATATTACTTTAGCTGAAGGGTGCAGTTCATCAACAGAGAGTTGAGGTTTTCTCCCAAGGGGGAGATGGTGTACTTTGTTATCAGGGTTGCTTATGTGTTCCTAAGGTGGGTGAGTTTAGATAGCAGATCCTTTCAGAAGCCTATAATTCCAGATATTCCATTCATCCAAGTGCCACTAAGATGTACTGTGATCTCCGGGAAGTCTATTGGTGGAACTGCATGAAGTTGGACATCGCAGATTTTGTGGCTAAGTGTCCTAACTATCAGTAGGTTAAGGTAGAACATCAGAAACCAGGAGGTGTGACTCAGGAGATTAACATTCCTACTTGGAAGTGGGAAGTGGTCAACATGAATTTCATTATGGGTTTACCTCGTACTCGCAGACAACATGATTCCATTTGGGTGATAGTGGAAAGGGTCACTAAGTTAGATCACTTCTTGGCAGTCAAGACTACAGATTCAGCGGAGGATTATGCCAGACTCTACATTAGCGAGATAGTCAGGCTGCATGGGGTTCCCTTGTCTATCATCTCAGATAGAGGTCCTTAGATTACATCTCATTTCTAGAGATCTTTCCAGAAAGGTCTTGGTACTCATGTGAATCTCAGTACAACATTTCATCTGCAGATTGATGGTCAGGCAGAGCGTACCATTCATACCTTAGAGGACATGTTGAGGGCTTGCGTGACCAATTTCAAAGGTAGTTGGGATGATCACCTACCTCTCATAGAGTTTACCTACACAATAGTTATCACTCTAGTATTTAGATGGCCCCATATGAGGCACTTTATGGGCGTAGATGCAGATCTCCGGTTGGTTAGTTCAAAGTAGGTGAAGCAGCCTTGATTGGGCTAGACTCAGTTCGTGAGTCTATAGAGAAGGTTCAGCTCATAAGAGAGAGGCTAAACACAGCTCATAGTCATCAAAAGTCCTATGCATATATGACGAGGAGAGACTTAGAGTTTGAGATCGAGGATTGGGTTTTCCTGAAAATGTCACCCATGAAGGGGGTGATGAGATTTGGCAAGAAAGGGAAGCTCAGTCCCAGGTATTTAGGGCCTTACAGAATCCTAAAAAGGGTTGGTGAGGTGGATTATAAGTTAGAGTTACCAACAGAGTTAGCAGTGGTTCATCCAGTCTTTCACATTTCCCTGCTGAAGAAGTGTGCGGGTGATTCGTCATCGATAGTACCCTTAGAGAGTGTGGTTGTGAAGGATAGCCTCACCTATAAGGATATTCCAGTTGAGATTCTTGACCGTTAGGTTCGTAGGTTGAGAAATAAGGAAGTCACTTAAGTGAATGTTTTGTGGAAGAATCAGTCTGTAGAGAGAGCTACTTAGGAAGCAGAAGCAGCCATGGTGGCCAAGTATCCTCACCTATTCCCTTCTGATTTAGTTCCAGTTTGAGGTAATAGTTCCTCTCCAGTATCTCAGTTTAATCTTGTGTAATCCAGTCTCAGTACTTTGTTCCATCAGTCTTCCATACATTTCAACATATTTGCATGTTCATGAAACTCAGTTCAGTTAGATATCAGTTTCTAGTACTCAGTTAATCCCTTACTTCCAAACTCGGCTTGTTTAGTATTCATTCAAGGACGAATGATCCCAAGGGAGAGATAGTGTAACACCCCAGAACTTCCAAGCCCAGACTTAGCTTAGAAAACCAGAAGAAGTAAAACTTTTCAACTGTCAGCAGGACCACGAGTCACTTCCACGAGCAGTGGAACAGTCCATGAGTCATGGACTGGACTCCTGGAACAAAGATTAGAGGACTTCTCCTCTGAAGTTCATTCCATGACTCAAGTCTACGGACCATAGAACTTATCCGTGGAATCCTTGTAGCAGATGCCCCCAGGAACCACGATTGGGTTCCACGACCCATGGAAGTTTCCACGAGTCGTGAACCCTATTTGTGGAACCTGTTCTAGTAAACCATCCTTAAGTACTCAGGAACCACGAGTAGGTTCCATGACCCAGGGAAGTTTCCATGAGTCGTGAACCCTACTCGTGGAACCAAAGTTCAGAGAACCAAGAATCTCAGTTCAGGAACCACAAGTGGGTTCCATGACCCGTGGAAGGTTCTATGAGTCGTGAACCCAACTCGTAGGGTTTAATCCAGTAGCCCAACTTTCAGGATCAGGAGACCACGACTGAGTTCCACGATCCGTGGATCTTTCCACGAGCCATAGAACCAAGTCGTGATCCCTAAGTCACAATTTTCAGCAGTCTTTCTAATTATTTTCCAGGGGCATTCCAGACATTTCCTACCTAATTTAATGCCTAAACTACATCGTTTTGACTACTCTAAGCCTACTTTATTAGTCAAAATCTACCTAAAACCTTCATTATCCTAAATTCATCAGACTTAGAAAGAAAAGAATCAAAAGTGGCGATAGTTTTCTCTCAAGAACAAACAGAGGTCTTCATCAAGTTCATACCCAAAAATCCAAGGATTTCTTCATATATTTCTTCACCATGTATGTAGGATTTCACTAGTGGGTTCCTTGCACCCATTAGGTCCCTAGATTCCAGTAAGCCTTCAATTTTCTCCATGAATGTTTCAGACCTAGGGTTCCTAAATCTTAGGGAATTATTGTAATTCAATTCTTACAGTTTTTATGGTATTGATTATATGTTTCTTGGAGAATTAGTACAGTTTCATGAATAACACTCAGAAACCCTAGCTTGTAGAAATTCCAGCATTTTCATGAAATTAGCCTACTAGGCAGATCAGTTATATGCTTATGCTTCAGAAATTTAATGCCATATCCTTCAGCCTATGTATGTTGTATTCTTAGTCATTTATCGGTGTCTTGAGCTATCCTTTATTCATTACATTATTACTTACATTCAGTGGAAGTATACTTAGTACCGAGCGAACCAGGGGATGAAGGCTTAGCTGTCAGCTTAGGCTATGACCTTTAGAAGCTCCCAAGTCCCACAACTACGGCGCCACCGTAGGTTTAAAGGTGTTAGCTGTTAGACTAGGTTGCACCTCCTTGTCCCTTGTGGGCATCAGTAATGGATCCACGTCAGACTTGTTCGTACCCTTGGCAAGTTATGAGCATCCTTCCATCCAGGGTTACAGGTTGGCCCCATAGTTAGCTCAACTTGGGGTATGTCGGTTAGTAGTGTCTCCCACATTCAGATTCATGTGCATTGACCTTGTATCCAGTATTTATGTTTAGTATTCAGTTCAGCATATTATTTCATGAATTATACTTGGTCATTGCATTCAGTTTAGCTTTCAGTTGTGTTGCAGTATATCTATTTTAATATTCAGTCCTATATTGTCCAGCTTTGTACGTATCCTGCATGCTCAGTACATTCAAAGTACTGACGTATACTTTATGCTACATTGTTTTATGATGTAGGTTCAGGTACTCAGCATCCATACCACGCGTAGTTTGACTTTCGATCAGTATTTAGCAGCTCAGTTGGTGAGTCCTCAGTAGTTCGAGAATGATAGAAATGCTTATATATTCTGCATTTATTTACAATTTCAGACTTATTAGAGTTAGCTAGGGGCATGTCCCAACAACTCCTACTCAGTTAGAAGGCTTTCAGACATAGACTAGATTCAGCAGTCATTAGTGTGGTTTCCAGTCAACAATATGTTTTTATATACTTTTTATATTTAGATTCTTGGGTTCCTCCCACTTTCATATATTAAAACTATTTTAACTTCCGCACAGTGCATGTATTAACCTAATTTTGTATAGATGTGCCATGCCATGGGTTAGCTTGGGGTCACTTGTGATACTAAGAACCGTGTTGCATCCCAAGGGTAGGTTCGGGGCATGACAACAGATATGGTATAGGTCAGATTCCTCGAGGTTTTCTTTCAAGTTATGTAGATCATGGTGGTTGGTCAGGTTTAGTGTGATCTTCTCTCCCATATGTACCCGATAGGAATTGTTTTCAGTGCGGTGGTCATGGGAATTTTGCTAGGGATTGTCCCATGATCCCACCTTCCATTCAGTAGGGTAAACAAATATTATCTCCACGGGCTTCAGTACAATCGACTAGAAGTGGAGTACATGGTAGTAGGGCTGATCCTTAGGTGGTTATAGGTGGCCTCCAGGCTAGTGGTTCTAGTAGGGGTTTTCACTGGTGTAAAGAGCATGGGCAGTCTATTAGGAAGTGCCCCACGATTATGTATACCGGTCAGCCTAGTTGTTATGATTGTGGAGTACTTGGTCACTTTTCTAGAGATTGTCCTCGGAGAGGGATGGTTGCGCCGTCAGCTTGGACTACTCTTTCCAGAGTTAGATCCCGTCAGTCTGATGCCCTTCTTGGTGGGCCAGAGGTAGAGGTTCCTGATAATATTGCTCCAGTTAAGGCTTTTTCTATCTTCGACTTGTGATAGTCCTGCTCGCGTTGCGATTCTATTCCTTCTATTATTTATTTGCTTATATGCTTACCTCCTACTTGTTTAGTTGTTTGACTACCTGAGTGTAGTGTTTATGCATTGTTTTCTTGGTAGTTTATTCCTTATTAGTGGATGGGGTGAGTTATTCTTGTGAGGTGTTTACCCGAAGTTGTAGCTCGTGGGTAGTTCTTGTTAGTCTCTTTTCTCGTTGGGTTTGTTTCCCAGTTTTGTTGTGGTTCTAGACTTGGTTGTGTATTCCTTGTTGAGAGGTCCTAGAAGGTTGTTGCCTAGGTTGTTATCCAGCTTTTGCTAAAAGTTTTTGTGTTGGTTTAGTGTTACCGGTAGTTGTGTCAGAGTTTGAGCTCTTATTTTGAGTGGAAGGTATTGGTTATGCGAGCGAGCATAGATGGGTTTTTGTAACACCCCAGAAATTGAACCAACTTTCTAGGTTGAAATATCTGAAAAATTTCATGTTCCCAGGAGTTACGGGTCCAAACCATGGACCGTGGTTTGAATCACGAGTCATAGAATGGAACTGTGGTTTCCTACTGTTGGTTTAGCCTCTGGTCTGAGAAACATGAGTTGGTTCTATGGACCATGGTTCAGTCTATGGCCCGTACTATCAACTTGTGGGATCAGATCAGAGGGTTGACAAGTTTCCTAGGTTTGACGACTTGGTTCTACGGCCCGTTGTTCAAATGACGGATCATCCTGTTAATTCATAGAAATTGATTAGAGGACTTCATGGTTTCCTGGAACTATGGCTCAGGCCTACAAGCCGTTATTAAAATGATGAGTCATCCTGTCGACTTGTGGTTTAACTTCTGCAGCCTGTTTGATTTGCCAGGAACCACGAGTGGAAACCACGAACCATGGTTCAGTCTATGGTCCGTGATTCCCATCCGTGGTCCCTGAAAGTCAACTTTTTCTAGCTTTTTCCAAGTTTAAGTCCAGGGGTATTTTGGTAATTTCCCACTCTTTTAACTCCTATACTAAGTCATTTTAAGCCTATTTAGGAGGGGTTTTATTCCCACTTGGCCTAAGTTCTCTCCTATTCTTTCAATCAACTTCCAAAAGAAGAAAAAGAGTTCCATCTTCTCAATCTTCAAGTTAGGGTTTCAAGCTCCAAGTTCAAGCCTCCTCTTCTTTTCAATTTCAAGTGGGTTAACTTCAGTCAAGGTATGTGGGTATTCAACAATGGGTTTCATTCACCCTTGTTCCCAAAACCCCAAATCCTATTTTGATTTCTATGAATCTTCAAATTAGGGTTTTTACCCAATTTTTATGGGTTTTGCTATATACTATCTTCTCATGATTTGATTATGAAATTTTTACTAAATTGCATGAATTTCATGAGTTTTTACATGGGAATTATTATATAATTAATTGAAGTCTAACCATGATAATTTCTACATGCATGGTATGGATTTAAGCAAATTGGGTTTGATAGCATGTTTTCCATGAATATTCAAGTATGTGCATTCCTAGTTCCTATGTTCTGTGAAAATATACGTACTATGAAATTGAATTAGAGACATGCAAATTTTCCATATCATGAAGTATTATGCAAAATAAGACACCCGATTTTCCATCAATGCTCATGAATCAATTTCTAAGACTATAATTCATGAGTAGTATGACGATCCATGGTATGAACATGTTATGAAAAAGTTTGGCATCAGATATGTCACATGTATATGAGCTCATGTTATATATTTTGGGAGTAGTATTTAGCACCAAGAGATGAGAGTTCAGATAACCCAAATCCAAAACTACGTTGCCATCGTAGGTTGCCCTCTGTGGCTTATTATGAAAGGATCCTAGTACGACATAGTTCTAACTTTGGCCGGTTAGGACAACCCTTTTTAGTGGGGGTACATGACACTGGACTCCATTTAGCTCAGCATGGTTTATGTCGGTTAAGAGAAACTCCCACATGATCATTTTCAAACTATGAAGTTATATGATTCTATACTTTGAACTTAAGTTTTCCTTCATGTATTATGTCTCTTATCTTAATACTTATTCATGTCCTTTATTTATGTAACAAGTCATTTTAAGTATCTTTTAATGGTTTTTTTCATGTATATGCATCACTCTCATACTCGGTACATCCTATAGTACTGACGCATAACTTGCGCTACATTCTTTAATGATGCAAATTCAGGTGTTCCTTCTCAGACTCGTGGCTAGAGCTTCCAGGCCACTTTTTGTCAGCTGCGAGCGAGTCCTCTTAGATCGAGGACTAGTTAGGTTCATAGTCAGTGTTAGCTATTGTATTTTCTGCACTTTGAGTTAGCTAGGGTCTTGTCCTAGAAACTCTTTATGTTATGAGTAGAGGCTTTTCAGACATAGACAGTTTTTGAGTCTCCTTCTGGATTTTGCATTCCTATTTGACTTGATTATCCATTTATGTGATTCCAAATTTATCTATTATGCTTACGCTTATCTTTTGTTATGCTTGAGAATGCTATAACAAAGGGTTAGCTTGAGGAACTTATGGTCCCAAGTCTCGCGTTATGTCTACGGGGTAACCTTGGGGCATGACAAACTTGGTAACAGAGCCTCAGATTAAAGAGTCCTAGGGTGTCTGAAAGCCGCACTAAGTAGAGTCTCTTTCATGGGTGTGAAGCATACCACACTGGTGAGAGGGAGGCTACGAGGTGTTTTAGGAAAAACTTCACTTCTTAATGTTCACTATCATGCGATAGAGTATGACTCTATTTACCCTTCGAATCTGTTCCTTATGTATTTCAGATAATGTCTCCGCGAAGGAACCCCACGAGGAATGCTAATCCAACCAATCCAGATCATGAGGTTATGAATGTAGAATTTTGTGAAGCCATCTGTATGTTATCTCAAGCCATGACAGCACAGTTGAATGAGAAAGACAAACTGAAGAAGAGGAAGAGGAAGAACAAGAAGACCAGAATGCGGAACCAATCATCTTCTCAGCAGAGGTCATCCGGACCAACCCCATCTTCAGTTAGCACACCTGCTCTCGATTCTCAGTCTTGTCACCATAGGGCTCCGAAGACCTTGAGGTACCCTCGTTGTAGTAGTTATGGTAAGTTTCACCTAGGTGAGTGCCTTGCTGGCAAAGAGGGTTGTTTTAGGTGCGGGCAGTTAGGCCATAGGATCAAGGATTTCCCCTCAGCTAAGTGGAGCAACAGAGGTGTTCAGCTCCAAAACCAATTCCTTTCATTGCCTAGCCAGTCGAGTCAGAGTATTCCTCTAGAAGTTGAATCAGGTACGTTACTAGATTTTCTTCCTTTATGCATCCATAGTCCATGGACCCCTATTCTTGTTTGGTTGGGAGTTGTCTTAACCTAGAAGAAAGTAGAGATAAAAGGTTTGAGGCTTAGACTTTTAGGCGAAAGAGAACCTTAGACTATAGAGGGAAGTGGGTATTCATGCTAGATTCTAGAGTAGTGTATGCTCTTTTAGGGTAAAATGATCATTGTTCCTTTGAGAGGTTGGTGGGAGGTCCATAGACTTAGGAGGGTACCATGAACATAAGGGGGATATGGTGGAATATAGGATCAGTCAAATTTTGGAGGCCCATGTAGCGATGCTTGTGGGTGTTAGAACAAAGTTAAGAGGGGAGGCAGAAGCTTATTTCCATCCTAGCATCCTAAGTATACTTCTGCCATTATGATACCTTTTGCATGTCTTGTGTGTCAGTGCCATGGTCCTATTTCAGATTCACGCTCATGTTCAGATTCTAGAATGGCAAGTGATTGCTTCAGACAACGATTCTACTCTTATCCTGCTATTCTATAAATTCCAGCTTTATTCCCTAAGGTTTGTTATCTATGTAAGCTCATGTTCAGTTCATTCTTCAGTCATGCCTCTATGACTAATCAAATCATGTTACTTTATGTATATGCTCTGGTCTAATTCTTGAAATGGTTCGCGCTTATGATTTCCTTGCTACAAATCCCTTGACCTTTGCCTTTGATGATGAGGGGTGGTGATCCCCACCATTCATGCCTTACATGCCCAGTATGTGAAATACTCATGCCTATTACGCTCAACTCCCCAAGACTCACCTTGAGTGTCTTGATCATGCTAAGTGTAAGTCAAGATCAATCTGTAATCCTTCATTCGTGAAACTCCTGCTCTCGCTCTTTTATTTTAATGATTCTGGTTTATGTTGTTATAAGCGTTAGGGGAGAAAGCCTTGTAGTAGCCTAGCTGGGAGGTAGAAGATTCCTTTTGCTTGTTGGTTTACTTGTTCCACCTTGACTTCTAGGTGTGGGGGAATTATAAGATAAGGAATATTCATGCAAAATAGTTGGATGAGGAATTTTAGTATGTCCCTCTATAAAATTTCTTGAATTTGCGACTCCTAGTTATGATAGGAAAGAGGAGAGAAGTCTTAAATAGGGTAAGCTACGAAACCTTGAGGTGACTATAGTTATAAACTTGAATATCGTGATAGGATACATGTGGATATTTTTTTTACACAACTAGTTACCCTTTGGTTGGGAGCCCTAGGTTAGTTTGTTGTTGTGATAAGAGGGGATACTATCCTTAGAAGATGTTCTAGATGCAAGAGATCTGGTCGAGATAGGTTCGAACATGGAGAATCGGGTAGTTAGACTAAGACCTTAGTACCTTTATGTGCGCTGTTAAGGTTGTTAGTTGTAAATGGTAGGAGTGGTATTCAGAAGAGAATAGTTTTCTCGTATACCTACTTCTCTCAGTTTTGTATCCCTTTAGGTTAACTATGATTTCTAGACTATGTTTGTTCTATATGAGTTTTAGTTGAGTTCCTACTCTCATCCCAGACCAGTTATCATGTTGGACATCCAGTTCCTGTCCTATTGGTTGTTCTTACATTCTTAGCATGCATACGTGTCTCATAAATCCAGCTCAGTATTTATTTCAATCAAAAGTTGGTTACCACGATAGTACTTCAGCTTTTACAACTCAGTTGAAGGAACTACTTGGGAAGCAGAATCATCCATGAAGGCCAAGTACTCTCATCCTTTTCCTTACGATCCAGTTTCAGCTTGAGGTAGTAGTTTTATCCTTAGTATGTCCTTCCGAATCTACTCCATCAGTTTCCCTCATTATCTTAGCATGCATTCACGTATTTTAAGTGGATTCAATCATGTTTTAAGTTGAGAAGTACAGTTTCATGGTTTGGTTGTTATTTGGTTGGGCTGTTTTCTCTCCAATTTTCCTTGCTTAGTCTTCATTCGAGTATGAATGATCCCAAGGGGGAGATATTGTAACACCCCGGAAATTGAACAATCTTTCTAAGTTGAAATCTCTGAAAATTTTCATGTTCTCAGGAGTTACGGATCCAAACCACGGACCGTGGTTTGAATCACGATTTGTGGAATGGAACCGTGGTTTCTCCTGTTGGTTTAGCCTCTAGTCTGAGAACCACGAGTTGGTTCAATGGACTGTGGTTTAGTCTATGGCCCATACTATCAACTGATGGGATCAGATAAAAGGGTTGATAAGTTTCACAGGTTCCACGACATGGTTCTATGTCCTATCGTTCAAATGACGAACCGTCCTGTTAATTCGTAGAAACTGATCAGAGGACTGCATGGTTTCCTTGGAACTACGGCTCAGGTCTATGAGCCGTCATTCAAATGACGAGTTGTCCTATTGACCCGTGGTTTGCGTTCTGCAGCCTGGTTGATTAGCCAGGAACCACGAGTGGAAACCACGAACCGTGGTTCAGTCTACGGTCCGTGATTTCCATCCGTGGTCCCTGAAAGTCAACTTTTTCTAGCTTTTTCCAAGTTTAAGTCCAGGGGTATTTTTGTAATTTTCCACTCTTTTAACTCATATATTAAGTCGTTTTAAGCCTATTTAGGAGGGTTTTTATTCCCACTTAGCCTACGTTTCCTCCCATTCTTTCAATCAACTTCCAAAAGAATGAAATGAGTTCCATCTTCTCAATCTTCAAGTTAGGGTTTCAAACTCTAAGTTCAAGCCTCCTCTTCTTTTCAATTTCAAGTGGGTTAACTTCAATCAAGGTATTTGGATATTCAACAATGGTTTCCATTCACCCTTGTGGCCAAAACCCCAAATCCTATTTTGATTTCTATAAATCTTCAAATTAGGGTTTTTACCTAATTCTTATGGGTTTTTCTATATACTATCTTCTCATTAATTGATTATAAAATTTCTACTAAGTTGCATGATTTTACATGGGAATTCTTATATCATGAATTGAAGTCTAACCATGACAATTTCTACATGCATGAGATGGATTTAAGCAAATTAGGTTTGATAACATGTTTTCCATGAATTTTTAAGTATGTGCATGCCTAGTTTCTATGTTCTATGAAAATATACGTACTATGAAATTGAATTAGAGACATGCAAATTTTCCATGTCATGAAGTATTATGCAAGACAAGACACCCGATGTTCCATCAATACTCATGAATCGATTTCTAAAGCTATTATCCATGAGTAGTATGACGATCCGGGGTATGAACATGTTATGAACGTGTTTGGCATTAGATATTTCACATGTATATGAGCTCATGTTTATGTTTTGGGAGTAGTATTTAGCACCGAGAGACGAGTGTTCAGATAACCCAAGTCCAAAACTACGTTGCCACCGTAGGTTGCCCTCTGTGGCTTATTATGACAGGATCCTGGTATGACATGGTTCTAACTTTGTACGGTTAGGAAAGCCCTTTTCAGTGGGGGTACATGACATTGGACTCCATGTAGCTCAGCATGGTTTATGTCGGTTAAGAGAAACTCCCACATGATCATTTTCAAACTATGAAGTTATATGATTCTATATTTTGAACTTAAGTTTTCCTTCATGTCTTATGTCTCTTATATTAATACTTATTCATATCCTTTCTTTATGTAACAAGTCATTTTAAGTATGTTTTAATGGTTTTTATCGTGTTCATGCATCACTCTCATACTCTTTACATCCTATAGTAGTAACATATATTTTGTGCTGCATCATTTGATGATGCAGATTCAGGTATTCCTTCTAAGACCCGTGGCTAGAGCTTCCAGGACACTTTCTGTTAGCTGTTGGTGAGTCCTCTTAGATCGAGGACTAGTTAGGTTCTTAGTCACTGTTAGCTATTGTATATTTTGCACTTCGAGTTAGCTAGGGTCTTGTCCTAGCAACTCTTTATGTCATGAGTAGAGGATTTTTAGACATGGACAGATTTTGAGTCTCCTTCTGGATTTTGCATTCCTATTTGACTTGATTATCCATTTATGTGATTCCGGATTTATCTATTATGCTTCCGCTTATCTTTTGTTATGCTTGAGAATTCTATGACCAAGGGTTAGCTTGGGGAACTTGTGGCCCCAAGTCCCATGTTATGTTTAGGGGTAACCTCGGGGCGTGACAGTTTTATTTTATGGGTGATTACAATTGACCATCTTTATTTGGTTGGTTTTGGAGGTTGGCGGGTATGTGGGTCGTTCCCATAGTCTCCTTTAGTTTCTTGTCTGGTTGGGTTGTCTTATTGTTTCCCCGGTTCCAGTTGGAATGAATTTTGATCGTAGCCCTCTGGTTGAGCTTTTAATTTAGTATTATGATTGAGTTTGGCTTTAGCATTTTCGAGTAAGTGTTGATCGTAGCCTTGTGGTTGAGTTGTATTCATAGCATATTGGGTGAGTCGGGCATCCGACCCATTTTCTCCTGCCTTGTTGAGTTTTGACAATCTAAGTATTGGAGCTAATCAAATGTCTCCAAATTTTATTTGAGAAGGAGTTTTTAGTGTTCAGTATATTCTAAGGAAGGGTTTGTTTAGTTGGAAAAGGAGGGAGATGACTCTTATTTCATGCTTGTATGTTCTAAAAGCTGATTAAGGTGATGACTGAGAGTTTGTTTTGGGTTGTGGGTTCGTGACTTGATTTGACCGACTACAGATTGCAGTAGTTTTTACTTCAATTGGTTTGAGATTTTAGTAGCAGTTGCGGTTTTGGCAACTTGCGTATTCAAGCCTAGTTGTCTTCGAGTCCTAAGGGTTCATTAGCAGCATGTGGGTTCGGCAGAGGTGCTGGTTAGTAAATCAATATTAGGTTTTAAAGAGCATGGGCTAGCAAACTACTCCGGATGGTTCGTGGTTGGTTCTTTTGGTTGCAGCTTCTTAGGTTGGAAGGCATTGAGTTCGGACAACTTAGCTTACCATTTTTTGGTTATGGATGACAGTTGGCCTTGGACACTTAGTCCTTGGGTAACCTTTGACTTAGGCTGGACATTCCAGATATCAGCGGCGTTCTAGTAAGTATGAGATTCTTTCCACTAGGGTTAGACAGACTCAACAGTGTAAGTTTGAGATTCAGCGGTGGCGTATGTTGTATGTGATCAGGCTATACGGGATGAGGCTAGCGAGGCTTTTTTGGAGTTCTAAGGATACTTAGAGACTAGTGGTCACCATTCGTTTGTCGAGACTTTAAAAGCTTTTTTACTTGATTATTTTGGGGTTATTTTTTATGTGAGGTTCCAGCATTGTTTAGACTCGACCAGAATGGACTAGAAGTTTGGTATGTGGTATGCTTCTGGATGGTTGGTTTGTGTACTAATGCAGTATAGCGTTTCATTCGAGCCAAAGGGATGAGTTGATGGGTTATGCAAAATTTCTATAGCTAGAAGACGACCTTAGACTTCAGACACCTTTCCTTTGCCTATGGGGTGTTTTGACTTGATATTTGTGGAACATTGGACTTCTTTCCAAGGTGAGGTTAGTAAGGCGATGTCAAATCCGAATGGTGTTTGAGTATTGGGAGTAGCAGCAGTGTTTCTTAGAGTTGGGAGCTTAGCTGATGATTATAGGCTTTGTGGTAGGCTTACCACACTCCTTGCAGAGGCTTGGTTTTGGTTTGGGTCTGTTGGGAAGGTTTCCCTGGTTCATTTTCTTTCAACTAATTCAGACTTATCACGGTTCAGTGAGGTTTTGTTCATTCTACAGTTTGGAAGTTTATCCATCAACACAGGGTATTTATACATGCCTTTCCTAACCCTGGTATGAAAATTTCAGTCAAGTTCAGATGGGTTGTTCAGTTGGGTTCAGTTAGCGAGTTTAATTTTAGCAAAAGTGTTCGTGCATTGGTTGATGGTCAGTCGGGGCAGGTAACTCTAGTTTTCGAGGATATGCTTCGAGTTGTTATCTTGGATGGCAAAGGTTAGTAGACTATAGTTTGGCTTGGAGTGAGTTTGAGCAAAAAGGGTGACTTCATTCGTGGTAGAGTGTAAGCGGGACCTATGGATCTTTGGTGCATCAGTTGATATCTCGAGGGTGGTTTGAGTGTTCGACTTATGTGAAGCTTCCTACTTGTGGTGCAAAAGGATTCAGTTCAAAATAAAAAGGTTTTCTGGATTAGCGAGTTTGTGAGTTAGAATTTTAGGTTTATGGCTTATCTGGTAAACTTGGTTGTAGTTTTGATGTTTCGAGCTCTGTGTGTTGATCGTCTTGGTTCCTTGGTTTGGATGTTGTATTGGTACTTACTGGTTGAGATTCTGGAGGTTAATTTTGGGTTGGCAGACCCTTGGTGTTTTGGAGTTTGAGTTTGGGTTCTAGCTTTGATAGTAATGAGTTTTAGGCTTGGTTGCGTTCGTTGGTTCTGTTCTGTTGGGTGCCGTCCGGTCGAGGAGGCTACCCGAGTTTTCCGAGAGAGTAGTGCAGGCTTGTATCTGCTATTCTAAAATTTCTAGTCTTTCCTTCTTTCTTAAATTTCGAGGACGAAAGTCTTTTTAGTAGTGGATGATGTAATGACCCTTCCGGTCATTTACATATTTTTGCATTTCTTGTACCGTTATAGCTTGCTTGTAGCGCCCCCAAGTCATTTATGGCTTGTTGGGACTGGTAGTTTGGTGCCCAGTCCGTTTGTTTGGCCTTTTTGGTCGCTCATTGTTTTAGAGCTTTAGGCTTTTGAAATCGTTGATTTCAGTTAACATTCTTGGTGACCATTTTTGGAATTAAATTCTGACTGTTTAGTCTGCTTCTGAGCATGGATTTTGGTCTAGTAGGACCTTTGGTCAGGATCCAAGAGCTTTTCAGCTTGGCATTCTCTCTCGTTCTACATTTTCAGGCCAGTTGGGCTTGCTTGGTTGACTTTGGTCAACATTTGGAGAAGACGGCCTCAGATTAAAATTTTGTCAGCGTTGTTAGCTTTGGAATGTCGAGTCTAGTCTAGAGGGACCATTGGTTCTGGTTCCGAGGCTTCCAGACTTGATTTTGGCCCTTGGGTTCCATTTTGTGAATAGTTGGCTAAAGGTTGATTTTGGGCGTAGGGCCCACTTTTCATTAAATCAACCTTCGATGGAATTTTATTCAATTCCATTGGATCTGGAACACCGTTTCTAGTCGAATAGCTCAGTTCATTTGTGTTCACGCGACCCCGGATGCGTTCCCGGGGGTCCATCGTGTGAAATTTTTCCTTAGGTTGGTTGCTGGTTGCTTGTGCGGGCAGCAGTGTGCGCCTCAGTTCCCTGGTACGCCTGTACCCCTGTGCCTCAACGCCCTGGCCGCCTGTTCCCTGGTGCGCCTGCCCCCTCACCACTCTGGTGCGCCTGCGCCCTGGCCGCCCTGGTGCGCCTGGGCTGCCCTGGCTCTTGGGCGCTGGCAGCTTAAATAGCTGGCCAGCCCTCTCTTCCCTTAAATATCTAAAATCCCAAAAACAATATTCTTCATTAAAATAGCTCCCAAAAACCTCCATATCACCATTGTTCATCCTAACTACTTGGAAGATAATATTTTGTCGATCCTTGCTCGTTTGTGGACTCCTAAATTCGGTAAACCCTCTCATTAAATTTCGAATTCTCCATGGATGATGAAATCAAAACCTCCATAACTCACCTTGATCATTACCAACATCTTGGGGGTTAATATTTGCGGAATCTTTAGCGTTTGTTGGCTTCTAAATCAGGTTAGTTCTTTCGTTAGTTTTTTCAATTTCTTCCATGAATTTCATTCTTTAAATTCGTTTATTTGTGGGCTGTTTTGAGCCCCAATTGTTATCCCTTTATGCTCAAATTTTGAGCATCTTCTCCCGGGAATATGCGGAAAACCGTGGTGTTTCTCATTTCTAGCTTTGGGTTGCGGGGCCCACGAGCCTATTTGTGACTCGGATTTCGATTTGGTTATGTATATAGCATTATGAGTATCATTAGTCTCGTATTAATGTGTAGATTATTGTGTTGATAGTATATTTGCAAATTGGAGCTTCCCGAAGCTATTCGAGCTTGGACGACATCGTCCCCACAGCTAGTCATCGGACGACAGGTATGATATGGTTTTCCCTATCTAGACTCTACGTATATAGGCTATCACTGCTTTAATTAGTATCCTTGGGTGGGTTGTTATAGGTTGGTACCCATGACCTTGTCTGTCTCTTCTGTTCGTTTATTTCATATGTTGATTGTAGTACTCGTGTAAGCATTGTATATTACCCTTGTTGTCCTGTGTGGCCTTGTATGCCTCTGGAACATAGATGGTGGGTTATTTGGGAATGTCCGCGAGTCCCGTACATAGAGATATCCTTTTAGGCTGGTTATTATCTTTTGTAGAGCTGTTGAGCCTGTGCAGGGCCGATAGGAATGTTTGTGAGCCATTTTGGGCTACCCTATTGTTTGCGAGCATAACATGAATGAAAAAGGTTTTTCCATGCATGTTTTACTTCGGTTTTGGCTTTGGGCCTGCTATAGACGGTTTTCTAAACCTTACATGGCCCTGAGGGCCCATTTTCGGTAATGTGACTTTGAAATGGTTTTGAATTTAGCTTTTATGAAATCTCTCAAAGTAGAGAGGATATTATGATGATTTGATTACTTGATTACCTACTGATACCAGGCTCGGCTGTGAAGATCACTAGACCTGATTTCTTATTGATTTAGACCCAGATATGCTCTGGGCACCCTTTGAGAGGGTTATTGAGACTTTTATCACTGATTTAGACCCGAGTATACTCTGGGCACCCTTTGAGAGGGTATTTTAAGATTATTACTACTATTTTAGACCCAGTTTGATCCCGAGCATATAGTGCAAGGTTTTGAGTTGGAGCTACCATTTGAGATCGTTGGGCAATATATGTGGTCGACAACTAGACCTCTATGGACCCTGTCGATTCAGGACCTGGGGCCTTGGGCTGCGTGTGATGGATGAGGGGTGTACGGTGTAGGATAGGTACATGGGTAGAGTCCTTCCATGGGTCCTGCCTCTATATGGGCCCTTAAGGTACCTGAGGGGGAACATACCGGTTACTTTCACATCATCATCATGATCATATATATTTCACTCGAATTCCACCATTGTTTGATGTGTGTTCAGTGTACGCTCCGGTTGTATGGGCAGCCGGAGGGTTTGTTTTCACTTGATTGCGTTCCTCAAATGTATGGACGGCCTTGGGACAATAGGTAGATTATATTTACTCCTATCCTTATATAGAGCTTGTATTGGCACTCGATTCTTTATTTAGTGTTTGTTAGCCTGTTAAGGCTCCGATTGTGGACTTTGAGTATTGGGGGGGGGGGGCTAGTGAGTCCTGTTTTATTGAGGCACTATTGTGCGGTCTTCTGAGTGGATTATGGGTTATCAGTTCTATTCTTTATTTTGATTTGAGTAGTAGTTCTTGGTGTTGGTGGCTTAGTATTCCATTCTAGGTTGGAAATTTGGAGGTTGATCCCGGTTCATGCTTATCTTGAGAGTTGGTGGTTTTAGTATGCTCTAATTATTTCTATGGATTCTAGTTGATTATGTCAGATTGTTTTCCTTCTTTTCCTTTTTACTTAATGTTACCGATATACCGCCATATTTATAAACACACTCTCTCTCTCTCTCTCTCTCTCTCTCTCTTTATTTATATACTATTGTTGCAAGGATTCTAGGTGCATTCTCCTTTCTTACACCTGTGTTTCTGTGTTATGTACATATTTTGTGCTAGCATTATATGCTTATAACTCTTGGTTGTTTATTCTTTGTGCTAATTCCTTTTGTTTTTTCTAATTACTTTCGTGACTGTTTTCTTGCTATCTGCTATATTACTGTTTTTACATCCTCTATGCGCTCAGTCGGCCAATGATGCCTACTGGGTACCCGTTGCTTAGCAATTGGTGCTTATAGTACACTTCTGCATCTTTTTGGTGAAGATATTAGTTGAGATTTCACTGTTGATCACATTGGAGACTCGTGCAACTTTTGGATATTCGAGACTAGGGTGAGCGCCTGACGGTCGGGGCTTGACCATATCTCATCTTTTGTACTGTTATTCTTGGTATAGTCAGAGACAGTTGTACTTATCGGTTTATTACTTCTAGCACTTGTACTCTTTTAGAATCTTATGTACTATCGATACCAAGTCTTTGGGTTGGTGTAGTATCTTTATGTATATATTCAGGTTGTTGCTTCCGCTTTGTCCTTATCTTTAAATTCTTCTTTCGCTTATTTCTGCTTATTGTGCGTAATGGTTAGCTAGTAGCCCATTACTAACCGTTCTGGGCTACGGTAATTGGTTCATCTACTAGGGGGTTGTAGGTGCCATCATGACCTGAGAAATCGGGTCGTGACACTAATGTGAATAGAAATATACTCATTAGCCTTGCTTAGTTTATAGGGAAGACAAATCACATGCACCTTACTATCGACTGAAGAGCATAGAAATATAGGCATTAAGAATAGTCAAGTAGGTGTAGAGGCAGTTTGAAAAGACGCTCAACAGTGTGAATATCAATCCCCAACTAGTAACACAAAAAATTAATTAAACTAGTTAACCAATAACTAAACTTGATTATTCTAAGTTCGCACCCTGGATCATAACCATCTCTGAAATCACAAAACAATTTGAAATTGTCTTAAGTCTTATATTATAGTCATTAGTAGTAATAGTCTCTAAATCAACCAATATCTCCTGTTTACTCACTGAATAGTTGAAATAGGAATTCATTGTAGTTATCAATTCGTCAATTCCCCGTGGAATCAATATCAGGACTTAAAGTCTTATATTACTTGTCAGATCGCGTACACTTGTGTATACGACATGATGTAATAGTCCTCATCATAAATCGATGCACAAATTTTAAATTGTGTCTTCTTTGATGTAACTGCAAAGTATTAGTCATTGTTGCATTGTACGCTCCGTAAGTAAATTATACAACCATATATCTTAAGTATGGTCCATACTTTAGGCCAATTTTTTAGATTTCATTCCTTTCAATTCCTTGAAAATTCCATGCTTATGCAATGGAATAATACCTTAAAGCAACTCCTTAGTTCATATTTGTGATCAATACTCATGGTTTAGGTCAGGTTATTAGTTCATAAGAGGTCAAGTCTTATACTGAAGGTACGAGGTATTACACAAGCATCTAACAAAGTCTAAAATCACCCTTCAGACCTAATGAAATAGTGAAAACCCATTCCAAACTCATTAACCCAAAATGTTGATTTTGATCGAACTTACAAAAATGAAATTTATTTGTTGAAACACACCCAGTCACCTCAGGAATGTTACCATCTATCCTCACAAATTAAAAAATGTAGTAAAGCTACCAGAAAGATCAAATTGATGAAAAGAGTTCTAAAGCACAAAACAATCATGCAGGTCATTACACATATGTAGCACATAGTACCTTGATTAAATACAACATAAATTCATCAGGGCTCATAACGCTAGTACAATATGAAATTGCTGAGAACTAATTATGTATGTTCATAAACAAAAGAATACATAAAGGAATATATAGAAAAATATTTAAAAACCATTTTCTTAATATCCGTTCATTTACTAATTCTTAGTAGTGATAAAACTTAAGTCACAAGAACACCAACAAAAAAGAACTAAAGAGAAATAAAAATTGCACAAAAATAACGTTGACAAGGTAATAAGTACATTTGTAATATGGGCTGGCATAACCCATCTGGGATAGCACACATGTTTTTTTAGAATTTGACGAGTCAGGTCGGGCTGGCTTATTATTTTGATGGGCCTTAAAATAGCAACCCCAATTCATAAATTGATCAATGTACTAAAATAAATAAGTGTAAGTATGATTTAATACACTGTGTATATCATGAGAGATAGGTCTGAGAACTATAGGTGCATTGGCATTGTCACATATTCTGGGATTGGGTACTACACTGGTACAGGTTGATATTTTCACTTATTCTAGGATTGGGTACCACGCTGGTATAGATTAATATTTGCATCGATGCGAAATGGTTCTGGTGGGTACATGTACAATGGTGTGTCCCCTAAAGGTCATGGCTAGTTGGACAAAAATAAAACACTTTAGCATGTGTGTATACCCTTTCCTTTTATCATTGCATTTTATTTCATGGTCAGTTATGGTGAGATCGTATGGTGGATTGAGATGAGACTAAAGGTAATACTTGCATTAATGAGAGATAGATGGACATAGATTCTATGTGTTATGACTATTGAAAGTGAATTATTTTATATTGTTGTGGTGGCATTTGGTGACTTATGTGAACTGGATATTACTTTTGTTGACTTGACTTGAGATGACTATTTGTTGACTGAATTATATGCCAAGTGTTGAAGTGCCTTTTACTTGTTATTTGATTTGATTATATACATGTTCTTAATTGAGTCATCCTATGATACCTACGATTACATAGTGTTTTATACTGATACTACCCTTTACTCTTATTTTGTTGAGTGCAGACCATGTTCCAGAGGCTCACATGTGACCTCACCTAGACTAGGCAATTGATACTACAATCCAAGGGTGAGAAATACATCTCAGGCTCTCGTGGATCTTCTTTGAGTCATTGTCCTTCTTTTGAACGATGAAACTTATTTATTTGTTTGTTTGGTCATTTTTGGATACCTTAGACATTCTTATGATTAGAGGTTTTGTACGATAACTTTTAGTTCTTCGGGATGTTCTAGTCAAATTTTACTTAAATTTACATCAGTTTTGACTTTGTTTATGGTTTTAAGTTCTTTTATATGATTCTCTCTTAAAATTGGGTTAAGTAATAAGATTAAGGTTTGGGTTAGTTGGTTCTCCCACCGGAGGATTAGTGTAAGTACCACTCACGACCAGTTGGGTCATGAAAAAGTTGATATCAGATCCCCATGTTTCTTGATCTTTTCATACAAGAATGTGTCTAGTAGAGTCTTGTGGAACAATATGTAGATGTCTGTAGTTTTCTTTAGGAATCTACAAGACTTTAGGAAAACTCAAATTCTTTCTTCCTTCGTGCTATTACTTGATTCTAATTAGAATCTGATTTTACTCTTATTCTCATAGATGGTGAGAACAAGCACTTCAAAGGCTAGAGAAGAGGTGTCGAAACAAGTTTTTGAAGCAGTAGTTCGCTATTGAGGAAGGGTGAGAGGCAGAGCTAGGGTAAGGAGGGGCACACCCTCCAGGGGTGGAGTTTAGGCCACAGCTCCAGCTCAGGAAAGGTCATCATTTCCTCCCCAGCATGAGAAGCTTCCCAAAGTTGTAGAGGAGGAAGAAATACCAGTTTAGGGGATAGGGGCGGCACCCGTTCAGGAAGGTGCAATGCCAGTTTTGATATTATCTAATATGATCTAGCAGGCTCTGAGTATTTTGAATGGATTGGCAGGAAAAGGGACTATTCATGCAGTGCCCACTGTGTATCACTCGGTGACCTATCATGATACAGTTGTGTCTCCTCGTATAGATAAGGTTTCAGAAGCAAGTATCTTTCCGCATCTAGTGACATGTCTGGTGATGATCGGCGATGAGCATGACCTTTTTTGCAAGTTTGTGAAGATGAAATCTCTAGTATTTCATGGGTTAGATTTTGAGTATGCTTATGAATTCATCATTGACTGTTATGAGCAACTGCACAAGATGGGTATTGTTGAGAGGTATAGTATTGAATTTGTTTCTTTTCAGCTACAAGGGGATGCTAAGATGTGGTTGAGGGCATTCATGGAGTGCAAGCCTACTGGGTAACTCCCTATGACTTAGAGTCACTTCTACCAAGTGTTTCTAGAGAAGTATGTTCCACGTACTATAAGGGATATAAAGAGGGATGGGTTTTTGTAACATTGAACAGGGATATTATTTAGTGGCAACCTATGAGAGACGCTTTCATGATTTGGCTCGTTACCACTACTAAAAACAACTCAAAAAGGGCCGGATAAGAAAGTGATGGACAGCGTCGCTCCTGAAAAGCGATGGAAAAAGTGACGTTGTCCATCGCTAGTCTCATTTTTTTTTAGTTTATAATTATTTTTGACAAAAATGACAGACAACATCTCTTTTTTCATCGATTTTTGGTGGATTTTTGTGCCAAAATTATTTATAGATAATTAATTTTTATTATTATTATAAGCAACGGACAACGTCGCAATTATTAAAAAAATTAAAAATAATTTTAAAATAACTACGTTGTCCGTCGCTTTCTTTAAATTTTAATTTATATTAAAAAATAGAAAAGCGACGGACAACGTCATTTTTATCCATCGGTTTTAAGTCAATACATGGTCAACTAATTTAAAAAAAGCGACAGACAAAAGCGACGTTATCCGTTGCTTTTTAAAAAATAAAGTGACCCAGATCGGGTTACTCATCCATTTTCCTCTTCTCTCTTCTCTTCTATCTTCTCTCCATATACATCTACACCTCCATACCTCCACACCTTCAAGCCGCCGCTGTCGCTGTTGTCGCCACTACCACCGCCTCCATGCCTCCGCCTTCCTCGTCCATTATTAATTTTTGGGTTAGGGCTAATTTAAAATTCAAGGTTAGATTTTTTTACTTTTTTTCAATTACATTACATTTATTTTAGGTTAATGTTAGATTAAGAACATTGTTAGTTGTTATGAAGATTAGAACTTGAATTAGTAGTATTTAAAATTTCAAGGTAGGATTTATTTGATATTTTTTGTTATTAGCAAGTTTGTTAGTTTTGAATCTTGAAATTATTTTTTGTCATTTATTTTAAGTTAGTGTTAGATTATGAATATTGCTAATTGTGAATCTCGAATAATGGTTATGAATATTTTATATTCATATAATTGAATTTGTGAACTTGAATTTGAGAAGTTTGAACTTTAATTTGATTTTAGAATTTGTGAGCATAGTAAATATCTTAGGCTCTTGATTTTAATTTTGAATAAGGTTCTTGAATTAAGTTCTTGAATTAGTTTTCAACTTTAGTTTGTTTAATTAGGTTCTTGAATTTGATAGTGAAGTTGGAAATTTTGAATTAGTTTATATTGTTGGGTTATAATCTTGAATTATTTCTCAACTTTAGTTTGTTAAATTAGGTTCTTGAATTTGATAGTGAAGTTGAAAATTTTGAATTAGTTTATATTGTTGACTTATAATCTTGAATTAGTTTTCAACTTTAGGTTGTTGAATTAGGTTCTTGAATTTGATAGTAAAGTTGGAAATTTTAAATTAGTTTATATTGTTGGGTTATAATCTTGAATTAGTTTTCAACTTTAGATTGTTGAATTAGGATCTTGAATTTGATAGTGAAGTTGGAAATTTTGAATTAGTTTATATTGTTGGGTTATAATTTTGAATTAATTTTCAACTTTAGGTTGTTGAATTAGGTTCTTGAATTTGATAGTGAAGTTGGAAATTTTGAATTAGCTTATATTTTTGGGTTATAATCTTGAATTAGTTTTTAACTTTAGGTTGTTAAATTGGGTTCTTGAATTTGATAGTGAAGTTGGAAATTTTGAATTAGTTTATATTATTGGGTTATAATCTTGAATTAGTTTTCAACTTTAGGTTGTTGAATTAGGTTCTTGAATTTGATAGTGAAGTTAAAATTGTTGAATTAGTTTTCATCTTTAGGTTGTTGAATTAGGTTCTTGAATTTGATAGTGAAGTTAAATTTTTTGAATTAGTTTATATTGTTGGGTTATAATCTTGAATTAGTTTTCAATTTTAGGTTGTTGAATTAGGTTCTTGAATTTGATAGCAAAGTTGGAAATTTTGAATTAATTTATATTGTTGAGTTATAATCTTGAATTAGTTTTCAACTTTAGGTTGTTGAATTAGGTTCTTGAATTTCATAGTGAAGTTGAAAATTTTGAATTAGTTTATATTGGTGGGTTATAATCTTGAATTAGTTTTCAACTTTAGTTTATGTTATGAACGTCAATGAGTCTAATTTATAATTGAATCATTATATTTTTGTAGATGGATCATCGTTTATGGATGCATGATATGTATTATGAAAATGGTGGTGCTATTAAATCAGAATATTTTTAAGGAGTTAGAGGTTTTATCGAGCATGCAATGTTACTAAACAACTATCAAAGTTATGGTGTAGTTAGGTGTCCTTGTAGTAAATGCTAGTGCATGAAGTTTTTTAATCCAGATACAGTTATGGTTCATCTCTATCATAATGGATTTAAGCCTAGATATTTTGTGTGAGTTGATCATGGTGAGAAAGATGGGTTAAATGGTATATTTTATAATTTGTTTCCTATGAATGAATATAATAGGGTTGAATATGATAGGTCTCAAGATGATAGGGTTGAACACGATAGGGTGCACAAAATGGTTAGTTATTTTTTTGGGGTTCAAGATGGGATGGAACCCGAACAATATTTAGAAGAAACTCCTAATGAAGAAGCAAAATGCTTCTATCAATAATTACAAGAGGGTAATCGTCCATTATGTGAAGGAAATCCACATTCTGCTTTGTCAATTGCAGTTAGACTATTGAGTATCAAATCTGATTGGAGTGCTCCTCAAACTCTTATGGACTCTGTAGTTGATCTTGTGGGAAAAGTAGCTAATAATCCAGAGTTAAAGATACCTAAGAATTTCTATGAAGCAAAGAAATTGGGTTCCAAGTTAGGATTGTCATATGATAGAATTAGTTGTTGTGTAAATGGTTGCATATTGTTCTATAAGTATGATGATCATCTTGACAATTGTAAGTTTTGTGGATATGCTCAGTATAAGCGGACTCCAGGTGGAAAGATGGTTCCAATTAAGGCGATGCACTATCTACCTCTTATACCTAGGTTAAAGAGGTTGTACGCATCAATGAGTTTTGCCCCACATATTAGATGGAACCATGAAAATAGAAGGCCATCGGGTGTCTTATCTCATCCATCAGATGGAGAAGCTTGGAAGCATTTCGATAGAACATAACCTGATTTTTCTAGATAACCAAGAAATGTTAGATTGGGATTGTGTGCAGATGGTTTCACAACATTCTCTAATAATGCTGCACCTTATTCTTGGTGGCCTGTATTTCTTACTCTGTATAATCTCCCTCCTGAAATGTGTATGACAAGTCCCTACATATTTCTAAGTTGTATTATCCCGGGTCCCCGTAATCCAAAAAGTTTAATTGATGTCTATCTGCAGCCATTGATAGATGAGCTAAATCAATTATGGTTTGATGGTGTAGTAATATAAGATATATTAACTAAGAAAAATCTTACTATGCATGCTTCTTTAATGTGGACTATTAATGATTCTCCTGCGTTTGGGATGTTGTCGGGTTGGATTCCTGCTGAAAAGTTAATTTGCCCGTATTGCATGGAAAATTCTAAAGTATTCACTTTAAAGCATGGCCGAAAAAATTGTTGGTTTGATTGTCACCGTCAGTTCTTGTTAATGAACCACGAGTTTAGAAATATAAAAAATGCATTCAGAAAGAATAAGGTTGAAAATGATCCGCCACCTCCATCACTTTCAGGACATCAGATTTGGAAGAGAGTTAGTCAGTTGCCTAAAATTATAGATTTGAGAGAGAGTTCTAGATTTCGTGGATATGGTGTTGAACATAATTAGACCTAATAAAGCATATTTTGGGAGTTACCATATTGGAAGGATAATTTTCTATGACATAATCTTGATGTTATGCACATTGAAAATGTTCAACACAGTAATGGATGTTAAGGGAAAGAAAAAAGACAATCTAAAAGCTAGAATGGACTTAAAGGAATATTGTAGGAGAAAGGAGTTGTGGTTGCAGTAAATGATAAATGGTAAAGTGGTTAAGCCCAAGGCAAGTTTTTAATTCACATTGGATGAGAAACGAGAAATTTGTGAGTGGGTGAAGAATTTGAGAATGCCCAAGGGCTATGCTTCGAATTTGGGAAAGATGACAGTTATGGATGATGGAAAATTGATTGGTATGAAAAGTCATGATTGTCATGTTTTCATGGAAACTGTGATTCCTATCGCATATAGCAACCTACCCGATAAGATACTGAAACCAATCACAGAAATAAGTCTGTTCTTCAAAGATTTATGTTCTAACAATTTGTAGGAGAGTAGCTTGAAAAGGATGCAGCAAAATATACCTGTTATCATCACTAAGTTGGAGAATATATTTCCATGTGGCTTTTTTTATGTGATGGAGCATCTTCCAGTCCACCTTATAGAAGAGGCACTCCTTGGGGGGCCAGTTCAAACAAGGTGAATGTATCCATTCGAGAGGTAATGACCCTTTATTATTTTTGTTATTCTTTACTAAATGTATTATATTAATTAAGCTAAAATACAATTATATGGGACAATTGGCAAGTGGAAACAAACTATTAAGCAAAGGAGGAAGATCGAAGGATCAATTTGAGAAGCTTATCTTACAAGAGAAACTGCTCATTTTTGTTCTTACTGCTTCGAGAATGAAGTGGTATGTAAGAGAAATAGGGTCAATCACAATGATGAAGGTGATAGTGATCCTATGTTTGAAATGTTTTAATTTTTAATCAACCTGGCCGAGGATCTAAAAAATGTCAAAGGTGTGGTTTCACTAGTGTTAAAAAGCAATCAGCTGTGACACATATTTTGCTCTATTGTCCCGAGATTCAACCATATCTTAAGTAAGTCTTGTTGAATTGTGTTATCGAATTACATAAATATAAATACTAAGTGTTAAACTAACAAAATATCTCAATGTACACTTAACAGTAAATTCGTAAGCATATGGGGCAATAATGCCATATATAAAAACTTATTTGATTGGCTGAAAAAATATGTAAGTGTATAAAAGCTTATTTACTCATTTACGCTTAATATTGAATCAACATATATAATATACTCATTTATTAAAATTTAATTTGTAGTTTTTTTATGAACATACTACTGTCGAACATCCACAATTGGTGAGAGATGTTGCACTTGTGCCTGTAAGTCAAATTCAGATGATGATTAAGTATTGTGTGAATGACTTCAAGTTTCAAACTGAAGAAGTTTCTAAGTATAAGAAAACTAATAATAACAGAGTGTGCATTCAAGGTGATATCGACGGTAATGGCCCAACTGTTGAATATTATGGTGTCATATAAGAGATTATTGAACTTAGATATCCTGTTTGGCCAAAAAAAAAGATAGTGCTATTTCAGTGCAAGTGGTTTGATCCTTCACATAGAGGTACTGGGGTGAATCAACAACATAATATAATTGAAGTAAAGCACATGAGACAATATGGTCGCTATGATCCTTTTATCATTGCATAAAATATTAAGCAGGTGTATTACGCTCCATATCCGTTATGTAGAGATACGGTTGATTGGTGGGTGGTCATAAAAACTTAGCATGTGGGTAGGATTGAGATTGAGAATGTGTTAGTTGTGGCATACCAGAATGATGTCGCAGTTGTTCATCAAGCAGTGGATGCTGAGTTGAAAAACAGTCTAGAACATCCTCAACACATATTAGAAGAAGTTTCTGATGATGAGTTGATTGTCATCGCAAATCTTGAGGGACAAATAACTGAGGAGGAAGAATAGGATGATGAAAATGAAATAACTGATGAGGAAGAATGGGAGACTGATAAAAATGAATAAAGTGAGGACGAAGATTGGGAGAATATGTACTAGTATGTAAATTTGTTTATACTTATGATTATGGTTTTAATTTCTTTAATACTTATGATTGTGGTTTTATTTAATACTTATGATTTTCTTTATATATTTTAATATAAATTTGCATACAGATGTCATCGGGTGACGGTAGATTGCACAACTTATGCCTTGGCAGATTTTGAGAGACAGCGGATGGAGAAAAATAAAGATATGTGCAAGACCATCGAGCCTCTCAAAGAACCACTTAGATTGACTTTCTTTTAGTTTGCATTAGCTTTTTGACACTTTATTTATAATTTTGTACTTCTTTTATGTTTTGATACACTTTGTAGGTCCTTTGGGTGGATCTTTTATGTGTTTAATGAATGGTTTACTTCATATTTAGTTTCTTGTTGATGTTGTAGTTGGTTTATGAATATTGTGGCAATAATTAGTACTGATTTGGGATGTATTTGAATTAGTTTTATAAATGGCAGGTGGTGTATATTGAAAATGCAGATTTTTGCAGCTGGAAAAAATGCAGAAAAGCGACTGATAGGGTCTCTTTCGTCTGTCACTTTTCTAGATTTTTTTTAAAAAAAACCCAGAAAAAGCGACGGACAACGTTGCTTTTCTGGAAAAAATTTACCAGGAAAAGTGACGTTGTTCGTTGCTTTGTTCTTCAAGTTCAAGAACAAAGCGACAGATAGCATCGCTTTTCTGGAAAAAAGAAAAAAAAAAGTCATTGCTTTTAAATTTGCGTCGCTATCCGTGATTTTTAAAGCGACGTTGTCCGTCGCTTTTGGAAAAGCGACTGGCCATTATCCCACGGGAGTGACGCTGTCGCTTTTCCGTCATTTTTGGCCAAAAAAGCGATGGACATCGTCCTTTTTGGTCATCTCTTTTAAGCCTTTTTTTAGTAGTGTACTTTTCACAGTTGATCAATACAGAGGAAGAACGCATTTGCCATATTTTTAAAGGTTTGAACACAGGACTTCAAATTTCAGCCCTGCTGGTAGCATCCTCTGGTAAGTCTTTTCAGAAGGTTATTGAGTTTTCAAAGAAGGTTGAGGGTATAAGACAAGAGGGATACGCGAAGAGTGATTCGAAGAAGCCCTGATCTGGGGGAAAATTCAGTGTTCAGTATTCCAAGGGTCAGGGTTCATAGGGATACCCTATTCAATCTGTGATGCAGGTTTCTACTAGGGGATCTGTCAGGGACAAGTCATAGTGTGGTGGTTATCTCACTTCTTCTTCTCTGATGCAGTGACCTACCTTTGACCGCGCATGCTTGTGAGTGTGGTCAGATTTGTCACATCAAGATATATTATCCTTATTAGCAATAGATAGTTTAGCAGCAGGCTCTTAGAGCTTCAGTTCTGTCAAGTAAAGGTAATGGGTATGATAGAGATCATCTGTATGGCGGGGGGTGGTCACAAATCTGGTAGGGGTGGCACTCAGCTCAACCGGTGTGATGAAAATTGCAGAGAAGGTAATCAACCTAATAGGGGGAGTTCACATGTAGGTGGTATGAACCACTTCTATTCTTTTCCAGGCAGACCAGTGGTAGAGGCGTCGAATATGGTGATCACATGTACTATTTTTGTATGTTACCGCATGGATTTAGTTTTGCTTGACCTTGGTTTTACATTTTCATATATGTCTACTGGTTTTGCTGAGGGGTTTGACATGATTTGTGAGTTGCTTGATTATCATGTTAATGTGTCTACCCAATGGGCAACTATGTGGTAGTGGATGGGGTTTTTTAAGCTTGTCCTATTATATTTGTTGGGAGTAAGACTTTGGTTGATGTCACGCCCCAAGACTACCCCCTGAACGTAACACGGGATCTGAGACTACAAGTGATCCCAAGATAATCCTTGGCCTTAGCATGACTTAAACATAACATAGATATTCATAGCGGAAGCATAAGCTGAATATATAAGCAAACTAAATCATCATATAGAACATGGTCTAAGAATATAAAAATCTAAAACCCAAAGATAACGACAGTCTATCTGTGTCTGAAAAGCCTCTAAAACTAATAGAGTGAATTGATAGGACAAAACCCCAGCTAACTCTATGTACTGAGATAAAAAAACATGAAAATCTAACTAAACTCATGACTAAGCCCTCGGATGATGAGGACTCACCACTGCGACTGGAAATCCTATTGTATCTAGCCACGAGTCTGAGAGTGAGTGCCTGAATCTACATAATGAAATGATGCAGCACAAAGAGGTGTGCGATCAGTACTATGAAATATACAGAGTATGTGAGATATGCATAATCCGTGATAAAACATGCTTAAAACATACTTAAAGCTGAATTCAAGTAATAGTAGTAAAATCTGTAATGTAATGACTCAATATAATATCATAAGCTGAAGAGATATTTGTAATCATAAAGCATAAGTATTATGTTTTAAACTTAAAACCAAAGAGTCAAATACATTTAAAAGCTTCAAATCATTTTTATGAGAGATTCTCGTAATCGACATAGACCATGTGAGCTACATGGAATCCAGTGTCATACACCGACATCAAAAAAGGTTGTCCTAACTGACCAAAGTTAGAACCATATACATAAGGATCCTGAATTGAGCCACAAGGGCAACCTGCGGTGGCAACATAGTTCTAGGACTTCAGGGTACGCTAAACCCTAGTCTAACTCGACGTTAAATACTACTCCCAAAACATACGTATAACTCATACATAACATGTGACATATCTAGATGTCAAACCATTCATAAATCATATGAAACATATCTATATTTCATGCTACTCATAAGTCTTAAAAGCATAGCATAGCCCTATATCAAAACATACTCTTTTATAAAATTTATATCTTTAAGAACAAGGCATGTAAATTTCATAAATACTTGAGGTCATGTTATATAAACATGCCAATTTACCTTGAAAACATGCAATAGGATGAAATCATGCTAAAAATTATTCTCAATTCATGGGCTTTTAGAAATACTTGAAGAATCTCACATAAAATCATGGATAAGGGATTAGGAAGCATATTACAATGAAAATAAATCAGTTTCATAGATAAAATCCTGATTGGGTAAGAACACATATTCCTCAATTTCATAAAATTAAATCAAAATCATATCTTTTAGGCATAAGTGTGAAAGGAAACCCTTATTAAATACCCACATACCTGAGCAAAAGCTTTTCCTTACAAGAATATGAAGATGGATACTTGGAGATGAAACCCTAGGCCTTGGAGCTTGATAGAAGAATCCTTTTCTTCCTTTTGGAACTTGATTTGAGAGAATGAATGGAAATCTAACTAAGTGGGGCTAAAGCCCTTTTATTTTGGCCTAAAATAACTTAACATAGGATTTAAAAGAATAAGAAAAAGACCAAAATACCCTGACTTAAAGTAAGAAGTTGCAGAAATTTCCAGCCAGATGGCTCATTGGACCTCCCAAGGCCCATGAGAGATGACCATTGAAAGAGGTCTGACTGGGTGGGCTCGCTGGTCAATTCCCATAATGAGGGTTGATGGCCTGTGATGGCTCCCACGATCGTCGCCCTTGGTGGTCGTGTTAAGAGTGGCTAGTAGAGCCATTGGGGTTTCTTATGGTAGCTTCGACAGCCCATTGGAATTACAATGCCCATGGAGTCTTCTCGTCAGAGGCTGAGAGGACTAAATGGTCTCCATGGCTGACACGAAGGGCCATTATGTAGCCCATGGCACTTTCCCGTGGGACTTGACAGTTGTAAAAAATGTAGAATTTTTTTGAGTCTAATGTGGGTACGAATTCTGAGGTGTTACAATATCTCCCCTTGGGATCATTCAACCTCGAATAAAGACTAAGAAAGTAGAGTTTAGAGCAAAAGAGCTACAATCCCTACCAACAAAACATAAAATATTGAAGTACATGCACAATGACTGAGTTCTAACTTGAAACATGACTGAACTAAATTTGTATAACATGAATGCATACTAGGGACATGAGAATAGCTAAGGGAATAGAACTGGACAGACATACTAAGGAGGAAACAATTACCTCAAGATGACACTGGATCGAAGGAAAAAGATGAGGGTACTTGGTCATCATGGCTGCTTTTGCTTCCCAAGTAGCTCCCTCAAGTGATTGGTTCCTCTAAAGAACTTCCACTGAAGAGACTTCCTTGTTCCTCAACCTTTGAACCTGAAGATTAGGAATCTCAACTGGAACTTCTTCATAGGTGGGACTATACTTCACACCCATATTCTTCAATGGCAAACCTGATGTTGGATCACCAATACACTTCTTCAATAAGGATACATGAAAGACTGGATGAACCGCTGCTAACTCGGCTGGCAACTCTAATTCATAAGCTACATTGCCAACTCTCCTCAAAATCCTGTAGGGACCCACATATCAGGGACTAAGCTTCCCCTTCTTACAAAATCTCATTACACCTTTCATAGTTGAAACCTTCAAAAATACCCAATCATCCACCTCAAACTCTAAGTCTCTTCTCCTCACATCTGTATGAGATTTCTATCGACTCTGAGCAGTCTTCAGCCTCTCCCTAATGAGATGAACTTTTTCCATGGTCTCATAGAATAAATCTAGCCCTATAAATGCTGCCTCAGCTACCTCAAACCAACCTATAGGTGATCTACACCTCCGCCCCTAAAGTGCCTCATACAGAGCCATCTGAATGCTAGAATGGAAACTGTTATTGTAGGAAAACTTTATAAGAGGTAAGTGATCATCCTAGTTACCTTTGAAATCAATCACAGAAGCCCTCAACATATCCTCTAAGGTATGGATGGTATGCGCTGACTGACCATCTATCTGTGGATGAAAAGATATGCTAAGATTAACTTTAGTACCAAGACCCTTCTGAAATGACCTCTAAAACTGGGATGTAAAATGAGTGCCACTATCTGAGATGATAGACAAAGTAACCACATGCAATATGACTAACTCATATTTGTGGAGCCTGGCATAATCCTCTGCTGAATTAGTAGTCTTGACTACTAAAAAGTGGGTTGACTTAGTCATTCTATCTACTATCACCCAAATAAAGTCATGTTGTCAGTGAGTACGCGGTAAGCCTGTAATTAAGTCCATATTGATCACTTCTCACTTCCAAGTAGGAATGTTAATATCCTGAGTCATACCACCCGGTTGCTGATGTTCTACCTTTACTTGCTGACAGTTGGGACACTTAGACATAAAATCTTCAATATCCCTCTTCATGCAATTCCACCTATAGACTTCTCGTAGGTCACGATACATCTTGTTGGCACTAGGGGGAATAGAATACCTAGAGCTGTGAGCCTCTATCAAAATCTATTGTCTCAACTCATCTATATCTAAACCACATAACCGACCCTGATAGTAAAGCACACCATCTCCCCCTTGGGACAAAACCTCTATTCTATATTGATGGACTGCACCCTTCAATTGATGCAAAATAGGATCATTTTCTTGTTTCTCCTTCACATAAACTACCAACGAAGAGTCTGACCCATTCTGAACTATCACACCACTATCCGCTAAATCTGTAAGGAAAACTCCTAACTGAGCAAGCCTATGAAAATCCTTAGCCAACTCCTTCTTTCCATCCTCAACTAGTGACACACTACCCATAGACAATATACTAAGTGCATCAGCCACTACATTGGCCTTACCTGTATAGTAAAGCACACTCATATCATAATCTTCGAGAAGCTCAAGCCACCTTCTATGAAAAAAATTCAATTTCTTCTGAGTGAACACATATTGTAGGCTCTTATGGTCAGTAAACACATCCACATGGACACCATACCAGTAGCGTCTCCAAATCATCAAAGCAAAGACCATTGCTTCTAACTCAAGATCATGGGTCGGGTAGTTCTTCTCATGAATCTTAAGTTATCTAGAAGCATAAGCAATCACCTTACCATGCTGCATCAGAACATAACCCAAGTTGACTCTAGATACATCACAATACATAACAATGCCATCTAAATCCTCTGGTAGAGCCAAAACTGGAGTTGTGGTCAACCTAGTCTTCAATTCCAGGAAGTTATTTTCATATTCATCGGACCACTGAAACTTAATCTTTTTCTGAGTCAACCTTGTCAATGGGACAACTATGGATGAAAACACTTCCACAAATCATCTGTAGTACCTAGGCAAACCCAAAAAGCTTCTGATGTCTATCGAGGACGTGGGTCTAGGACAGTTCTTTACTACATCTATTTTCTAAAAATCTACTCGAATGTCTTCCCTAGATACTACATAACCTATAAAAGCAATGGACAACAATCATAATTCACACTTACTGAGCTTAGAAAATAACTGACTATCCTTGAGAGTTTGAAGCACAACCCTCAAATGGTTTGCATGCTCCTCCTCACTCCAAGAGTAGATAAGAATGTTGTCTATAAAAACAATGACGAACATATCCAAATACTTCTTGAATACCCGATTCATCAAGTCCATAAAAGCTGCAAGAGCATTTCTTAATCCAAAAGACATAACCACAAATTTATAGTGACCATACCGAGTTCTGAAAGTTGTCTTTAGAATGTCACACTCTCTAACTCTGAGCTTATGATAACTGGATCTGAGGTTAATCTTGGAGAAGTAGCTGGCACCCTAAAGCTGGTCAAACAAGTCATCAATCCTAGGAATGGAATACTTATTCTTGATTGTGACCTTGTTCAACTGACAATAGTCAATGCACATTCTGAGAGAACCATTTTTCTTACGCACAAAGAGAACTGGAGCACCCCATGGAGAGATGTTGGGCCTGATAAAACCTTTGTCTAAAAGGTCTTTCAACTGATCTTTCAATTCTTTAAGCTCTGCTGGAGCTATTATATAAGGAGGAATAGATATAGGCTCTATATTTGGGAGATGGTCTATTCCAAAGTCAATCTCCTGCTCAGGAGGGACTCTAGTCAGATCCTCAGGAAATACTTCAGAAAACTCATTTACTACCGCTACTGACTAGAGGGATGAGGTTCCAGACTTAGAATCTATAACCTAAATTATATGGTAGATATACCCCTTAGAGATCATTTTCCTAGCCTTGAGATAAGATAAAAAATGACCCTTTGATGATGGAGGATTACCCTACCACTCAAAGACAGGTTTGTTAGGGAACTTAAAGCTTATTACTCTGGTTCTGCAGTCGACTAAGTTATAACAGCCATGTAGCCAATCCAAGCCAAGAATAATGTCAAAATCATTCATATCTAATTCCACTAAGTCTGCTGAGATGACTCTATGGAGGACTCAGGTAGGGAAATTTATATATACCCTCTATGTTAGGATTGACTCACCAACTGGAGTAGAGACATAAAAGGGTTCTAGGATTTTTCTCAAGATTGACTCTGAATTTGCAAGTACCATATAAGGTCATAAAAGATAACAAAGCCCCTGGGTCTAACAAATCATAAACATTAAAGGAGAAAACTTGTAACATACTAGTGACTACATCAGGTAAGTCCTCCTGGTCCTGGTGAGATGATATAGCATAGAGAAGGTTCTGGCACTGACCGCCACCTGTGTTTGAAGTGGTACCTTGCTAAGCTAGTGAAGTAGTATCCTGAGTCTTTCCACCTCCACTGATCTGTCTGGCTGAGGGGAAATCCCTAATCCTATGACCCATCTATCCACATCCAAAACATCTACCTGAGCCATAATGACACTCTCCAAGGTGACTCTTACCATACTTGTGACAAATAGGGTAGGAAGTCCCCTTTGCAACACTCCCCTGAGAATGAGGGCCTGATGCGCTACCTGCCTGATCATGTCTAGGTCTGGATACTTGGGTAGGAGCACTAGATGATGATAGCACTGGTCTTGATGACCTCTTCTGAAAAGAAGACCAGTGTCCACATCCGGACCATTGCTGGCTGAAACTAAAATTCTCTGTTCTGGCCCTTTGATTTTCCCTTGCAATTTCCATCAGTTGATCTTTCTCAATTTACTGAGCATGTGTCATGAGCCTAGAGATGTCCATATCTCCCAATAACATAGCTATCCTGCACTCTTTCTTCACCAAATCAGATACCCTAAAAACAAACTTACCCATCCAGGCCCTTGGGTCGGCTACCATAGCTAGAGCATATCTAGAGAGCTGAGTGAACTTCAGCCCATACTCTTGAACTGAAATCGATTCTTGCCTCAAATCCATGAACTCTTCAGCTTTAGCCTCTCTCTAATCCTTTGGGAAGAATGTAACACCCCAGAAACTTATTTAGCTATTAAACTCAGAATCTCAGAAAAAATTCAGCTTTTTAGGGTTTACGGGTCCAAACCACGGACCGTGGTCTGAACCATGGGTCATGGAATGGAGTCATGGTTTAAGTCTACCAGGTTCAGATTCTTATCTAAGAACATGAGTTGGTTCTACGGACCGTAGTTCAGTCTATGGCCCATCTTGTCAACTCATGCTACCAAACCTGAGGACTGAATAATTCTCAGGAACCACTAGTCAAGCCTACGGACCGTAGTTTGAACTATGGGCCATCCTGTTGACTCGTGGAACCTGATCAGAGGCCAACTCTATCCCCAAGAATCACAACTTGGGTCTACGAGCTATAATCCATTCTATGGGTCTATCCTATTGACTCGTAGTTTGGCTTCTATAGCCTATTCCTTTGGCTAGGAATCACAAATGGAATCCATGAGCTATGGTTTGGTCTACGGTCCATGGAATCCATCTGTGATTCTTGAGAGTTGATTTTTAGCAGCGTATTACTAATTATGTCCCAAGGGTATTTTGATTATTTCCCACCCTTTTAACTCCTAAGTGAGGTTATTTTGTCCAAACTTAGCATGATTTCTAAACCTATTAGCCTAAGTCCCATCTCATTACCTCATTCATCTTCCAAAAAGGGAAAAGAACCTCTCCAAAGCTCCAAGTCTCAAGCTCCAAGTTCAAGCCTCCATATCTTTTCAATTTCAGTTAGGTTAGCTTCAATCAAGGTATATGGGTATTCAATAAGGGATTCCCTTCACCCTTATGCCCAAAACCCCAATCTTCTAAATTGAATTTTTGGATTTCTAAATTAGGGTTCTTACTCAAATTGGGAAAAAAGTTATGGGTCTTCTCTTAAGGAATCAATTCATGATTTCTTACTACATATATATGATTTAATTAAAGTTCCTCAGTTGATTTCAAAAGCCCATATGTTGATGATAAATTTTAGTATGATTTCATTAAATTGCATGTCTTCAAGTAAAATTAGTATAATTAGATAACACGACCTCTATTTTTATGAAATTGCATGCCTAATTGTTCAAGCTATGATATTAGAAAGGAAAGTATATCTTGAACTATGGTCTTGCAAAGCTTTAAGATTCATGACTTGTGAATTGCATGACATTAGATATGTCCTTATGTTTTTCCAACAGTTTTGGACATTAGATATATCTTTATGTTTTTTGGGAGTAGTATTAGCACCAAGTTGGACAAGGTGAGAGTACCCTTAATCCTAGAACTATATGCCCCTATAGATTCTAAGTCCCCTTAATTGGGCATCAGATTTAGTGATCATGCCACAATCATGCCTTTATACCCTAGCAAGGTATATTGGGTCCTTTTGATGGGGCATATACATCAAATTTCATGTAGCTCACATGGTCTATGTCGGTTAAAGAACCTCCCACAGAAACAATATGAGGTTTTAAAATGCATTGACTCTTTGTCTTCAGATTTCGGGACTATTATGATTACTATGATATTTGTATAACTTGTTTTGGGCATTGCATGTAGTCTCTTGCATTTCAGTTTTACACTTATAGAATGATTTTAGCTTTACAAGTTTATTTAGCATGTTTATCTCAGATTCCTGTTTATCTCACATATACAGTACATCCTATAGTAGTGATGCATTTTGCGCTGTATATTTTTATGATACAGATTCAGGCACCTGCCCTCAAACTCGTGGCTAGACTACGCCATACTTTCAGCTGATTATTAGTGAGTCCTTATTAATCGAGGACTAGAGTTAATGAGTCTATCATTATGTTTTATTTCAGATTTTCTAGTTTGCTGGGGTCTTGTCCCAGCAACTCTTTATGACAGTTAGAGGCTTTTCAGACATAGACAGTATCCAGGTTTCCTTTTTGGATGTTCATTCCTATTTAACTTGATTATCTATACATTTTATTTTGGACCTTCCTATTATGTTTCCTCTTATCTATTAATTTATATGAGTTATGCTAGGACCAAGGGTTAACTTGGGATACTTGTGGTCTCGAGTCCCGTGTTACATCTGGGGGTAGCCTCGGAGCATGAAAAACTTGGTATCAGAGCCTCAGGTTCAAGAGTCCTAGGATGTTTGAAAGCCACATCGAGTAGAGTTTCTTTCATGTATGTGAAGCGCACCACACTTATGAGAGGGAAGCTATGAGATGTCTTAGAAAACTTCACTCCTTTCATGATCAGATTATGTGATAGAGCTTAACTCTAAAATCCCTCTAATCTTTTCCTTGTATGTTTCAGATTATTTCACGATGTGCTATGCCTCACCGAGCCACTCTAAATGATGCTCCTCCAGCCCCAACTACCGAGGTCACGAATGAGGAGTTCAGGAATGACATCCATATGCTAGCCCAGTCCTTGACCGCCCAGGGTAATCAGCCGGCATCTATCACCATCAACCCTCATGGTGGGGTAGCAGCCTGAGTTCATGATTTTATCCGTATGGACCCACCGAAGTTCTGGGGTTCGAAAGTGAATGAGGATCTAATGAACTTTGTTGATGAAGTGAAGAAAGTCTTTGAGGTGATGCAAGTGGATGGTCTTGATAGTGTCAACTTGGCATCCTATCAACTCAAAGATGTAGCTCATATCTGGTTCACGAAATAGAAGGAAGTTAGGGCTAGGGATGTGGTCCCTATGATTTGGGAGTGTTTTGAGAGGGCTTTCCTCGATGGGTTATTCCCGAGGGAGTTAAGGCAAGTGAAGGACAAGGAGTTTGTGAACTTCAGATATAGATCCATGATTGTTCAAGAGTATGGGTTGAGGTTCACCCAGCTTTCCAGATACACTCCTACTATGGTGGCTAACCCACAGGATCAGATGAGTAAGTATATCTATGGCATTTCAGATATACTGAAGAAGGAGTGTAGGTCCTCTATGCTGTTGAGTGATATGAATATTTCAAGAATTATGACCCATGCCCAATAGATCGAGGGAGACAAACTTAGAGAGATGGCGAGAGAGAACAAAAGAGTCAGATCTGAGGGTTCTGGATTTAGCCATCAGAAGTACGGAGGTAGGCATCGATCTTCCTTTCAGAAGAGGTCATTAGGACCTATTCATTCTACTGCTAGTGCTCCTTTTCAGGCCTTCAGGCCTCGTAATAATCAGTCTAGTAGAGTAGCGGGCATTTATTTTTAGGGGAGTGGTGCAAATGGGTCTTCCTACCCTGTTTGTACCAAGTATGGAAAGAATCATCCCGGTAAGTGTCTAGCCAGTAGAGAGGGTTGTTTTGGATGTGGTCAGGTTGGTCACATGATTTGAGATTTCCCTTCAGCTAAGAAGGGAAAGGGTGGTAGCAGGACTCAATCTTCCCCAACAGTTCCAAGAGGTTGACCAGCCCAGCAGGGCACTGCTTCTAGTTCTGGTGGTCAGTGCCAGAACCATCTTTATGCCATGTCCTCTCAACAAGACCAGGAGAGTTCACCAAACATTGTTACTGGTATATTGAAATTCTTCTCTTTCCATGTGTATGCTTTGTTGGACCCCGGTGCCTCATTATCTTTTGTGACCCCTTATGTAGCATGCAATTTTTAAATTTGTTCTGAATTGCTTTTAGAACCCTTATGTGTTTCTACTCCTGTTGGTGAGTCAGTCCTAGCCAAAAGAATCTACCAAAATTTCCCTATCTCATTCGTTCATAGAGTCACTTCAGCGGATCTAGTAGAGTTAGAGATGACTGATTTTGATGTTATTCTTGGTATGGATTGGTTGTATGCTTATTATGCCTCAGTCAATTTTTGGACTCGACTCATCAGTTTTAAGTTTCCAAGTGAGCCAGTCTTAGAGTGGAAGGGTAGTCCTCCATCTTCAAAGGGTCGTTTCATATCTTATCTTAAGGCTAGGAAAATGATTTATAAGGGTTATGTTTATCACATAGTTTGGGTTATGGACACGGAGTCCGAAACCCCATCCCAAAAGTGTTTCCTGAAGATTTGCTCGGAGTCCCTCCCGAGCAGGAAATCGACTTTGGGATAGATCTTCTTCCAGATACGAATCCTATCTCTATTCCTCCCTATAGAATAGCTCCCACGGAGCTTAAGGAATTGAAGGATTAGTTGAAAGATCTTCTTGATAAGGGTTTCATCAAGCCTAGCATTTCTCCATGGGGTGCTCCAGTCTTATTCGTGCTGGGTCCAACTCTAACACATGATAGATCTAGAGGTAATCCAATGGAAAATACAGGCTTGCCAACATCTAGACCGCGATTAAACGACTACTTAACTTAAGGAATAAAACTAAGAAAGTAGATAAAGAGTAACAAAAAAGACTGCACAATGAAATTATTATTTCAAGAGCAACATAATTTCGACTGGCTCTAGGATAGTATAAAGATTTAGCTACTCATACTCATACCCCTCTCGGCCAACCGTGGCTCCGATACCATAGAACAAATCATAGATATAATTTGAAAATATTAATTTGAAAATATTATCAAAAGAACACTAGGAAATTAAACAGGCAAAAGAACAGTTAAGAAAATTAAAAAGAACCAAAAGATACTACAAAAGTTTTATTTTTAAAATAAATTAAAACAGCAGTAGAGAAAGGGAAAGTACTTACAAGAAAGATTTTTATTGAGTAGAGGGAAAGATTGAGTACATAGAGGGAAAGGATGGGCAATATGGAAGTGAGTGTCTAAGTTTCCGAATGCCCTCCTTCATACAAAGAAAAGGTCTTAAATAGACCTGAAAGTGCTGACTCAGCCTATTACTAATACTATTTATCTAACAGGTGTCTACATGTGGTAGACTTAATATTACATTGATATAAAAGTGCTGACTCAATTTACTACTAACTCTATTTATCTAACACGTGTCTACACGTGACTGAATTAATTTTACACAGATACAAAAGATCATATTTATCTTGTTGGAAGTTTCTCCCTTGAAAATAGAGCTTTGGCATTTGATGTTACTATCTTCTTACTCCTTTTTTTCCTGATTTTTGTGTCATTTATTGTTGCTTTACTTCTTATCTTCTTGCTGATTTTTGTGCCATGCTTTTTGTGCCATTTAATGCTGCTGTCTTTTTACTTCTTCTCCTTTTGTTCTTTTGATTCTTTCCATAGTTATTTGTCCTTTTGTGCAGATTTTACTCCCTTTTCATTTGTAATAACTCTTCATTCCATTGAAAGGGCATGCTGGCTCTTCTCTTCAGTTGAGGAGATAAGCTTGAGCTATCCCTTACGGATCCATCATATCTCCATTGCTGGGCTCGCTAGTATGCGAGGATGTAGTATCTAATAACTCCATTATTTGTTTTGGTTTGGGGTCCTTGTTCAGACTTGATAAAGCTTATTCGAGCCTCCTTTTTAATTCCTCCTTGGATGGCTAGGATTCTCTAGGTGATGAAGAACTTGATGCTCTTGTATTATCTGGGACTGTTGGTGTCCAACCTTTGATTCTGATGGTCTTACTCAAATATTTGATCCTTTCAAATCCATGAATATCGAAGGACTAGTAGATAATATACGAAATTCTTTTAGCAATAAAAAATTTACACAATTTGACATTACCTGGTAGGGTGGAGATATTCTGCTCTACCTGGAATTTCTCAAACTGCGTCTGAAAATGTGTTGAAAATACCTATTGATTTCCTCCGAATTGGCTCCACCATTAGTAAAACTATATGGAGATTACTGCATTTTTCATCTACTCCGAATATTTCACGAACTAGGAGTGAGTATTGGGCCTAATGTACATGAAAATATACTAGGCCGCCTTATAATCATACCATTAAATGTCTGGGATCGATGAACTTCTGATAGGGGAATGGGGGTATGTAGATGATCCTTGAACCATTCAAAAGGGCTTAAAATTCTTTTAATTATGAACTTTGAGAATTGAATACTATCTAGATTATTATGATTTCCTAATTTGTGCTCGATTTCTACTGAATTCGTATCTGTTAATATAAACTCATAATATCTTTGGGTCTTGAGGGGATCCTCTGTTTCCACATAATTTCAATTTGTATAGCAAGGTTTTAATATGTCAGATACCCCGAAGCCTTCATATCTTTTATCAAACACCATGATCGGCAATACCTATAAATCTATTATCTCAATTTTTTTATCATTTGTAATTTTCTCCATGTTCCTTTCCGGAGTAGTTGGGAGGACTGCCTGAGCATATGTCTCCGGTGGTTTCATTCTATAACTATCCCTGGTTTGGATAGTTATACCGTTAATGCCTGTTGAGGAGGAATCTTCCCTAAAAACTTTTTAAGAGGTTGTGATTTGGTTAAACTGGTTATAGGTTCTTTTAACGATGAAGGAATGGTAGCTTTAGGCAGATGTGGAAATTTTGCCAGAACTGAATATCTATTTTCTGGTTTTGGTTTATCCTCTTCTTTAAAAGGTCTTTTCATTTTTTCTTCAGGTTTGAAGGTTGGGAATGGGGGCTCAGAGGTCTGATTCCTGGGGTTTCGGGTATCATAATTTCCATGTAAAAATTCTCTTGATAAAAAATCAGGGAGAGAATTATTTTTCCCTGTTAAAATTCTATTTGAAAATCAAAACTGGATAATAAAGCTTGTCATCTAGCAAATATTTGTTTAGAAACTAAATTTTTAACATCCTTTTGTAAAACATCTTTGGCTGCTTTGCAGTCTGCTCTTAAAAAAAAAATCTTTGTTGATTAAATCATCTTGAAATTTGGTAATACATAGTACTATAGCCAAAATTTCCTTTTTAATGGTACTAGAATTTTTTTGGGCATTATTCCATAAACCTGAAGTGAATCTTACTAATTGTTCAGGGGTTTCTAGAGAAATTCTTTGTTTAAGGATGCCTCCATATCCTACATCTGAGGCATCAGTTTCTACAATCATGAATGCCTCTGGATGTGGTATTCCTAGACACTGAAGTTTCTAAACTATTGATTTGACCTTTTGGACTGCCTTAGTCTGTTCTAGTCCCTATGGGACTGGATCTTTCTTAAGACATTGATAAAGGGGATAACAAATTTGCCTAATATTTGGAATAAAATCTGCAACATAGTTAAGACTTCCTAAAAATCTTTGGAGTTGCGTTTTATCAATTAATTCATCTGGAAATTTGGATGAGAACTCTATGGCTCTACATATGGGTTTATAGGTTCCTTGATATAAGTCATGACCAAGAAATCTAATAGAGGTTTGAAATAACTTAATCTTTTTAGCACTCACTACTAATCCATTTTGTTTAATAATTTTTAAAAAGGTTTGAAGATGCTTAAAGTTTTGATCAATATCTTCTGAATATATTAAAACATCATCTGTATAAACTATAGAAATATGACTATATTGATTAAATATATTATTCATAATATTTTGAACATCAGATGGTGCATTCTTTAATCCGAATGGCATTACATTCCATTCATATTGTCCAAAAGGTACATTAAAGGTTGTTTTGTATTTGTTCTTTTCAGCTATTTGTATCCGCCCGAATCCTGATTTCAGATCGAATTTACTATAAATATTAGCTTTATAGGTTCTTTTAAGAAGATCTCTCTTATTGGGTATCGGGTATCTAATTCATTTTAAAACCTTATTAAGGGCTTATAATTTATGACTAGTCTTGGGGCTCCTCTTTCCTTTTATGCGCTATTGTTGACATAAAATGCTGAGCAACCCTATGGTGACTTGGAAAGTCTAATAATTTTTTTATCAAGTAAATCATTGATTTCCTTTTTACAATATTCCATTAACTCATGGTTCATTTGGATAAGTCTTGCCTTAGTGGGGATGACTCTTATGTCAAATCCCTCAATATATGGTAACTCAACAATATGTCTTTTCCTTTCCCAAAAGGCATTAGAAAATTCCGAACAAACTTCTCGTTCGATGAAATCTTGGAGGCCTTTAACTTTGGCTTCCACTTCAAGGGTTTTTAAAGATGATTCAATTCTCTTAATTTTTATTTCATCCTTTAAATAGTTTATTTGTTGTGAAAGTAAATTTATTCTAAAGATAGTTTTATCTTTTAAAAAGTCACTCTCTTCTTTTGATACACTATTTAGATAAGGGAAAATAATTTATTTTCCTAACGTTGTGGTATGGATGCCATCTAACGCGGCGACGTATGATTTTATTTGAGTTATAAAAGAGATACCTAATATTATTTCTTTATTTATATCCTTGGTTATTACAAAGTTATTAATAAAACAAATTCCATTATTGCATATGTGTTCTCTGTGGAGTTTATAATTTATCTTGAGTCTTTCTCCTATTGCAGAGAATAGTCGGGTAGTACTTTTTCGAGGTATTTTAGTAGGAATTATTCCTTGAATTAAGCAGTTTTGATCTGCACATGTATCTAATAATGAAATTTTATGAATAGTATAATTTTTATTTATGACTAATGTAACCGGTATGCATGTGGTAACTCTGGGCTTTAACTATTGCAATTGTTTTAATTCCTCATTTGGTTTCTAGAATTTCTTCTAGCGACTCTATTTCTTCTTCCTCATCTTTTCCAAATTTTGACATTTCTCCAGGTTCGTATGACGCTGGTTCCTGCTTAGGCTTCAAATCCATTATAATTTTATCGGTAAGTGATCCCATTTCTAGTTTGTCAAGTCTTTGCTTAACCTCCTTAACTTATCTTTTTTGTCACGACCTGATTTCTCGGTCATGATGGTACCTACAACCTCCCAGTAGGTGAACCAATCCCCGTAGCTCGAAACGGTTAGTAATGGGCTACCTTCTAACAGTTTAAGCGGAAGATTCGATACATAAGTGGAAGCAAGGGCATAATGAGTAGAAAATAGATACAAAAGAGATATAAACAAGCAAAATCTAAACCAACCCAAAACCTGGTATCAAAGCGTATAAGAGTCGAACTACATCAGGAGTACAAAAGTCCAAAAGTCATATATACACAATATCTCTGAAACTACAAGAGTACAAAATACACCACGGATAAATGAAGTCAAGCTCTGAACGCCAAGAGCTCACCCTCAGCCTGGATGATCTAAAAATTGCACCCCGCACGAGTCTCCGACGTGCTAATAACGATGGCCCACGCTAGGATCTGTACCAGAAGATTCAGAGGGTAGGGTGAGCACCAAATGCAAAGCATAAGGTACCCAATAGGTATCATAGGCCGACTAGGCACATATAAAGTAAAAGAGCAATAGCAGGCAGAGTAGGAACAAACAATCACAGAATTTAATGATAAGCACACAGGAGTTATCTTAGAAGGAAGACAACAGAAACAACATATAAGGCTAGCATATAGAATATATACACACAACATGCATAGGCGAAAGTAAGGACAACACACCTGGGATCCTTGCAAAAACTGTATATATAAGAATAAGTTCTAGAAATGAGCGGTATACTGGTACCCTCAAGTATAAGGAAAAAGGGAGAGAAGAATAAAGGTAGATATGCTCGACATACAGGAATTAATACCCAATCAAGTCATACAAAACTCAATCCAGGAACTCACCACCTCACAGTAATCAAGCTCATACTCAACAGTAACAGGGAACAATATCGGCATAAAGTAACAAGAGTCTACCTACAGTCCCTCGGCCGCCCATACAACCGAGAAACACAATCAAGTGAACACAAACCCTCCGGCATCCCATATTACCAGAGCGTACAATCAACAAACAACAAACAACAAACAAGGGTGGTATCTCAAACAATGGATGATATGATGCATGAAAACCTCAGGGTGAAATAGAACCTTTGTATGTACCTCCTCCGGTGCCAATCGGGCCCAGCAGGTAGGTTCCATGGAAAGACAGAGCTCGTATACCTCTACTCCACCATATACCCTTAACCTGGGAAGACGCAACCCAAAGCCTCAGTCCCGGAGTGGCACGGTCCATGTAGATCCCGGACCCCATACTAAAACTCATAATTAAAACGTGTCCTCCAGAATCGAGTCCGATTTCAAGCTAGTGGCTAAGTCTCAAATATGCAGGCCTAGACCCTGTTTAGGACTAAAACAGTGAAAAATATGACTCAAAAACCATTACAAGGGTGCCCGGGCACAACCGGGTCTAAAACAGTAGTAAAAACATCTTAGATGCTCGACCCGGCCGAGCCTGATATGATTTCAAATCAGTATGGGAACTCAGCTAGCACTCCGACCCGATCGAGTCTAGTAATAGTAGAAAATCATGATAAAACCATATCTTTAACCTTCTTTTAACCCAAGAAGATCTACGTATCAAGTCAAACCATTTCCAAATCCAATTTCATCAAAAATGGGCCTCCAGGGCCATGCAAGGTTTAGAAAATCAGTTTCCGCAGGCCCAAAGCCAAAAGGATTGCGAGCTCCCGTTCATAGTTTTGCTACAGATGATACACGAGGAATCTTTTTGTGGCGGTTCTTCCTTCTAATGACCGGCATATCTATGATTCTTTTCTCCCAGATGAAGCAGCAGACATCAGTCCGTAGAACCTGTAAAAATGAGATGGTTGTGGCGCGAAGTACTCTTGTGCACCTACGTCATTCAGCTCGCGTGGAGAAGGTGGGGCTCATAGTCTTCCAGGTCTGCTCTAGGGGCTTTTAGTACCGATATGAAAAACCATAATAAAATATGGGAAAACCTCTTTATATGCATAAAAATGATATGATCAACCCAAATAGCTACCCGGCAGCTCACAATCAACCTAACATCCCTACACAGGCTCCGAAGCTACTCAGCAAGCATAACCAGCCTAGAAGGATATTTCTATGTTCGGGACTCGCGGACATTCCTAATAATCCCACCTTTTATATTCCAGAGTCAACAAGACCTCACAGGGTCACAAGAGTAATAAATATATCAACTAATAGGAATACTACACACAATAGAAGTCTGTGGTACCAACCTAATAACCCAACCCAATGATGCCAACTAGTACAATTTTACTCGATATATGCAAAGTCTAGGGAGTTAAGCCGTAACCTACCTATTTTTCGATGACAAGCTATGAAATAATGATATCCGAGGCTGAGCTGCTCCGAGAAGCTCCGAACGAGAATCAAACTATCAAATTCTTGCATAAAATTTTAAGACGAGTCTAACGATACCCATATTGCTATAATTATAGTCTGGTTGATATCCGGGTCAAAAACGAGCCCGTGGAGCCCGCAACCTGAAACCAAAAAAAAAGAACAACGATGACCCCAACGATGCCAAGAAGGCATGATCCAAATTTGAGCACAATTGGACAAGGGAAAGGCACCAAAACAGCCGGCCTAAGTTGGGGATTAAAGAATGGAAATTTTGAAAATAAAAACGGAAATTGGGCAAGAATTACTTACCAAAAAGACGGAAAATCAGCCCAAGACGGATAAAAGTTCACACCCATGAACATGCACAAGATTAGGGGGCAGAATATATCACAAAATCCAAGCTTTGGATGAGCATCAATGGAGGAATTAAGAGAACAACCGAAGAAGGTAAGTTGGGAAAGATGACTTACCAAAAGGCGAAGAACTACGCATAATGGACGAACAAATAATTCCCCAAGGTTTAGAATTGAATTGGAGAAAAATGGTGGAGAGAATTTTGAGTTTTAGAGTGAGAAAAGTGAGGAGAAGGGCTGGAAAAAACGAAATGACATCAATAAATAGCTGTTGTCCGCAGCTGATTTTCTGCACTATTTAGAAAACTTGACGGGGAATTCCGGGAACAATCAGAAATCGATATTCAAAAACCAATAGTGCTAATAGAGTGGAAACGACGTTCCAGACTCAACGGAATCGGTGAAACTTCCATACGAGGTCGTTTAGGAGAAATATTGACCCAAGTAAATACTAACAAAAAGGAACTCAAAGGCTCGAAATAAGTCTGACTCACCCGGAACCATAACCAACCATCTTCCTAGCCCAAAATCAACATTCCAGAGCTGATGGAATCGTCAGATTTCAAATCTGACATTCTGATCATCGAAAGTCACCCGAAGTTACACTTTTAACTCCAAATGTCTTGAAAACTTAGAAAACAACACAAACCCCACACCGGACGTTCTCAGGACTCAACTAAAGGTCCAACTAGACCAAACTCATCGCTCTGGAGCCTACGGAACTATCAGAATTCAATTCTGAGCACGTTAGCTAAGAATGTTGACTAAAGTCAATGATATTCTAAGTTTAAAGCTCTAAAACAGGCGAACGACTAAAACGACCAAATGAATGACCAGGGTACCAACTATCGGTCCCAGCAAGCTATAAATGACTTTGGGCCACTAAAAGAAGGCTCTAACAGTGCAATAAATGTGAAAACGCAAAGATGAACGGAAGGGTCATCACAACATCCACTACTAAAAAGACTTTCGTCCTCGAAAGTCAAGAAGAAAGGAGTACCTGAAGGCTCGAACAACTGCGGATACTGAGCATGCAACTCACTCTTGGTCTCCCAGGTAGCCTCCTCGACCGGACGATGCCTCCACTGCACTTTCACAATCGAAATCTCCCTAGATCTCAACCTCCTGATATTTCTTGCCAGAATATCTATCGGCTCCTCAACAAATGATAAACTCTCATCCAACTGAACCGAATCCTAATGCAACACATCAGACTCATAAGACACATACCCGCGTGACATCAAAATATGAAAAACTAGGTGATAAGTTGAAAACATCGGAGGCAAGGCTAACATGTAGGCAACACTACCAATCCGCTATAGAATCTCAAACGGCCCAATAAACCTGGGGCTAAGCTTGCCACGCTGACCAAATCTCATCATTCCCTTCATGGGAGATACTCGAAGGAATACCCGGTTACCAACACTGAACTCCAAGGCACGAAGCCTACAATCGGCGTAGCTCTTCTTCCTACTATGGGCCGCTCGAGGTCAATCCTGAATCATACAGACTCGGTCCAAGGAATCTCTAAGTTAGTCTGTACCCTGCAGTCTGGACTCTAACCCATCAAACCAACCAATCGGCGATCTGCAGTGCCTACCATATAAAGCCTCAAAAGGTGCCATGTCAATGCTCAAATCAAAGCTATAATTATACGCGAACTCGGTCAATGGCATGAACTGATCCCATGAACCTCCAAAGTCAAGTACACAGGCCCAAAACATGTCCTCCAGGACCTGAATAGTCCTCTCAGACTGGCCATCTGTCTGAGGGTGGAAATCATTACTAAGTTGAACCTCCGTACCCAAATCTCTCTGTATAGCTCTCCAGAACTGAGTGCCGCGGTCTGAAATGATACAAGCTGAGACCCCGTGCAATCGTGCAATCTCACGAATGTAGATCTGAGCTAATCTCTCTGCCCTATAGGAAGTATGAACCGACAAGAAATGTGCTGACTTAGTCAGCCTATCAACGATCACCCAAATAGAGTCAAACCCCTAAGTAGTACTAGGCAAACCAACAACAAAGTCCATAGTAATACCTTACCACTTCCACTCATGAATGGAAAGTCGCTGCATCAAACCACCTGATCTCATGTACACAAAATTCACCTGTTGACAGTTTAAGCACCGAGATACGAACTCTGCGACGTCCTGCTTCATACCACACCACCAGTAAAGCTACCTTAGTTGTCTATACTTCTTTGCGAATGGAGTATCTGGAACAATGTGCCTCACAGAGTATCAACTGTATCAAATCACCAACCTCAGAAGACAAAGTCGACCATCAAACCTCAGAATCCTATCAGAACCCAAGGTAGCCCGGCTGTCCTCACCCCGAACCACCTGATCATGAAGGTCAAACAAACTCTGATCCTCAAACTGTCGACTCTGAATCTGATCAACTATAGTAGAGTGAGCCTCAAAACTGGCAAGAACTCTCCTGGGATCTGATAAGTCAAGCCTAACCAGACTTTTAGCCGAGGACTGGATGTCCAAGGCCAACGGTCGCTCAGAAACTAAAAGTGAAGCTAGGATGCCCATACTCACCACCTTTCGACTAAAGGAATCTGCTACCATATTTGCCTTGCCTAGATGGTGAAAAATAGTGAAATCATAGTAATTCAGCAACTCAGTCCATCTTCTCTGTCTCTAGTTCAGCTCGTGCTAACTCGTAATGTACTGAAGACTATGATAGTCGATGAATATCTCATAATGAACTCTATATAGATAGTGCCTCTAGATCTTGAGGGAGAATACTATCCCTGCCAACTCTAATTCATGAGTGGGGTAGTTGCTCTCTGATTCTTCAGCTACCTCAATGCATATGCTATCAATCCACCCTGCTGCATCAACACACAACCAAGACCGACCCCTGAAGCATCACAATACACAGAGAAACTCTAACCCTCAACCGGCAAAGTCAAAACAGGAGCTGAAGTCAATAAGGCCTTAAGCCTCTTGATGCTATCCTCGCACTAATCAGACCACTGAAATGGAACATACTTCCTAGTCAGCATAGTCAAGGGTGCTGCTAGGGAAGAAAATCCCTCAATGAATCATCTGTAATACCCAGCTAACCCAATAAAGTTGCAAACCTCGATAGGAGTAGTAGGTCTAGGCTAATCATGAACTGCAAAAATCTTACTCGGATCAACTCTAATCCCATCCTTAGACACCACGTGCCGTAGAAATGCAACTAACTCTAACCAAAACTCACACTTTGAGAACTTGGCGTAAAGACGATGAACTCTTAAAGTCTGAAGTATAGTCCTCAAGTGTTGCTCATGCTCATCTCTACTCCTCGAATATACCAGGATGTCATCAATGAAGACTATCATGAACATATCCAAGTACGGGCTAAGCACCCTGTGCATCAAGTCCATGAAGGCTGCGGGGGAATTAGTCAACCCTAAAGACATCACCAGGAACTCATAGTGGCCATAACGTGTCCTGAATTCTGTCTTAGGGATGTCCTCCACCCTAATCCTCAACTGATGGTAGCCGGACCTCAAATCAATCTTAGAAAACACGGTAGAACCCTGAAGCTGATCAAATAAGTCATCAATCCTAGGCATTGGATACCTATTCTTCACAATCACCTTATTCAACTATCGATAATCAATACACAACCGCATCGACCCATCCGTCTTCTTCACAAAGAAAAATGGAGAACCCCAAGGAGACACACTATGTCTAATAAACCCCCTAGCTAACAAATCTTGGTGCTTCTCCTTAAAATCTCTCAACTCAGCAGGAGCCATACAGTAGGGAAGAATAGAAATGGGCCTGGTTCCTAGCTCTAATTCAATGGAGAAATTAATATCCCTCTTAGGTGGAAGGTCTGGCAGGTCGGTAGGAAACACATCTAGGAAGTCTCTAACCACAGGAACAGACTAAGGAGATGTAGGGTCAGCACTAGCGTCTCAGACATATGCTAGATAAGCTAAACAGCCACGGGATATCATCTTTATAGCTTCAAGATAAGAAATAATCCCAAATGGTGCATGGCTAATAGAACCCTACCATACAACCGAGGATACACCGGGCATGACTATGGTAACGGTCTTGGCATAGCAATCCAAAATTGCACGGTGAGGGGATAACTTGTCCATGCCCAGTATCACATTAAAATCCAACATATCAAGTATTATCAAGTCAGCCCAAGTATCCAAATCACCAGCAGATATCACACATGATCTCACAATCTGATCCACTACTAAAGAATATCCTACTGGGGTTGAAATAGAAACAGGCACAGACAATGACTCACTAGCCAACCCCAAACAAGGTATAAAGTAGACAAATACATATGAACAAGTGGATCCAGGATCAAACAAGGCATAAGCTGGCTGACGGAATACAAAATTTGTACCTGTGGTCACGGCATCCGAGGCCTCTACCTCCGGTCTCCTAAGGACCGTATAAAACTGATGACGACCTCTACCTGCCCAACCATCATCCCTACCACCTGCACTGCCACATGGGGCACCACCCCTAGCCTTACCACCCCCCTCTAGTCGGAGGATAAACTACTCGCAGTGGCTCGGCTGGCTGAACTGTACCCTATTGGGGGCAATCTCTAGCAAAGTGATGAACCACATCATAAGTATAGCAAAACCCTGATGACCTACTCAGTCGGGATGAACCAGCAAATCTCAAATGGCCACCATGGACCGATGCCCCAGAATCTGTACCTCTCGATAGCTGACCACTGTGACCTCGCTGACTTCCCTGACCCTGCTCAAACTGAGAACCAGAAGCCTGAAATGACGCTTGCACCAGTCGGCTAGACTGACCCTGATGTTGCTGCGGCTGATAACCTCAGCCCCACTGGCCTGAACCTTTACAACTATGCCTAGAACCACTGTAACCACCCTGATATCTAGGCCTTTTATCTTTGGCCTCGGTGTTATGATGACGCAAATCCTCAACTATGTGGGCATAGTCTGCAATGGCCTTGAATGATTGACCGCTAGCAACCAGTATCTTAGAAGGCTCTATGAACTCTCTCCATATCCCCCAAACAAATCTACGGACTCTGTCGGCCTCATTAGGTATAATCATGGCTCCAAATGGAGTAAGCTGATGGAACCGGGTCTAATACTCTGAGACAATCATGGTATCCTGAGAAAGTCTAGTGAAATCTTCCTTCTGATGCTCTCGGTTGCTCTGTGGGAAAAACTTGGCCATAAAGTCCTTATAAAACTCAGACCAGGTCAAGGAAGGTGATGTAGAAGGCCTGCAAGCAACATGTGTCCTCCACCATAACTTTGCTAGACCCTCCAGCTGATATGAAGTGTAGCCAACCCCATGAGTCTCCAATAAGCCAAAATGGTGCAACATCTCCTCGCAGGTAGTGATAAAGTCATGTGGGTCCTGACCCTATATACTAGCGAATCTCGACGATCAAAAACTCAGAAACCTACTCAAGGACTTCTGCTCCATCTCTGTCATAGTAGGGTGAGGAGGAAGAGGTTGGGAAACCGATGGAACTAGAAAAACCTCAGAACGGGGAGCTGCAGTAGTAGGTTGCGCTCCTGAACTCTGAAAACCCAGGGCTGCCCCCTAAGAGGATGTCTGGGCTTTCTCAGAAGGACGCTCACCAATCATACCCAATTGTTGAAGTAACAAACCCCGAATATCTGAAGACTGAGCTGGGGCTGAAGCTGGCACTGAAACTAATGCTAGAACAGGTACTGGAGTTGGTGGTGCCTGAGCTATCCCCGAGCCCACATGCTGCTGCTCTGGAGATAACTCTAGATCGTAGTCATACTCAGGCTCTATATCCACTCTAGCAGCTCTAGCAGGTGCTGCTGCTCTATGGCGCCCTCGACCCCTACCTCTACCCCGATGACCACCTCGGCCCCTAGCTGAAGTCAGAGGTGCAAGGGGAGAAGGCTCTCCTTTGCCAAAAGCTGAAGATCTCATACGAATCATCTGCAGAAGAGTGAACCAGAATAAGTGAGATTTCTAGAAACTTTCAAGGATACTATGCATGAGAGAGAGACAAGAAAAGTCCAGTTTTCTAAGATGTCACCATAGCCTCCCAAAGATTGAGCACAGACATCTCCGCCCTGATATTTAGGACTCTACTATACATTGGCTCCTATACCGATGACACTAGTGAACCTAGATCTCTGATACCAAGCTATCACGACCCAATTTCTTGGTCATGATGGCACCTACAACCCTCTAGTAGATGAACAAATCCCTGTAGCCCAGAACAGTTAGTAATGGGCTACCTTCTAATAGTTTAAGCTGAAGATTTGATACATAAGTGGAAGTAAGGGCATAATGAGAAGAAAATAGATACAAGAGAGATATAAACAAGCGAAATTTAAACCAACCCAAAACCTAGTATCAAAGCATATAAGAGCCAAACTATATCAGGAGTACAAAGGTCCAATAGTCATATATACATAATGTCTCCAAAACTATAAGAGTACAAAATACACCAAGGATAACTAAAGTTAAGCTATGAACGCCAAGAGCTCACCCTCAGCTTGGAAGATCCAAAAACTGCACCCCGTACGAGTCTCTGACACGCTAACGGCGATGGTCGATGCTAGGATCTACACCTGAAGATGCAGAGGGTAGGGTGAGCAACAAATACGAAGCATAAGGTACCTAGTAGGTATCATAGGCTGACTGGGCATATATAAAGTAAAAGAGAAATAACAGGCAGAGTAGGAACAAACAATCACAGAATTCAACGATAAGCACACAAGAGCTAGCCTAGTGAGGAAGACAGCAGAAACAACATATAAGGCTAGCATATAAAATATATAGACACAACAATCACAGGTGAAAGTAAGGATAATGCACCTGGAATCCTTGCAAAAATAGTATATATAAGAATAAGTTCTAGAAACGAGCGGTATACCAGTACCCTCAAGTATAAGGAAAATGGGAGAGAAGAATAAAGGTAGACATGCTCGACATACATGAATTAATACCCAATCAAGTCATACAAAACTCAATCCAGGAACTCACCAGCTCACAGTAATCATGCTCATACTCAACCGTAACAGGGAACAATATCGAAATAAAGTAACACGAGTCTATCTACAGTCCCTCGACGACCCATACAATCAAGGAACATAATCAAGTGAACACAAACCCTTCAGCATCCCATACTACCAGAGTGTACAATTAACAAACAACAAACAAGGGTGGTATCTCAAAAAATGAATGATATGATACATAAAAACCTCGGGGTAAATAGAACCTCTGTATGTACCTCCTTCGTTGCCGATCGGGCCCAGCAGGAAAGTTCCATCGAAGGACACAGCCTGTATACCTCTACTCCACCGTATACCCTTCCCCTTGGCACATGCAGCCCAAAGCCTCATGCCTGAAGTGGCAAGGTCCATGGAAGTCCCGGACCCCATACTAAAACTCAGAATCAAAACGTGTCCTCCGGAATTGAGTCTGAGTTCAAGCCAGTGGCTAAGTCACGAATATGCATGCCAGGACCCTGTCTAGGACTAAAACAGTGAAAAAGGTGACTCAAAAACCCTTCCAAGGGTGCCCGGGAACATCCGGGTCTAAAACAGTAGTAAAACATCTCATATGCTCGACCCAGCCGAGCTTGATATCATTTGAAATCAGTAAGGGAACTCAACAGGCACTCCGACCCGGTCGAGTCTAGTAATAGTAGTAAATCATGATAAAACCATATCTTTAACCTTTTTTTACCCCATGAATATCCACGTATCAAGTCAAACCATTTCCAAATCCAATTTCATTGAAAATGGGCCCCGGGGACATGCAAGGTTTAGAAAATCAGTATCTGTAGGTCTGAACCCAAAAACCATAATAAAACGTGGAAAAACCTCTTTATATGCATGGAAATGATATGATCAACCCAAATAGCAGCCAGCCAGCTCACAATCAACCTAACGGCCCTGCACAGTCTTCGGATCTACTTAGCAAGCATAACAAGCTTAGAAGGATATTTGTATATCTGAGACTCGCGAACATTCCTAATTATCCCACTTTCTATGTTTTAGAGTCAACAAGACCTCACTGGGTCACAAGGGTAATAAATATATCAACTAATAGAAATACTACACACAACGGAAGAAAAAAATAGGACGAATCCTGGAAAAGCGGTCAAGGTCTATGGTACCAACCTAATAACCCAACCCAAGGATGCCAACTAGTAAAATTTTACCCGATATATGCGAAGTCTAGGGAGTTAATCCATAACCTACATGTCGTAAGATGATAAGCTGCGGGAACGACGATATTCGAGGCCGAGCTGCTCCGAGAAGCTCCGAACGAGAATCAAACTATCAAATTCATGCGTAAAATGTTAAGACGAGTCTAACGATACCCATATTACTACAATTGTAGATGGGTCGATATCTGGGTCAAAAGCGGGCCTGCAAGTCCCGCAACCTGAAACCAAAAATGAAAAGAACCATGATGACCCCAATGATGCCAAGAAGGCATGTTCTAAATTTGAGCACAATTGGACAAGGTAAGGGCACCAACACAACCTTCCCAATTTGGGGATTAAAGAATGGAAATTTCAAAAATAAAAACGGAAATTGGGGAAGAATTACATACCAAAATGATGGAAAATCCATGACGAATAAAACATCACACCCACGAATATGCACAAGCTTAGGGGGCAGAATCTATCAAAAAATCCAAGCTTTGGATGAGCATCAATGGAGGAATTAAGAGAAAAACCTAAGAAAGCAAATTTGGGAAGATGACTTACCAAGAGGCGAATAACTATGAATTATCGACAAACAAATAATTCCCCAATATTTAGAACTGAATTGGAGAAAAATGGTGGAGAGAATTTTGAGTTTTAGAGTGAGAAAAGTGAGGAGAAAGGCTGGAAAAAACGAAATGACAGCAATAAATAGCTGTTGTCCACAGCTGATTTTCTGCTCTTTTTAGAAAAATCAATGGGGTATTCCGGGCATAATCAAAAATCGATATTCAAAAACCAATAGTGCTAATATAGTAGAAACGATGTTTCAGACTCAATCGAATCGATGAAACTGCAAATGAAAACATAATGCGCCTCGAGACAAGACTACAAATGCTGCGAGATGAACAACAAACGCTCATAGTGCAGGCTGTCACCCTCGGTGACCGGAGAGACAAAGAAAGAATATAATAGTTACAGTCTCTTCTGTTGTGGAAGTTTATTTACAGAAATAAAGGAGTTCCATATTGTACTCCCTATTTGCTTTTCTAGTGCTAATTTCCTTGAAATAAAGATCGTTGATAGCCATAGCATTTTCTAAATAAAGAAAGTGCGTAGCAGTGTACTGCTGAATTGAACTTTCTTGTATATTGAATTGACTAATTACTAATGCCTTAAGCTCCATTTTGAAGAAATGTTAACCCAAGTAAACACTAATAAAAAGAAACTCAAAGGCTCGAAATAAGGCTGACTCACCCGGAATCCAAACCAACCATCTTCCTAGCCCAAACTCAATATTCTGGAGCTGATGGAAATGACGAATTTTGAATTCGATACTCCGATCATTGAAAGTCACCCAAAGTTACAGTTTCAGCTCCAAATGGCCTGAAAACTGAGAAAACAACACAAACCCAACACCAGATGTTCTCAGGCCTCAACTAAAGGTCCAATCGAACCAAACTCATCGCTTCGGAGCTAATAGAACTGTCAGAATTCAATTTTGAGCATGTTAGCTAAGAATATTTACTAAAGTCAGCGATATTCTAAGTTTAAAGCCCTAAAATAGGCGAACGGCTAAAACGACCAAACGAATGACGAGGGCACCGACTACCGGTCCCAATAAGCCATAAATGACTTGGGGCTGCTACAGGAAGTCTCTAACAGTGCAATAAATGCAAAATTGTAAAGATGACCGGAATAGTCATCACATTTTTATGTGAAATAATTCAGTCTGAAGATCTTGTAGTGTTGTGTGAGACCTTTGTTCTTCAAATTTATTTAATACATCTTTTATATTAAAGGGTTCAATAATTTCCTTTTCTGGTTGTTGATTAAGAATAATATATTTTAATTCTATTAGATATTTTCTTTTAAGATCATGATCATCAATATGGTCAAGCATCTTAAAGAAAATCTCCTTGTTATTATTAGTAATGACATTTATAGAGCGGCTATCACAAGTGCAAATTACGCCGCTGCATCCATAGTGATTACTTGAGTCACTGCTGTCAGAACTATATGCGATATTAAGTTGATCTTCGTCACTAAAGCTCTTCTCAGAGGAAGAACTATTTTTATTTTCCTCAAGAATAGAATATAATTTATTCTTGACTTGTTGTTCAAATTCTAACATATTTATTTTATTTTTTCTTTTGTTAGGTACTCGGCAATCTCTGGCTCAGTGACCAAACTTTCCACAGTTTCAGCATTTATCAGTATTATTTTTATAAGATTTAGTGCCATTTTTGGTGGATTTATGTTTTTAAAATCTTCTTTTGTAATAATGGGATTTTTCAGATTTATTGTTATAATATTTATATATTCTTTTGATTTTCTTGGTAACATATCCGAAGTCCTGACAAAAACTCCCTAGCTTGCTTCGTGATATTTTACTGTCCTTTTTTAGTTAATTTTTCAATTTCATGTCTGTACATAATTCAAGTCCAGTGATATTTATAAAACTTATAAGGTAACCATAAGTTAATTGACTATAAGGACTTTTACCGTCGAACCTATCTTTTAATTTTATCCTAACTTTTTCAACAAATAATGTTGGTAAACCACTTATGAATTTTGATGACATATTATTAGCAGTATTACAAAGTAATCTAGGTAATGGTCCTGTATATTTTAATTGTTATCCCAACTTCTCTATAGATGTTAATGATCAGAATGTTATGGATACATTAACATTAAATGTTAAAACAATTACAGTCTTTTCTAACCATGACTTTGTTGAGGAAGGGATCTTTATACCATCTAAAATCATCTAATTTTGGACAGGATAAGTTTGATAATATCTCTAGACTCCTATCTTGGAAAAGTTGGGGTTTTCCTATAAAATATTTAGCTATGCTATAAATTAAAGTAGCGGTGGCGTCTTCTGAGATTTGATTTTCAGATGTTTGTCCTGTAGTTCGGTCTTAATAACTTGAGTAATAGTAGTAGCATTTAATACACTTTGTTTATTATCTTCGGTAAGGTAGTTGTCCCACCAATATTTTAATGTCCCCATAAATCTTGCTACAATTAATGTGGCAGCTTGTTTATCCGTAATATTTTTCATTCTATATGCCGTAATGGCCATGCCCATTTCATGCAATTTATTTTATATTTGATGTTCTGCGAGTCCATCAATGTTCCATTCGGCAATTTCACTTCTAGAATGTGAAGTATGAGATAAAAAATCATTTTCTTCATACTGAATATCTGGAAATAAGAATTTTTATAATAGTTCTTTTTATTAGAATATCTTGAACTTAGCTTGTTGATGTCATTATCATTTTTTTCCAGATATGATTCTTATGACCTTATCATCTTTAAATTTTAACTTGACTTTTAATCGTCCGTTAATCTTTTCTATAAGATCATCTGGATTTCAAATTTTTCCTGAAATTTTGGAAACATATCTTTTGAAAACTCTGGTAACTTAAATATTGGGTGAGTTTCTAACTTCTTATCCTTATCACTATAAGAAGAACTTGGTTTATCTTTAAAGGTTAATTTATTATCAGCCTTAAAGATTTGATTGGAGACCACATATAGTAGTTGATTTATATAATTATTTTGCTAAATTATTCAATTTATATCTTTATTTGTAGAGTCACCTTTAGCATCTAATATATCGAGCTTAAAGGGTGTAGCAGTAACGACTCTACCATTTATGGGAAAACTAATTTCTTCTAATGGGGGGATTATAGATTCAACCACCATAGTTTTAGTATACCATTTATTGACAATCATATTTAATGATTCTTTTTGATCGTCTAATTTTCCCGTATACTCAAACCATTTAAAAAAATTGATATTACATCTTATTCTTTTCATATCGATATGCCAAATTTTTCTAAAGGATATCCTTTCCTTTAATGAATATTTTTGGACGTACCATTCTCTTTTTATGGCATTCTCTGGATCCGTCCAGAGTTTGTCTAAATATTCAAAGTCAGGTTCAAATTCTTCATCTGACCTGATCATGCACAAAGAGTGTCTTACTCCTAGCATTTCACTAGCAGTGGGACTTATTGGTTTTTTGGTAATTTTAGGTTCATATTTTATGCACAAAGAGTGTCTTACTCCTAGCATTTCACTAGCAGTGGGACTTATTAGTTTTTTGGTAATTTTAGGTTCATATTCTACTTTCAAAATTGTTTTCGAAAAATCTACTCCTTTTAATTTTTTCTCTATATCTTCAAGAGTTACCTCCTTCTCTTCTTGAGTTGTCAAAAATGAGGATCTTGGCTGGGAGGGGTGTTAGTATGAGCAGCTAAATTTCTGCTATCGCTACTAAAATTACAAAAATAGAAAGTGATCTATAAAATTGGAATATTCCTAGAGAGCGTTTTAAAAAGGTTTATAAAACTGGACACTTTGATTTTATAAAAAATTATAATATTAAAACTTTTGAATCTACGGTTGCTATTAATAAGAATATCGAAACTATTAAATTATTAGCAGCTGAAGATATTAACAGAAATAGGAAAAATTACAAGTTTCTTCATATAGGACTTGTTCAAGTAGCTGTTAAACCATTATATCCTTTGGGTCTAGATGTACTTATATGTCTTCTCCTAAGAGATAATAGATTACTAAATTTGATGACTCATTATTAGCAATATTAGAAAAGTAATTAGCTAATGGCCCTATATATTTTAATTGTTATCCCAATTTCTCTATAGATATTAATGATCAAAATGTTATGGATACATTAGCATTAAATGTTAAGACAAAAAATATGAATAGTAAAATAAATACTTTTCATGTACGTTAGGCCCAATACTTACTCCTGGTTCGTGAAATATTCAGAGCAGATGAAAAATGCAGTAATCCCCAGATGGTTTTACGAATGGTGGAGCCAATTCAGAGGAAATCTGTGATGACCCTTCTGGTCATCTTTGCGCTTACGCATTTATTGTACTGTTAGAGCTCTTTTGTAGTGGCCCCAAGTCATTTATGGCTTGGTGGGACCGGTAGTTTGGTGCCCTGGTCATTCGTTGGGTCATTTTGGCCGTTTGCCTATTTTACAGATAAAACTTAGAATATCGTTGACTTTAGTCAACATTCTTAGCTAACATGCTCAAAATTGAATTCTGACAGTCCCGTTAGCTCCGGAGCGTTGGGTTTAATCTAGTTGGACCTTTAGTTGAGGCTGAGAACTTCCGGTGTGGGTTTTGTGTTATTTTCAGTTTTTAGGCCATTTGAAGTTGAAAGTGTAACTTCGGGTGATTTTTGATGATCGGAGTATCGAATTCAAAATCGGGAGATTCTATCAACTCCGGAATGTTAATTTTGGGCTAGAAAGGTGGTTGGTTTGGGTTCCGTGTGAGCCAAACTCATTTTGAGCCTTTGAGTTCCTTTTTGTTAGTGTTAACTTGGGTTAATATTTCTCTGAAACAACCTCGTATGGAAGTTTTGTCAATTCCGTTGAGTCCGGAACATCGTTTCCACTCTATTAGCATTATTGGTTTTCAAATATCGAGTTTTGATTATGCCCGGAATTCCCCGGAGAGTTTTCAAAAATTGCCGACAAATAGTTGCAAGCCAGCCTTCAGTGCCAATGGCGCCCAGGCAGCGCGATCGCGCTGTCCTGTGGTAGGCCTTCAGCGCTGATGGTGCTAGCCATTTTCCAGCACCTATATATAGCTGAGTGTTCATTTTTTCGATCGCACTGCCTGTGGCAGGCCTTCGGTGCTGATGGAGCTGGCCATTTTCCAGCAGCTATATATAGCTGAGTGTTCATTTTTCTAGCCTTTTTAACTCTATTTTCTCAACTCCAACTTCAAAAATACTCTCCCAAATTGCGTTTGATCAGTTCTAAACCTTGGGGAATTGGTTGTTCATCACCAATCCGTGCTCCTTCGTATCTTGGTAAGTCATCTTTCCCAAGTTGCTTCATTTTGGTTTTCTCAAATTCCACCATTGTTGCTACCTTCTAAAGCTTGAAATTTCCTTGTGGATTCTTCCCCTATAGCTCTTTCATGTTCGTGGGTACGAAGAATTGACCATCTTGGGCTGATTTCCCATCCTTTGGTAAGTAATTCTTGCTCAATTTCCATTTCTAAGTTCCTAAATTCTGTCTTTAAACCCCAAATTGAGCGGGCTGTTTTGGCACCTCCTCTTGTCCAATTGTGCTCAAATTTGGAGCATGCCTTCTTGGCATCGTTCGGGTTATCGTGTTTCTTTTAGTTTTTGGTTTCGGGTGTGGGCCCTGCAGGCCTGCTTTTAACCCAGATTTTGACTCATCTACAATTGTAGCAATATGGGTATCGTTAGACTCATTTTAATGTTTTATTCATGAATTTGATAGTTTGACTCTCGTTTGGAGCTTCTCAGAGTAGCTCGGCCCCAGATATAGTCATTCTCGCAGCTTATCATCGGATGACAGGTAGGTTACGGTTTAAACTCCTAGAGTTAGAATATATCGGGTAAAATTGTACTAGTTGGCATCCTTGGGTTGGGTTATTAGGTTGGTACCATAGACCTTGACCATTTTTCCATGATCTGTCCCATTTCTTTCCTCCGTTGTGTGTAGTACTATTGTTACTTAATATTATTATCCTTGTGGTCCTGTGAGGCCTTGTTGACTCTTGAACATAGACGGTGGTATCATTGGGAATGTCTGCGAGTCCCGGACATAGAATTATCCTTCTAGGCTAGTTATGCTTGCTGAGTAGCTTCGGGAGCCTATGCATGGCCGATAGGTTGTTATGAGCTGCTAGGGAGCTATTGTGTGTTTATGATATCATTTCCATACATATAAAGAGATTTCCCACATTTTAATACGGTTTTTGCTTCGAGCCTATTGGGATTGTTTTTCTTAAACTTGAATGGCCCTGGGTCCCCGTTTTTTATGAAATTGGATTTGGAAATGATTTTACTTGATACGTGGATATTCTTGGGGTAAAAGAAGGTTAAAATATGGTTTTATCATGATTTTGCTAGTATTGCTAGACTCGACCAGGGCAGAGTTCTAGCTAAGTTTTCTTACTGATTTGAAATGACTTTAGGCTGGGCCAGGTCTACCATCTGAGATATTTCACTACTGTTTTAGACCCGGTTATTCCTGGGCGCCCTTAGAGGGGTTTTTGAGACATATTTTCACTGATTTATTCCTAGACAGGGTCTAGGCATGCATATTTTGGACTTAGCCACTGGCTTGAACCCGGACTCAATTTCGGAGGACACATTTTGATTCTAAGTTATAGTATGGGGTTCGGGACCTCGATGGACCTTGCCGCTCTGGGGTTGAGGCTTTGGGTTGCGTGTGTTGGGGGGACGGGTATACAGTGGAGTAAAGGTATATGAGCTGTGTCCTTCCATGAAATCTACCTGCTGGGCCCGATCGGCACTAGAGGAGGTACATATAGAGGTTGTATTTTCACACTGAGGTTATCATGCATCATATCATTCATTGTTTGAGGTTCTACCCTTATTTGCTGTTTGTTGATTGTATGCTCTGGTAGTATGGGATTCTGGAGGGTTTGTTTTCACTTGATTACGTTTCTCAATTGTATGGGCGATCGGGGGACTGTAGGTAGATGGGAATTGTCCGCTATTACGACTATAAGTGTGAAGTTGGACTCCGCTAGGTTGTTACTTCTGGATTTGAGATTGGTATGTGTTGGCTGGCTATTAATTCCTATTTTTCGAGCATGTATACCTTTATTCTTCTCTCCCATTCTTTATACTTGAGGTTACCAGTATACCATCCATTTTTAGAACTTATGCTTGTATATACTATTTTTTTGGGAGGATCCCAGGTGCGTTATTTCTTACTTTCACCTATGCTTCTGTGTTTATATATCTTACTTGCTAGCCTTGTACATTGCTTTCTGTTGTCTTCCCTCTGGCTAGTTCTTGTGTACCTTTTCATTGATTTCTATGATTGTTTACTTCTATTATGTCTGCTACTGCTCTTTTACCTTGTATGTGCCCAGTCGGCCTATGATACCTACTGGGTACCTTATGCTTCGCATTTAGTGTTCACCCTACCCTCTGCATCTTCTGGTGCAGATCCTAGTATGGGCCATTAACGTTAGAGCACCAGACACTCGTGTGGGGTGCTATTTTTGGATCATCCAGGCTGAGGGTGAGATCTTGGCATTCAGAGCTTGAATTTAGTTTATCCTTGATGTATTTTGTACTCTTATACTTTCAGAGACATTATGTATAAATTACTTTTGGACCTTTGTACTCCTAATGTAGTTCAGCTCTTATACGCTATGTACTAGGTCTTTTGGGTTGGTTTAGATTCCGCTTTGTTTATATTTCTCTTGTATCTATTTTCTTTTCCATATGCCCTTGATTTTGCTTTTGTATCGAATCTTCCGCTTGAACTATTAGAAGGTATCCCATTTCTAACCGTTCCAGGCTACAGGGATTGGTTTGCGTACTGGAGGGTTGTAGGTGCCATTATGACCGAGAAATTAGGTTGTGATAGCTTGGTATCAGAGCTTTAGGTTCACCGGTGTCATCAGTATAGGATCCATTTCTAGTGGAGTCCTGCGGATTGGGGAGGAGACGTCCGTACTCAATCTTCGGGAGTCTACAGTGACTTCTTAGGAAAATAGACCTTTCTTGTTTCTCATTCGTGCATAGTATCCTTGAAAGTTTCTGGAAATCTCACTTATTCTTGTTCACTCTTCCGCAGATGGTTTGTACGATATCTTTATATTCTGGTGGAGGAGATCCTCTTACCCCTGCACCTTCGACTCCATCTAGGGGTCGAGGTAGTCGTAAGGGTAGAGGTAGGGGTCATGGATGCCCCAGAGCAGCGACACCTGCTCGAGCTACTATAGTTGAGGTAGAGCCATAGTATGACTACAAGCCAAATTTCACTCCAGAGCAGCAACATGTGGATCCAGGGGCAGACCAAGTACCACCAGCTCCAGTACCAGTTTCAGCACCAGCTTCTGTGCCAGCTTCAGCCCTAGCTCAGTCTTCAGATATTCAGAGTTTACTTGTTCAGTTACTGGGTATGATTGGAGAGAGTCCTTCTGAAATAGCCCATACATTCGCTCAGGGGGCAGCCCTAGGTGTTCTGAGTTCGGGAGCAAAGCCTTCTACTGTGGCTCCCCATGTTGAGGTTGTTCCAGTCCCATTGGTTGCCCAGCCTCTTTCTCCTCGCCCTACTATGATAGAGATGGAGCAGAAGGCCTTGGGTAGGTTTCTAAGATTGGCACCGCTGAGATTCGCTGGTATATTGGGTCAGGACCCACATGATTTCATTACCACCTATGAGGAGATATTGCACCATTTGGGGTTATTGGAGACTCACGGGGTTGGTTATACTTCATATCAGCTGAAGGGTCCAGTAAAGACATGGTGGAGGGCACGGGTTGCTTGCAGGCCTTCTACATCACCTCTCTTGACCTGGTTCGAGTTCTATGAGGCATTTATGGAAAAGTTCTTGCCACAGAGCGACATAGAGCGTCGGAGGGAGGAGTTCGCTAGACTTTCTCAGTATTCTATGACTGTCTCAGAGTACGAGACCTATTTCCATCAGCTCACTCCATTTGGAGACATGATTATGACTATTGAGGCAGACAGGGTCCGTAGGTTTGTTTTGGGGCTACGAAAAGAGTTTAGAGAGTCTGCGGAGATATTGGTTGCTAGCGGTCGGTCATTCCAGGCCATTGCATATTATGCCCGGACAGTTGAGGATTCACGTCATCATGACATCGGGGCCACAGTGGCTACAGTGGTTCCAGGCATGGTAGTAGGAGTTCAAGCCAGTGGGGCTGGGATTATCAACCACAGAAGCACCAGGTTCAGTCCAACCAACCGGTTCAGGCATCACTCCAGTCTTCGAGGGGTACAACTTCTGGGGCATCAGGCCATGGTGGCCATTTGGGTTTTGCTTGTTCATCCCGATTGAGTAGGTCGTTAGAGGCTTGTTACACTTATGCTGTGATTGGACATTTTGCTAGATATTGCCCTCAGCAGAGTAAAATTCAAGCTGCCAAGCCATTATGGCAGTTCAGCCTCCGACTAGAGGGGGTGGTGGTCAGTCTAGGGGTGGTTCTCCATGTGGCAGAGTAGGTGGTAGGTATGGCGGTTGGGCAGGTGGACATCATCGTCAGTTCTATGTTATCCCTAGGAGACTGGAGGCAAAAGCCTCGGATGCTGTGATCACAGGTATGATTTATGTATGTCGTCATCCAGCTTATGCTTTGTTTGATCCTTGATCCACTTGTTCATATATATCTACCTACTTTCTACCTTGTTTGGGTTGGCTAGTGAGCCATTATCTATTGATGTTTCTGTTTTGACCTAGTAGGAGATTGTTTAGTAGTGGATCGTATTATGAGATCCTGTGTGATATATGTTGGTGATTTGGAGACTTGGGCTGATTTGATGATACTTGATATGTTAGATTTTGATATGATACTGGGCATGGACTATTTATCCCCTTACTGTGCTGTTTTGAATTGTTATGCCAAGATCATTACCACAGCCGTACCTGGTATATCCCCTGTTGTGTGGCAGGGTTCTGTTAGCCATGCACCATCAGGGATCATCTCTTGTTTACGAGCTAGGAAGTTGATTTCTCGTGGGGGTCTAGCTTATCTAGCATATGTTCAAGATGCTAGTGCTGACCCTACATCCCATGAGTCCGTTCCTATGGTTAAAGACTTCCTAGATGTGTTTCCTACATACCTGCCAGGACTTCCACCTGAGAGAGATGTTGATTTTGCCATTGAGTTAGAGCTGGGCACCAGGCCTATTTCTATCCCTCCCTACCGTATGTCTCCGTATGAGTTGAGAGAGATTAAGTAGCAGCTCTAGGATTTGTTAGCTAATGGATTTATTAGACTGAGTGTATCTCCTTGGGTTGCTTCTGTCCTCTTCGTGAAGAAGAAGGATGGGTCAATGTGGATCTGTATTGACTATCGGCAGTTGAATAAGGTAACAGTCAAGAATAGGTATCTGATGTCGAGGATTGATGACCTATTTGATCATCTCCAGGGTTCAACGTGTTTTCGAAGATTGATTTGAGGTCCGGCTACCATCAGTTGAGGATTAGGGCATAGTACATCCCTAAGACAGCATTCAGGACACGTTATAGACACTATGAGTTCCTGGTGATGTCTTTTGGGTTGACTAATACCCCCGCAGCCTTTATGGATTTGATGCATAGGGTGCTTAGCCCGTACTTGGATATGTTTGTGATAGTCTTCATTGATGACATTCTGATATACTCGAGGAGTAAGGACGAGCATGAGCAGCATTTGAGGACTATACTTCAGACTTTGAGAGATCATTGGATTAATGCCAAGTTCGCAAAGTATGAGTTTTGGCTTGAGTAACTTGCATTCCTAGGACACGTGGTGTCTAAGGATGGGGTTAGAGTTGATCCGGGTAAGATTTTTGCAGTTCGTGATTGGCCTAGACCTACTACTCCTACTGAGGTTCCTAGCTTTGTTGGGTTAGCCGGGTACTACAGGCAGTTTGTTGAGAGATTTTCTTCCATAGTAGCACCCTTGACTATGCTGACTAGGAAGGATGTTCAATTTCAGTGGGCTGATCAGTGTGAGGATAGCTTCCAGAGGCTTAAGGCCTTATTGACTTCAGCTCCAGTTTTGACTTTAGCGATTGAGGGTCAGAGTTTCTCCGTGTATTGTGATGCTTCAGGGGTCAGTCTTGGTTGTGTGTTGATGTAGCAGGGTCGAGTGATAGCATATGCATCAAGGCAGCTGAAGGTTCACGAGCACAACTACCCCACTCATGACTTGGAGTTGGCGGTGGTAGTCTTCGCACTCAAGATCTAAAGGCACTATCTATATGGAGTTCATTGTGAGATATTCACCGACCATCATAGTCTATAGTACATTGCAAGTCAGTGGGAGCTGAACTCGAGGCAGATGATATGGATTGAGTTGCTAAAGGACTATGATTTCACTATTTTATACCATCCGGGCAAGGCAAACGTGGTAGCGGATGCATTAAGTCGAAAGGCGGTGAGTATGGGCAGTCTAGCTTCACTTTCAGTTTCTGAGCGACCGTTGGCCTTGGATATACAGTCCTTGGCTAACCGTTTGGTTAGGCTTGACTTATCGGATCCCAGTAGAGTTCTTTTCAGTATTGAGGTTCGCTCTACTCTAGTTGATCAAATTCAGAGCCGACAATTTGAGGATCAGAGTTTGTGTGACATTCGTGTTCAGGTAGTTTAGGGTGAGGCCAGCCAGGCTACTTTGGGTTCTAATGGTATTCTGAGGTTTGATAGGCAACTTTGTATTCCGAGGGTTGGTGACTTGATTAAGTTGATACTTCGCGAGGCCCATTATTTCAAATATTCCATTCATCCGAGCACCGCAAAGATGTATAGAGATTTGAGGCAGATTTACTAATGGAGTTGTATGAAGCGGGATGTGGCAGAGTTTGTATCTCGGTTCTTGAACTATCTGCAGGTTAAGTTCGAGCACATGAGACCGGGTGGTTTGATGCAGTGACTTCCCATTCCTGAGTGGAAGTGGGAAATATTACTATAGATTTCGTTGTTGGTTTGCCTCGTACTTCTCATGGGTTTGACTCTATTTGGGTAATCGTTGATAGGCTGACTAAGTCAGCACACTTCTTTCCAGTCCAAAATTCTTATGGGTAAGAAAGGTTAGCTCAGATCTATATTCGTGAGGTTGTTCGGTTGCATGGGGTCCCATCTTCTATCATTTTAGACCGCGGCACTAAGTTCACATCTCAGTTCTGGAGAGCTATACAGAGGGATTTGGGTAAGAGGTTTAGCTTAGTACTGATTTTCACCCTTAGAGAGAAAGCCAGTCCGAGAGGACTATTCAGGTCCTGGAGGATATGCTTTGGGATTGTGTTCTTGACTTTGGGGTTTCATGGGATCAGTTTGTGTCATTGGCCGAGTTTGCGTATAATAATAGTCTCCATTCGAGCATTGGCATTGCACCATTTGAGGCTCAGTATGGTAGGCATTGCAGGTTGCTAATTGATTGGTTTGACGGGTTATAGTCCAGACCGCAGAGTACAGATTTGTTTAGAGATTCCTTGGACCGGGTCCATTTGATTTAGGACAGACTTAGAGCAGCCCAAAGTAGGCAGAAGAGCTACGCTGATCATAGACCTCATGTCTTGGAGTTTAGTGTTGGTGACTTGGTTTTCCTTCGAGTATCTCCCTCGAAGGGCTTGGTGAGATTTGGTTGGTGGGGCAAGATTTTATTGGGTTGTTTGAGATTCTGCAGAGGGTTGGTAGTGTTGCCTACATGTTAGCCTTGCCTCTGATGTTTTTGGCTATTCATCCAGTGTTTCTTTTCTCGATGTTGCGCCAGTATATGCTAAATGAGTCTCATGTGTTGCATTGGGATTCGGTTCAGTTAGATGAGAGCTTGTCATTTGTTGAGGAGCCGATAGCTATTCAGGCCAGAGATATTAGGAGTATAAGATCTAGAGAGATTCCGCTTGTGAAGTTTTAATGGAGACATCGTCCGGTCGAGAAGACTACTTGGGAGACCGAGAGTGAGTTGCATGCTTAGTATCCGCAGTTGTTTGAATCTTCAGGTACTCCATTCTTCTTTACTTTCGAGGACAAAAGTCTTTTGATTAATAGATGTTGTGATGATAGTTGTGGTCATCTTCACGCTTACGAATTTATTGAACTGTTAGAGCTCTTCTGTAGCAGCCCCAAATCATTTATGGTTTGCTGGGACTGGTAGTTCGATGCCCTGGTCATTCGTTGGGTCTTTTTGGCCGTTTGCCTATTTTAGAACCTAAACTTAGAATATCGTTGACTTTAGTCAACATTTTTAGCTAACGTGCTTGGAATTGAATTATGATAGTTTCGTTAGCTGCGGAGCATTGAGTTTGGTCTTGTTGGACCTTTAGTAGAGGCCTGAGAACTTTCGGTGTGGGTTTTGTGTTGTTTTCTCAGTTTTCAGGCCATTTGGAGTTGAAAGTGTAACTTTGGGTGACTTTCGATGATCGGAGTGTCGGATTCAAAATCTGATGATTCCATCAGCCCCGAAATGTTGAGTTTGGGCTAGGAAGGTGGTTGGTTTGGGTTCCGGGTGAGCCGGACTCATTTCGAGCCTTTGAGTTCCTTTTCGTTAGTGTTAACTTGGGTCAACATTTCTCTGAAATGACATTGTATGGAAGTTTTGTCGATTCCGTTGAGTCTGGAACGTCGTTTCCACTGTATTAGCATTATTGTTTTTTGAATATTGGGTTCCGATTGTGCTCGGAATGCCCCGGAGAGTTTTCAAAAATTGCAGAAAAATTATTGAAGGCCATCCTTCAGTGCCAACGGCTCCCAGGCAGTGCGATAGGGCTGGCTTGTGGCAGGCCTTCAGCGCCGATGGCGCTGGCCATTTTCCAGCATTTATATATAGCCGAGTGTTTGTTTTTCCAGCCTTTTTAACTCTATTTTCTCAACTCTAAATTCAAAAGTACTCTCCCAAATTGCTCTTGATCAGTTCTAAACCTTGGGGAATTGGTTGTTCATCACCAATCCGTGCTCCTTCATATCTTGGTAAGTCATCTTCCCCAAGTTGCTTCATTTTGGTTTTCTCATATTCCACCATTGTTGCTACCTTCTAAAGCTTGAGATTTTCTTGTGGATTCTACCCCTATAGCTCTTGAATGTTTGTGGGTATGAAGAATTGTCTATCTTGGCCTGATTTCCCATCCTTTTGGTAAGTAATTCTCGCTTAGTTTCCGTTTCTAAGTTCCTAAATTCCATCTTTAAACCCTAAGTTGAGCGGGCTGTTTTTGTGCCTCCTCTTGGCCAATTGTGCTCAAATTTGGAACGTGCCTTCTTGGCATCGACGGGGTTCTTTTTGTTTTTAGTTTTGTATGTGGGCCCTGCGGGCCCGCTTTTGACCCGACTACAAATGTAGCAATATGGGTATCTATCATGACCCAAGCCATCGTGAGTGGCACCCACCCAACCCCCAGATGAGAGAACTAGTAGAGTTCAACCCTTAGCCTAGACTAACAGCCTATAACAATCAACAGGAAACAAACTAGCAATTCAAATAAGCAAAAGTAATTTCATTGAATTAACACTGCGGAAATCCCCCCTAGAATCTGAAAGTCATCGTGCCAAAAACATCTACCAAAGCTAGAGTGCGGGGATGCAACCCCAAAGATAATAATGAAATAGTCTAAGCCCGAAACAATTGGGCTACAACTCAAATGGATAGAAATAAAGGTAGATTGGTCGAACAACTCACCCTTGATATCACGAACAGTCAGGCCTACAAGTGAGGTCGTGCGTCAACCGCCAGAATATTTCCTGTACTCACAAAAGACAAGCAAGTGCAGTATCATTACACAACCACTGTGTACTGGTAGGCTCATCAGCCAGTTCAAAATATACAATGAATGAGTAGTACAAAAATCAAGTACAAGTACAAGAACACATAATCCAATTACCAATCAATTCTAGACCACAATTCTCCTCCTAACTTGTCTCTACATACCAACCACTTTTATACGAAAGTCAATGCAAACAACCACCTCTTATCTATATATCCCGGACCCACCCTGGGATCCCCTCTAACCAACACCTAAGTGTAAACAAGCAAAACCCGGTCTACACCAAGACCAACTCTAAAATCAGATACAACAATAACCCGGACTCTCAAGGACCATAAGCAAATATCACATTTAAACAACATAACCCGGTTCACTCATGGAACCAACAACAAGTGCACAATTCAATAATATCAATGTGAAAATGCAGTAAAATAAACCCGTACCAGGCGTCGTACCCAAGACAACCGTTAGTATATCCCGTACCAGGCGTCGTACCCGAGCCAACCGTTAGTATATTCCATATCGGGCGTGGTACCCAAGCCAACCGAATGTCAAACAATCCATAGTCACAACAATGAACAATTAACTTGTAAAACCAAACAAGCAAAATGCACAGTTCAACCAGACTGATAAAACAGGACTATTAGACATTCCTAAGCATTCCCTAAGCCATGCATCTCATATAAATACTTAGATATAAGTACTCAAACACACAAAGCATACATAAATCAAACCATCACTTACCTCAAAATGATCCAAGCTCTACTCAACTGGAGCTTTCCCATTTTCCGAAGTTCTTGTCGGTTCTTAGTCTAAAACAATAAACAATAACCAAGAATTAATTCTTATGGCCTAAAATTTACCCGGATTATGCAAAGTCCTAAACCCCAGGCCACCCATGATAATTCCACCCTCTTCTTGGGCTTTCCCACCGTTAATTCACCTAGCTCTACCATTATTTTATGGATGAAATTAGGAAATTAAGGTCACATGATCAATAAACAGTAAATTTAACAATACCCAAGAACTTCCACCACTAGAATCCCCCTTTATACTTGGATTCTATCATCCCTCATCCATTCTAAACCTCTCCCCAAGTCCACCCCTAGCAATTCTATCGCATAGGAAAAATAATACGGAGTTCAGGGAGTAAAAACCTTACCTTAGGGAAGAAAAATGATGAAGAATGGGGGAGAAACGCCTGAAATCGCCCTAGTTCTTTTCCCAAATGACTTGTAGAAAACTGAACTATTTTGGGGAAGTTTCTGCATTAAATCCCATCGCGCTCTGCTCTAGTTGTCGGCTTCAACCGCTATGGCAGAGGTTGACTGCGTTGAATCCCCCTATAGCAGGATTTTCTTCCGCTATAGAAGAGGTCTGTATGGCGGAGACGTGGTGCTCATCATAGACAGAATGTCAGAAATTCTCTAAAATTTGTCCATTTTACAACACACTTGCTTCCCCCGATGATCCAAAACAATCATTTCACGTCAACCTTGATTTTGGGAGTTCTACTTACCTAAATTCAATTCTGAAAAGTCCCAGGGACTCCTTTATGTCTTGGATACATAGAAAGCTAGATCGAATCAAGATATCTCACCCAATCCTTACCTCTATTTCCCAAGACTATACCTCACTCCAAAATCAGCCGAGGCGAGCCTAGCACAGAATTTCAAACTCCCAAGCCCAGAGTTTTCTAACTCTAAAACTTGGCACAAATGGATTACCCGTAACGACAGACCCGGTCATTACAATAGATACCAATTTACTCATCGTTCATCCCTGAATGATCAAACTCAAAATTACAAAAATATAGGGAGGAAAGTGTCGTACCTGAATCCTCAAACAAGTGAGGGTACTTATTGCGCATGTCCTTATTGATTTCTCAAGTGGCTTCCTCAACCAGACAATGCTTCCACTGAACCCTTTCCATATTAATCATCTTTGTCCTCAATTTTTGGATATCCTGAGCAAGAATCAAAATTGTTTCCTCTTCATAACGAGGATCCTTATTGAGAAGCACCTCATCACACTTGATGATGTAGTCCCCATCCCCATGGTATTGCTTAAGCATGGATACATGGAATACCGTATGGACACCCGACAAACTAGGCGGTCGTGTAAACTTGTAAGCCATAGGCCCCACAATCTCTAGAACTTCAAATAAACCGATGAACCGAGGGTTGAGCTTGCCCTTCTTACCGAACCGTATAACTCTCTTCATTGGTGACACCTTCAACAACACCCGTTCACCAACCTGAAATTCCATGTCCCGAACCTTGCGATCCGCATATTCCTTTTGCTTGCTTTGGGCAGCTAGCAATTTGGTCTGAATGCCTCTTACCTTTTCCTGCGTTTCCCTTACCAAATCCATGCCCAGAGGCTTTACATCGCCTTCCTCAAACTATCCAACTGATGATCTACAACCCCTCCTATACAATGCCTCGAATGGTGCCATGTCAATACTGGAGTGGTAGCTATTGTTGTACGAGAACTTACACAATGGTAGAAACTGGTCCCAATGATCCTCTAAGTCCATCACATATGCTCTCAACATATCCTCCAATACCTGGATCGTCCTTCCCGACAGACCATCAGTCTGAGAATGGAATGTTGTAATAAAGGTGAGTTGTGTACCTAACTCTTCATGCAACTTACCCTAAAACTTAGAGGTGAACTGTGTACCCCTGTCTGAATTGATAGACAATGGCACCCCATGCTATCTCACAATCTCTTTTACGTAGATCTTAGCCAATTTCTATGAATTGTAATCTACCCTGTCCGGAATGAAATGTGCGGAATTGGTAAGCCTATCAATAATGACCCAAATTGAGTCATACTTCCCCAACGTCTTGGGAAGACCCACTACAAAATCCATGGCTATCCTCTTCCAATTCCACTCTGAAATTGGCATTCTCTAAAGTAGTCTTGTAGGTCTCTGATGCTCATAATTTACCTACTGACAGTTCTGACACTTGGACACAAAATCCACTATGCCCCTTTAATCCTAGGCCACCAGTAACGCTGCCTCAAGTTCCTGTACCTTTTTGTCACACCCGAATGAATTGAGTACCGCGAACCGTGAGCTTCTGCCAAGATTTTCTGAATTATATCATCAACCCGAGGAACACAAATCCTCTCTTTGAAATTTGGTACTCCACCAGAGTCTACCGTGACGTCCCTGGATTCCCCAGATATTACCTTACTTCGAAGATTACTCAGTTTTGGATCCTGAAACTGCTTGGCATTTATCTCCTCTATGAAGGTGTTCTTGACCTCAAAGATGGCCAATAGCCCACCTCATTCTGAAATACCCAAGTGCATGAAATTGGACTCCAACCCCTGAACTTCCCTTGCTAGTGCTTGTTTGGACACCACCAAACAAGCCAAACTACCCATGCTAACTGTCTTTTGGCTCAGTGCGTATGTCACCACATTAGCCTTACCCGGATGGTACTGGATAGTCACATCATAGTCTTTCAATAGTTCCATCCACCTTCTCTGCCTCAAATTCAAGTCCTTCTGCGTGAACACATGCTATAGACTGCAATGATCGGTGAACACCTCACACTTGACACCATAAAGGTAGTGTCTCAAAATCATGAGTGCAAAAACCACCACTGCCAACTCTAAGTTGTGAGTCAGGTAGTTTCTTTCATGCACCTTCAACTACCTAGAGGCATAGGCTATCACATTCCTATCATGCATCAACACAACACCCAAACCAGAATGTGAAGCATCACAGTAAACAATAAAGTCACTACCTTCAACCGGCAAGGATAAGATAGGAGTAGTGGTCAGAAGTGTCTTGAGACTTTGGAAGCTCTCCTCGCACTTGTTGGACCACATGAATGGTACATCCTTCTGTGTCAGCCTTGTCAGGTGAGTAGAAATAGATGCAAAATCCTTAACAAACCTCCGGTAGTACCCCGTTAGCCCAACAAAACTCCTCACCCCTGTCACAAAGCTTGGCCGGTCCCAACTCTTGATTGTCTCAATTTTCCAGGGATCCCCATCACCCCCTGTTCTGACACTACATTCCCAAGAACGTGGTTGAGGTCAACCAAAATTCACACTTGGAGAACTTTGCATAAAGCTTTTGACATCTCAATATGTCCAACACAATACGAAGGTGATTAGCATGCTCCTATCTACTCATGGAGTAGATCAAAATATCATCGATAAACTGATGCACCCAAATTACACCTCTAAAAGAAGCACAAGCGATTGTTATTCAAATATAGAACCCAACTAAGGGTTGGGTTAGATCCCACAGGGAATATGGTAGGACTAGGGTCGATTAGTGTTTACTCTGTCTTTTAGTCATTTATTTCCCACAAAGGGGGGGGGTTAATGTAACAAGTAAAGATCTTAATGTCAATTAGCAACAAATAACACAGATCAATTTCAATAGTTGTTATCAATAAGAGAAGTGACTAGGGTCGTGTTCCCCATGATATCATAACTTAGTAAGGCTATTATACTTGGTTAACTAGTTTAGTACTTAGCATGCACAATCGGTAAGTTAGGTTCACCTAATTCCTTGGTGCGGAAACTAGGTGAATTTAACCACACGCCTTGGTATGGCCGCGGGTGTCGCTTTACTAACTCTTACCCTTGATTCAAGATTAGCTATTCGCGGACAAGGTCAAGATATTAGATGAGGGTTCATAGCCTCAAATCTCGTTGTTAGCAACCCTTTTCCCATCCGTTACCTCCTTGATTTGGAAAGTAAGGATAAGGCGAGTTCTAACGTTGTGCACCGTTAAAAACCAATAAAAATGAAGGGAAGAACAATACATGCCTAAACACCTCTCTAGATTACCTAAGTACTTTGCCTACTTCGTTAATCCTTCATGGTTCCCACAACCATAGTTGTGGATTTTAGCTACTCACGTTCATAAGCACGCAATTAATGTTTGTTTGAGCAATCATTAAGAGATACTTACAAAGAAGAATAAAGAAAATCAAATCTTGAAGAACAAACTCAAGAACACTTCAATATCAAGAACTTGTGTCCAAAATCAATACCAAAATCAAAGTAACAAAATATCCAAAAGTAACTTGAAATAAGTTGTGAGCAACTAAAAATAAAACCTAAGGGAAAGTATTTATAGACAAAATGAACTCCTGTCCTAAACAAACTAGGAAATTGGCTCAGCAGGGACCACGAGTCAGATTGATGGTCCGTCATTTGGAACGACGGTCTGTAGTCTTTCCAGGTCAACTGTGGTCCTGCTGGTCAATGTATTCTGTCATAAAAACTTTGGGTGGAACCACGAGTCATTCTTATGAATGACGGCTCATCCTTGGACTCGTGGTTTCTTGGCCCACTTTGGTACCTTATATGCTTCAGTGATGAGGAGTCACAAAGATGGACCGTCTTTTGGAAGTATGGTCTATTCTCCAATTCGTAATTACTGCTAGTGCTTTTCACCTCTGCGGAACCTCAGTTTACGTATCAACAGGATGGGTCCGTTCTTCACAAGAATGGACCGTGGTTTGAGTCATCCTTTTCTCCATACTTAGCATATCTTCTGATCTTTGGACGATGTGTCAACAGGATGGGTCCGTACTTTGAAAGTACGGACCGTCAAACTAATCGTGCAATGATTCCTTCCCTGCACCATTTCTAAAGTTTGGATTACGTGTCCACAGGACGGGCCCATCCTTTGAAAGCATGGCCCATCAACTGCCCCGTCTTCACTGTAATGTTCCAGCTTCTTCTTAGTTTCCAACATTTTGCTCACGGATCCAATTTGCCTGCACACTTAACTAAAAGCATCAAATCCACAGATAAAATGCTAAAGAACTTGCAAAAATCCTAAGTATTAAGTGTCGAAAGTGACTTATTTCTATGGCACATCAACACGTTCAACTTAAGATTGTTGCTTGTCCTTAAGAGAAACAAAAAGTATTCTACAACGACGCTATAGCAAAAGAAAACTAGGAACTACGACTGTCATATGATTTAGAAATTTAGCTCATAACAAGTATCCCCCCTCCCCTTTTCAATACAAAACCAGTGCATGTGTTCTGACTATCAAGACAACACAAGACGATCAGTGGATGACATTATACTATCAACAGACAATGTAGCATACACATACGATACTCACACTAACAGTTAGCAGTCAAAGTTACTCTAGTGCCCTCACCATAAAAAATTCCCAGTCACATAATAATATAATCAAGAATTTGGGGACTGAACAAAGACACTCACACTCACAAAAGATATTCAAGCAATGCGTGCACAATACCATAGGTTTGCCCTTATTTTTTATGCCTCGGACATTTGGACTAGGATCACTATAGGACTTCTCTTGGCTTGTAACGTACGCTTGGGGATGGGTATGGTAGATATGGAAATCAGTGACTAAGCCCTCCTTGACACTACACTATATTTATTTTTCTTCTCCACTTATCGGACCAATTCTATTATTTTCCTCCTTTTTTCTCCCTTTTTATTTTTCAACAAGTGACGGGTGCGGCATTTGGTTCAAATTCAACTCTTTTTCACATTTTCTTTTTCTTTCTTTCTTTTCTTTTTCTTTGTTTTTCTCTTTCTTTTTCTTTTCTTTAACATGCCCGCCGCACCCGTTATTTCCCTTTTTCATTACTAACCTTCTCTTTTCATACCCCTACTCCTCACTCACCTCTACAGTAGCCACCCTCAACTTAGGCAATTTTCCTGAGTTGTGGTACACGATGTCCAAGGAGGGACCAGGGCCAAACTAAAGGTTTTGCAAAAAGACGGGAAAGGTGATTAGGCTAAGCAACAAAATAGGTCAATTTCGGCTCAAAATCAGGGATCAAAGGGTATTTACATCATTTGGTCGGTCATTTGGATAAAGTGGACTAATTCAAAAATGGCCTATGATCCTTTCCTAACCAACCATCCTAGAACCTAAGAAAGACTAACCTAGAAAGTTCTAGATTGGCACACAACGCAAGAACCAGTCAAAATAAGCTCACACACTCATGGCCGATACACCCTATACTACACGTGCCGATTCAATAGAAAAATATAAATCCTTAGGGAAAGAACACATTGGGTACCTTGTGGGTGCCCTCATGGGTTGCCTCCCATGCAGTGCCTGATTTAACATCGCGGCACAATGCGGGTCTCTCGGCTACTCAAACTTCACCAAGAAACCCATTAAAATAGTGAATACCCCATGCTGTTCCCACCCCACCAAAAGAGATGTGCATTGTCCTCAATGCACTGATGAAAATACAAAACATAAGGGGGAGAGAACATACATGTGCCGCCTAAGCACCGGTGTCTGGTGTCGCATCCTTCAGGCCCTCAGGATCGGTGCCCGTAGTAGTTTCTTCAACAACTGAGTCTTCGTAGTCCTCTCATCAATAGTCACAGCTGCCCGAGAAGCTCCCTCATCAGCCACTCTAGCACTGGGGTCTAAAGAAGTTATAGTACTACTCCCGGAACCACCTCGGCCTCTACCATCCACCTCGATTTGGTGCTCCGACTAGGATCCCTTTGTCGCTTTCCCCAACTCTTTTTTTGCCTTCTTCGCAACCCTTTTTTCTTTATTCTTCTGAGATTTAGGACCAAGCGGGGCATCATCACATGCAACATTTTTGTCCTTTCTCTTCCTTTTCTTTTAAGTTGCGAGGTCTGCAACAGGCTCATGAGGGGGAGATGGTGCCAATAAATTAATAAACTCATCTTCCACAGTCTCAGCCAGCGGTAACTTTATGTCTGGCACCTGCCTCTTCTGAAGAACATCTATATCCGCCCGGACCTTTGCAAGCTCAGTGAGGATGGCGGTGAGGTCTAGAATAGTCAAGTTCTATAGTCGATCATTAAACTGAATCTCAATGGTGTCCAGCCGTACATTCAAACTATTGATCGACTTTTGGGCTGGCACCATAGCTTCTGCTATCTCACGTCGAATCAGTGGCTTCACTGAAGTTGAAAACCTCTTAATCTGTTCTTCTTCATAGAAGGCCGCTTTGGCGACCTTGCTAAATACCTCACTGGTGAAGATGTATGGCTAACCCTGGCTGCTGGATGGCCTGGACTGAGCCGATGAATATGGACCAGCTACTGATGATGGTTCGGAACCCAGTCTAGTTTACTCATTAAATACTACCAACGCATCCGGTGGAAAATCACCATTAGGTTCTGGAAAGTTAGCTGCTGTGGTATAAGATCTAGTCCGTGCCACCGGGTTGGTGGAATCTCAAATCAAAGCTACATCCTAAAAACTGGAAGCATGAACGGTCCGGTCAACGCCCGATATCTCGGGCATCTCCCCAGCCTAGCAAAGCTGAGTGATAAGGCATGGAAAAGGCATGGTAGTGGACTGCCTCAATGCCCACTCTCTGATCTCTTATGCAATAACGCGGGCAATAATAATATCATAGCGGGCCATGAATGCAGCAACCAAAACAGCCCGGTTAGGAGTAAGAGTGTTATATGTTGTCATCGGTACTAAATGGTGTCTAACCACTGCCCACCAAAATTTTCCCACTACATTCAGTGTTGCCTTGCCAATCTTTTGTATACTCGCTGTCAACCAAGGCGGATTGTCGTCTATGATAGGTGAGGTAATCCACTGATAAGGTATATTATTCTATCTCACCTGCTCCATACAATCATCCAAGTCTGGCTGGAAAGCTGGAGCTACAAAGTTTGGGCCATAGAGAAAGAGCTGAATGGTGCGCTCTGAGATGTCGACATGTACCCTCCGAATTTGTACTCTCTTAAGAGCTGGCTCTGCCCTCGGATTTTTCCCTTTCTCGCATTGGTTCATCAATATAGCTGCGTAGATAGAATAGAACTCACGAACAATGATCGGGTTGGATGGGCCACCCGGTCGGCTCATCCACTGCAAGCCGTAGTGACCATAGAAAGCCTTGACATCTGCCATATCATCCAGACCTGCGGACCGGATCTTAACCTCCTAGTGAATGCTTCACCGGTTGTGCCCTTTTTCATTTAGTGCCCGACCCTCATGATATATCCTAGATGTACCCTTAATGGCCCAGCGAACCTGATCCCATACTCTAGTATTCTTGCATCTTAAGGTGGGTGAACTACAAGAATAGCCTCATCAACATGCTATTCTTCAGTGGTCGGAGCCTCTTCACCGGACTTACTAGCAGCCCCACTGTGGCTCGAGCTTTCACTTTCAGAGTCTGAGCCTGACCTCTCTCCATGCTTGCTACCGAATCCTGAAGCTTCTCCAGATTTTGACCCTTCAGACCCACTTGCTTCCGGAGTTTCTCTAGACTCACCCTCTCTCTCTTCAGACTAGGGAGGAGTGGTTTTTGATAGGACCTTAGCTTTCTACCTTGTGGTCCTGGGAATGGCCTCCGGGTCGGAATCAATCTCATAAACTTCTTCTGAGCCGCTCTCCTCCAACTCAGTGGCCTCATCTTGGATTTGTCTATGTTTTCGGATGAGAGCCTCTGATTCTTTGGATTTGGTCTTCTTAGGTGTGTTCTTAGGAGGCATGGTACCAGCTGCCAGGAATGACAGATCAAACAATGGTCCGTTATTTGGGAAAATGGATCATTTCTGTAAGTCGTGGTCTGTTTCCAGAGACCTGTCCTTGCCACTTCAGGAACCACAACTTGATCGATGACCCATCCTTTGAAAGGACGGTTCATAAACCAAATCGTGGTTTTTGGGAACTCTTGCAGTGGTCATCTTTTCCTCCTATTCTGCACAGACAACAAACCTTAGCCTTGGGTTGCCTCCAAAGCAGCGCTTGATTTAACGTCGCGGCACGATGCAAGTGTTTTGGCTACTCAGACTTCACCAAAACAATGTACAATCCCTAAAGTTTACCACTAACCTAAAGTAAAGTACAATTTCATGGGTTGCCTCCTATGGAGAGCCTGATTTAATGTCGCGGCACGATGCAGGCTGCTTGACTACTCAGACTTCATCAAGCTACTTGGGTGGGATGAACTCATCAATTCTCCAAGCTTCAATAGTTTTGATATCCTCTGTTGTACCGAAATAAGCCTTGATCCTTTGCCCATTTGACTTAAATTGTTTCCCCTCATGATTCTCAAGTTCAATAGCTCCATGAGGAAAAACTTGAACCACCGTGAATGGTCCAATCCACTTGGACTTTAACTTGCTAGGAAACAAGCGAAGTCTAGAATTGAAGAGCAGGACCATGTCACCCGGCTGAAAATCTCTCTTCTCTATTTTCCGGTCATGATACAGCTTCATCCTTTCCTTGTACAGGGCTGAACTTTCATATGCGTTCAGGCGGAACTCATCCAACTCATTCAACTGCCCTAACCTCTTCAATGATGATGTACCCTAATCCAAGTTCAGCTTCTTTAGAGCCCACATGGCCTTGTGCTCTAATTCAAGCGGAAGATGGCACGCCTTACCAAACACAAGCTGATATGGATACATGCCTATTGGAGTCTTATACGCAGTCCGGTATGCCCATAAAGCATCATCTAGCTTTAGCGACCAATCCTTTCTATTGGAATTAACAGTCTTGGACAGGATTTACTTGATTTCTCTGTTGGAAACTTCAACTTGCCCACTTGTCTGAGGATGATAAGGGGTTGCAACTCTGTGTTTCACTCCATATTTTTCAAGCAAAGCACGAAACAACTTGTTGCAAAAGTGAGATCCTCCATCGCTAATAATGGCTCTTGGTGTACCAAACTTTGAGAAGATGTTCTTTTTCAAAAATGTTGTGACACATTTACCTTCATTGTTTGGAAGCACAACCACCTCCACCCACTTAGACACATAGTCAACAACCACCAATATATACCAATTCCCATCAGACAACACGAACGGACCCATGAAGTCAATTCTCCAAACATCAAATAGCTCAATCACAAGGATGGGGTTCATAGGAAGCTCATGCCTCTTTGATATGCCTCCTTCCCTCTGACATCTGCTGCAAGCCTTAGTAAACTGATGGGCATCTTTATGAATAGTCGGCCAATAATAGCCGCATTGAAAAATCTTATGGGCAGTCCAGATACCACTATGATGACCTCCAACAGGGGAGAAATGGCATGCTTCCAATATCTCCATCATCTCAGCTTCCGGCACACATCTTCAGATCATAGTGTCAGCACACACACAAAACAAGAATGGCTCTTCCCAAAAATATTTCTTCACATCAGACATGAACTTTCTCCTTTGGTGAACGGACATATCATCAGGCACTAAATCACTTGCCAAGTAGTTGGCAATGTCCACGAACCATGGGATCAAGTCCTGAGAAATAGCCAATACCTGTTCATTAGGAAACCAATCATCAATCTAGAGCTCATCATTTAGCTTCAGCATAGCTTCTTCTTCCAACCTAGACAAATGATCTCCCACCTGATTTTCTGTACCCTTGCGGTCCTTAACTTCAAAGTCAAACTCCTGCAGCAGCAGTACCTATATAATCAACCTTGGTTTTGCATCCTTCTTCTCCATAAGGTATCGAAGAGTTGAATGGTCAGTATGCACCAACACCTTGGTGCCAAGCAAATAGGATCTGAATTTCTCTAAAGTAAAGACCACAACAAGGAGTTCTTGTTCAGTCACAGTGTAATTTTTTTGAGCCGGATTAAACGCCTTGCTAGCGTAGTAAATAGGATGAAGAATCTTCTCGTGCCTTTGGCATAGGACTGTTCCTAGTGCCACCCCGCTAGCATCACACATAACCTCAAATGGCTGCGACCAATCAGGATCAATAATGATAGGAGTTGTAACCAACTTCTCTTTGAGGCACTCGAATGCCTTGATACAAGCATCCTCAAATACAAATTTTACCTCTTTCTCCAACAACTTGCACAACAGATTCGCAATTTTTGAGAAGTCCTTGATAAATCGCCGATAAAACCCTGCATGCCCCAAGAAACACCGAATACCCTTCACAAAAACTGGTGGAGGTAATTTTTCAATCACCTCAATCTTCTCTATATCAACTTCTATGCCCTTTTTTGATATTCGGTGACCAAACACAATGCCCTCTTTGACCATGAAGTGACACTTCTCCTAATTCAGCACGAGGTTGCATTCCTCATACCATTTCAACACACAGCCCAGATGATCTAGACAATCTTCGAAAGAGTCACCTACCACCAAAAAGTCATCCATAAAGACCTTTATCGTGTCCTCCACCATATCTGAAATATAGACATCATACATCGCTGTAAAGTTGTTGGCGCATTGCAAAGACCGAACGACATCCTTTTGAAGGAAAACGTCCCATATGGGCATGTGAATGTAGTTTTCTCTTGGTCTTCGGGGCAAAATACATCTGATTATACCACTAATTACAATCAAGAAAACAGTACCAACCTCTTCCTGCAAGACGGTCTAGCATTTGGTCCATGAATGGCATTGGAAAATGGTCCTGCTCAGTCCACAAATTTCACTTTCTATAATCCATGCATATGCGCCAGCCTGTCACTGGCCTCATCAGAATTAACTCATTCTTAGCATTAGGAACCACAGTAATCCCTCCTTTCTTTGGTATGCACTGAACTAGGATCACCCACTTGCTATCAGAAATTAGGTAAACCACACATGTATCCAACCACTTTATGATCTATTTATTGATGACTTTTTACGTAGGTTGATTCAACCTATGCTGATGCTCAATAGATGGAACACAAATCAGGCTCGATCTGGATTTTGTGAGTATAGATTCCAGGCAGAATCCCAATAATGCCTGCGATGCTCCACCCGATAGCTCTCTTAAACTTCCTCAATACTGAAACCAGAGCTTCAACCTGCATTTCGCTTAGATCTGCATCAATGATAACCGGTAGAGTCTCATGATCTCCCAAGAATACGTACCAAAGATGAGCTGACAGTGCTTTGAGCTCCAAGACTGGAGGCTCCTCAATAGACGGACGAGCTGGTGGTGTTGTCCTATTCTTCAAGTCCAAGTACAGCTTCTTTGGTGCGGAAGTGTAAGAACCCAAGCCTGTAAGTGCTGCAACCATCTCATCATATTCATCAATGTCGTCACCTTCAAAATTTATAATGACTGTTGCAAGGGCTTCGACACCAAGTCTCTCTTTAATCGGTGCAACCAGTTGGTCCTCATCAACCACATCTATCACTGACACCACTCTTATATCCTCATGGTGCTTCATAGACTTGCACACATTAAAAGTCACCTCCTCATCGTTCAGCCTGAATTTCATCTGACCTGTTCCAAGTCAACCAAAGCACACCCAATAGCCAAGAATGTTTGCCCCAAGATAATGGGCACCTCAAAGTCAACCTCACAATCCAGAATGATAAAATCTGCAGGAAAGATGAAAGTGTCAACCTTTACCAATACATCGTACAGAATTCCCACAGGCCTCTTCACCGTGAGGTCAGCCATAAGTAGCCGCATTATTATCGGAGAGGGGGCTCCCAAGCCCAACTGATTATAAACTGCGAGCGATATCAGGTTGATACTAGCACCTAGATCACACAAAGCTTTTGCGAAGTAGAACGCTCCAATAGTGCAAGGAATGGTGAAGGCTCCAGGATCTTCCTTCTTCTGTACCATAGAATGGGATGCTATTGCACTGCGGTGGTGAAAATTATTTATCGGCTAAAAACTAACCGTTCTCTTCCTCGTCACCAGATCCTTCATAAATTTTGCATAACCAGGCATCTGTTCCAATGCTTCGACCAAAGTAATATTGACTGACAACTGATTCAGCATGGAGATAAACTTGTGAAATTTGACATACTTGATATTTTTCTTCAACCTCTTGGGGTAAGGAGGAGGAGGCAGTGGCATGGGTTTCAGGATTGGTGTAACTTCTTTGCTCTTTTCCTTCTTTTCAAAAGGATGTTTTTCAGACGACCCTTCACCACTATCTTTCTCCTTAGACTCGGCTACAATCTCAGCATCATCCTTTTCAGCTTTGGCTGGCTCATCAATGACAATAGGCATGGAGGGATCAACAGTCTGCTTACCGCTCCGAGTAGTCACTGCCATAACTTGTAGATCATTTTTTGGATTCTGAATGGTGTCACTTGGGAGAGTACCCTTTTGGCGAGGATTCATGTTGGCTGACAACTGATGCATCTGTGTCTCAAGCTGCTTTATGGTGACAGCGTGGGACTCCACTTTCTGATTAATAATTGAAAGTTCAACTTTTATCTCCTTTATACTCGCATCTGTAGAGGCAACCTTTTGGAACACTTTATTAATCAGCTCTCTCATGGTGGGTTGTCCAGCCCGCTCTTCACTAGTTGCAGGAGGAACGTACAGGTTACTCCTATTGTTCTTGTACGCATACTTCTTCTTCCATTCACCATCTTCTCTATCTCTGTAACTGGACCAATTGTAGTAGTCATACTTATCTCGGTTTCGACCTTGATTTCCTGATCCAGAGGCTCGGAAACCCATCCCTTGATTATTCAGATAACTTACTTCTTTTTTGGATGAGTAACCGTCTGACTTTGGTGCTTTCGCTTGAGATCCTACGGCTTTAAATTTCTCAACTCCCTTAGCTAGGAATTTCTTTGCCAGCAACGCAAGTGTCTTGTTCATCTCAGCCTGTGTCTTCTTAATGTCTTCTATCTCCTTGGGATCCACAGACTTGCCAACTGCATAAGTACCTACCAACATTTCCGCATCTCTCGTATGCCATGCTCGATTTATCTTAGCAACCCTATCCAAACTCTCTGCAACTTCAGGGTATGTGTTTTCCATACATGCACCTCCAGTCACAGTATCAGCTACAACTTTAGTATTTGCATTCAGGGCCTTATAAAATATCTCCATTAGATGCCTGGGAGGGATTCCGTGCCTCGGAACTTACTTCATCTTCTTATTGAACCTCATCCATGATTCATATAGAGCATATGTAGGTAGATGCCTGAAATTATATATCTCCTGCTTCAGCTACAACATCCTTGATGGAGGAAATAATCGCTCCAGAAACTGATTCTTCAGCTCATACCATGAGTATATGGAACTATCAGGCAGTTCTGAGAGCCATGCAGTAGCCTCACCAGTCAATGAAAATGGGAACAACCTCAGTCTGATAGCCTCTTGACCCACTTCTTGCATGTTATACGATTTGATGATGCTCACAGAGTTATTCACATATAGAATTGCATCTTCAATGGGCTTTCTTGAATAGATACCTTTCATGGCCAACAGTTGAATCATGGCACTAGTAATGTCAAACTTCATCCCGTCCACCAATGGTGGTAGGACTATGGGCCCAGTGGAGCCATATTCCTCCTCATCATAATTATCTACATCATAACAGAGGAGCCTGCCTTTGTTGTTGCATCTGTCGACCCCTATTATATGGTGCACGATGAGGTACTGCCTCATCCCCGACTGTTTGCTGCCTTTCATGTCTTGCTCGCTCAGCTGCAGTGTTTCGAGCTGCAAGATCTTGTGTAATTTTCTCATCTTTTCCAGCAAGGGCATCTTTGCCTTCCTTCTGGCGTGCTGCTTCATCCTTTTTTTGTTGCTCAGTTTCAACAATTAATCGAGCTGTAATCAGCTCCTGGGTTTCATTCTCTCCATCCTTAGCCATGTTTCTCAGTGTTTTGGAGAGATCCAGATTGTAAGGGATTGCCTTGACTCCTCGTACTTGGCATGCACAGGTGTTCTACCTGTGATCAAAACAAAAACAACAGAAAAAGTAAAATCAGGAAATAAGGACTAATAGTGAATTAAACACAATCTCACTTAATCCTAAACCGTATTCCCCAGCAACGGTGCCAAAATTTGATGCGCCCAAATTACACCTCTAAAAGAAGCGCAAGCAGTTGCTGTTCAAATATAGAACCCATCTAAAGGTTGGGGTCGATCCCATAGGGAATATGGTAGGACTAGGGTCGAGTAGCATTTACTTAGTCTTTTATTCATTTTTTTCCCGCAAAGGGGGGGGGGGTTAAAGTAACAAGTAAAGATCGTAATGTGAATTAGTAACAAGTAACAGAGATCAATTTCAACAGTTGTTATCAATAAGAGAAGTGGCTAGGGTCGTGTTCCCCATGAGATCATAACTTAGTAAGGCTTTTGTACTTGGTTAACTAGTTTAGTACTTAGCATGAAGAATCGGTATGTTAGGTTCACCTAATTCCTTGGTATGGCAACTAGGTGAATTTCACCACACGCCTTGGTTTGGCCGCGGGTGTCGCTTTACTAACCCTTACCCTTGATTCCAAATTAGCTATTCCCGGACAAGGTCAAGCTATTAAATGAGGGTTGATAGCCTCAAATCTCGTTGTTAGCAACCCTTTTTCCCATATGTTACCTCCTTGGTCTCGCAAGTAAGGATAAGGCGAGTTCTAACATTGTGCACCATTAAAAAGCAATCAGAACGAAGGGAAGAACAATACATGCCTAAACACCTCCCTAGATTACCTAAGTACTTTGCCTACTTCGTTAATCCTTCATGGTTCCCACAACCCTAGTTGTGTATTTTAGCTACTCATGTTCATAAGCGCGCAATTAATATTTGTTTGAGCAATCATCAAGAGATACTTACAACGAAGAATAAAGAAAATCGGAATCTTGAAGAACAAACTCAAGAACACTTCAATATCAAGAACTTGTGTCCGAAATCACTACCAAAATCAAAGTAACAAAATATCCAAAAGTAACTTGAAATCATTCATGAACAACCAAAAATAAAACCTAAGGGAAAGTATTTATAGACAAAAAGAAATCCTGTCCTAAACAAACTAGGAAACTGGATCGGGAGGGACCATGGGTCGGATAGATAGTCTGTCGTTTGGAATGATGATCCGTAGTCTTCTCTGGTCAACCATGGTCATGTTGGTCAATGTCTTCTGGCATAAAAACTTCGGGTGGAACCACGAGTCATTCATCTGAATGATGGCTCGTCCTTGGACTCGTGGTTTCTTGGTCCACTTTGGTACCTTCTCTGCTTCAGTGATGAAAAGTCACAAAGACGGACCGTCTTTTTAAAGTAAGGTCCATTATCCAATCCATAATTCCTGCTAGTGATTTTCACCTCTACGGAACCTCAGTTTACGTATCAACAGGACGGGTTCGTTCTTCACAAGAACGGACCTTGGTTTGAGTCGTCCTTTCCTCTATACTTAGCATATCTTTTGATCTTTGGACGATGAGTCAACAGGATGGGTCCGTATTTTGAAAGTACGGAGTATCAACCTAATCGTACAATCATTCCTGCCCTGCACCATTTCTGAAGTTTGGATTACGTGTCCACAGGACGGACCCGTTCTTTGAAAGAACGGCATGTCAACTGCCCCATCTTCACTGTAATATTCCAGCTTCTGCTTAGTTTCCACATTTTGCTCACGTATCCAATTTTCCTGCACACTTAACCAAAAGCATCAAATTCATAGATAAAATGCTAAAAAACTTACGAAAATCCTAAGTATTAAGCCTCGAAAGTGACATATTTCTACGGCACATCATAAACACAATAATGAAGGAATCCAGATATGACTTAAATAGCCCATTCATCAAACTCATGAATGTTGCCAGCACATTTGTCAACCCAAACGATATTACTATGAACTCGTAATGCCCATACTGAGTCCAAAAAATAGTCTTAGAAATGTCCTCCGGCCTAATCTTCAACTAGTGATAAACCGATGCACCGTGGAGCTAGTCAAAATGATCATCATACGGGGTAGCGGGTACTTATTTTGTATGGTATCCTTGTTCAATTTCCTATAATCTATGCACATCCGCATACTACCATCCTTTTTCTTTACAAACAAGACCGAAGCACCCAAGGCGAAGCACTGGGATGGATAAATCCTTTATCTAGGAGTTCCTGTAGTTGAGTCTTAAGTTCCCTTAACTCTGCCGGATCCATATGATACAGAGGGATGGTAATGGAATGAGTGTCTGGCTCCAAATCAATACAAAAGTCTATATCCCTTTCCGGAGGCATACCAGGCAAATCCGCTGGAAACACCTCTCGAAACTCAGAAACAACTGGAACTGACTCAATAGATGGGGACTCCACAATATCATCCTGTAGATGAGCCAAGAAGGCTAGACACCCCCTCCCCACTAGCTTCCTAGCCCAAACAAATTATATGATCTTACCTGGCTTAAGCCTGTACACTCCTTCCCACTCTAGCCTATCCTTACCCAGAATCTCTTGAGCCACAGTCTTGGTGTTACAATTTAACACAGCATGATAAAGGGATAACCAGTTCATGCCCAAGATAATATCCAAATCAACCATATCCAGGATTACCAAGTCTACCCAAGTGTGCAACCCCACAAATACAACAGAACAGTCTTGATAAACATGAATCACAACCACAGACTCTCCAACCGGGGTAGAAACATGGATAGGGGAATCAAGGATATCATATATCAAGTTCAGACCCAACACAAAACTCACAGATACTTAAGAATATGTAGAACCTGGGTAAAATAGCACCGAAACCACTTTATCACAGACGAGAATGGTACCTGTGATTACTGCATATGATACCTCATCCTTGGCCCTCCCTGGAAATGCATAGCAGTGAGCCCAATCATCAAACCGGGAAACCTTCTTGGCTGGCTATGCCACACCCCTACCCATGTCGCCGTTCCCTCTGTCTCCCCGGCCTCCCTGAAAGTTACCTCGCCCACCTTGTGGATTCCCTCTAGCATAACAACCTCTACCTGCTGGGACCACATCCTTGGGCTACTGCTAAACTCGATTACCGGTCTGCCTATGAGGGCACTCCCTTTTAAATTTGCCCAGATCACCACAATGGAAGCAACCACGATCAAGTGCAAGCCTGCTAGCAGATGAATATGAAGCTCATTGGCCTCTAGGAGCTAAAAACTACTGATTATCTCTCGAACGACCACCTGTAGCAGCTGGCAGAGCTGACTGAATAGGACGAGCTGAGTATACCTGCTGATTATGACCCCTAGAGTATGAACGACCATAATTTCCCTCATTCCAAGGCTTCTTGGCTAACACCTTAGCCTGCCCCGCCTACCTGACTCCCTCAAGTTTATTCACATAATCCACCACATCATTAAAGCCTTTCCCTGAAGAATTCATATACACCGACAACACCTATAGCTCAGTATTCAAACCCTTCATAAACAAACAAACTCGTTCCTCCTCGAAACCCAGCATTTTTGTAGCAAAATGAGACAAGGAATGGAACTTAGCCTCGTAAGCAGAAACGGACATGCTACCCTACTCCAAGTTCAAGAACTCATTCTTCTTCTGGTCCCTTAAAGTACATGGTATGTACTGCTCTAAAACTAGAGCGTGGAACTGCTCCCAAGTCAGTGGGGGTAAAAGATACGACGTACATTCCACATGAGACCTCCACCACTACTAAGAATCGCCCTGCAGCTGGAATGTGACAAACTCAACCCCATATGGTCGCACAATGCCTAGATTGTGTAGTCTCTCATAGAAATCCAGTATGAACTCATAAGCATCTTCTCTATCAGTACCCTGAAATGTTGGAGGTTTCAGCTTGAGAAACTTGGTCAGCATCTCGTATTCGTTTCCTGTCATCATTCGACCTAGCATTGGCCTGAAGAAGTCATTCATGCCTGAAGTTGCATCCATCCTAGGCTCCATAGTAACTGTTGGTTTAGTGTCCAAAGCCTGATTTGCAATGCCCGCGGGTATGTCTCTAGCACCAACCAACCCACTCAAGATGTTCCAAGCCTGCTGAAAGGCTTCTGGTGTCATAGGAGGAAGGCCTGCACCCCTAGCCGGTGCTGCCTCTGCCTCCGCCTGTGCCCCGTCATCCTCTACCACAACTTCTATAACCTTGACAACCTGATCTTGAGGTGGGGGAGGAGTTGCCTAACGCACTTCAACAGTGGCTTGAGCCCCACCTCTAGAGGGTGTGGCTCTTCCTCATCCTCTGCCCATTCCCCCACCTCTACCACGAACCGCTGGGCCCTCTGCTGGGACCGCTGGTCTTACTCCATTGTTTCTTGTGTTAACCATCTGCGGACAGAAGAGTGAAAGAGGTTAGATACCAATTTGTATCACCAGATACCAATTGGAATCAAGTTATAGCACGATGGAAGAAAGAAGAGATAGTTTTCCTAAAGTCCTATAGCCTCTCGAAGAAAAGTATGGACGTCTCCGCACCGTTTCGCAAGATTCTACTAGACCTATTTTTATATGATGAGATCAACGAACCTAAGACTCTGATACCATCTTTGTCACGATCTAGGCCATCGTGAGTGGCACCCACCCAACTCCTGGATGAGAAAACCAGTAGAGTTCAACCCTTAGCCTAGACTAACAGCCTAAAACCAGCAACATGAAATAAACTAGCAATTCAAATAAGCAAAAGTAATTTCATTGAAATAAAACTGCAGAAACCCCCCCTAGAATCTAAAAGTCATCTTGCCCAAAACATCTACCAAAGCTAGAGTGCAGGGATGCAACCCCAAAGATAATAATGAAATAGTCTAAGCCCGAAATAATTGGGCTATAACTAAAATGGATAGAAATCAAGGCAGCTTGGTTGAACAGCACACCCTTGATATCACGAATAGTTTGTCCTACAAGTGAGGTCGTGCGTCAACCGCCGGAAGATTTCCTGTACTCACAAAAGACAAGCAAGTGTAGTATCAGCACACAACCACCGTGAACATGTAGAATCATCAGCCAGTTCCAAATATACAATTAATGAGTAGTACAAAAATCAGGTACAAGTACAAGAACACATAATTCGGTTACCAAACAATTCTAGACTGCAATTCTCCTCCTAACTTGTCTCTACATACCAACCACTTTTATACAAAAGTCAACGCAAACAACCACCTCTTATCGATATATCCCGGACCCACCCCTAGAACCCTTCTAACCAACACCTAAGTGTTAACAAGCAAAACCTGGTCTACACCAAGACCAACTATAAAATCAGATACAATAATAACCTGGACTCTCAAGGACCATAAGAAAATATCACATTTCAACAACACAACCCGGTCCACTCATGGAACCAACAACAAGTGCACAATACAGTAATATCAATGTGATAATACAGTAAAATAAACTTGTACCAGGCGTGGTACCCGATCCAACCGTTAGTATATCCCATACTAGGTGTGGTACCCGAGCCAACCTTTAGTATATTCTATACCAGGAATGGTACTCAAGCCAACCGAATATAAAATAATCCACAGTCACAACAATGAACAATTAACTTGTAAAACCAACAAACAAAATGCACAGTTCAACCAGACTGATAAAACAGGACTATTAGACATTCCTAAGCATTCCCTAAGCCATGCATCTCATACAGATACTTAGATATAAGTACTCAAACACACAAAGCATACATAAATCAAACCATCACCTACCTCAAAATGATTCAAGTTCTACTCAAATTGATCTTTCCCATTTTCCAAAGTTCTTGCCGGTTCTTGGTCTAAAATAATACACAATAACTAAGAATTAATCCTTATGGCCTAAAATTTACCCAAATTATGCAAAGTCCTAAACCCCAGGCCACCCATGATCATTCCACCCTCTTCCTGGTCTTTCCCACCATTAATTCACCTAGTTCTGCCATTTTTTTATGGAAGAAATTAGGAAATTAAGGTCACATGATCAATACACGGTAAATTTAACAATACCCAAGAACTTCCACCCCTAGAATCCCCCTTTATCCCTGGATTCTATCATCCCTAAGTCATTTCAAACCTCTCCCTTAGTCCACCCCTTGCTTCCGCTTATATATCGAATCCTCCGCTTAAACTGTTAGAAGGTAGCCCATTACTAACTGTTCTGGGCTACGGGGATTGGTTTTCCTACTAGGGGTCTGTAAGTGCCATCATGACCAAGAAATCAGGTCATGACAGCTTGGTATTAGAGCTCTAGGTTCACTGGTGTCATCGGTAGAGGAGACAATGTCTAGTAGAGTCCTGTGGATTGGGGCAGAGACGTTCGTACTCAATCTTCGAGAGGCTATAGTGACATCTTAGGAAAATTGACTATTCTTGTTACTCTTTCGTGCGTAGTATCCTTGAAAGTTTCTAGAAATATCATTTATTATGGTTCACTCTTCTGCAGATGGTTTGTACGAGATTTTCAGCTTCTCGCGGAGGAGAGCTTCCTGCCCTTGCACCTCCGACTCTAGCTAGTGACTGGGGTGGTCACCGGGGTAAAGGTAGCGGTCGAGGGCGCCCCAGAGCAGTGGCACCTGCTAGAGCTGCTAGAGTTGAGGTAGAGCCAGAGTTAGCTCCAGAGTAGCAACAGGTGGACTCGGGGACAGCATAGGTACCACCAACTTCGATACTAGTTCCAGCATTAGATTTTTTGCCAACTTCAGCCCCAGCTCAGTCTTCAGATATTCAGGGTTTATTACCTCAACTTCTGGGTATGATTGGAGTGAGACCTTCAGAGGTAGAACATACATCCACTCAGGGGCAGCCCTGAGTGTTCAGAGTCTAGGAGCGCAGCCTGTTACTGCGGCTCTCTATGCTGAGGTTATTCCAGTTCCATCGGTTGCCCACCCTCTTGCTCCCCTCTCCACTATGACAGAGATGGACCAGAAGGTATTGGGTAGGTTTCTGAGATTAGCTGCGCCGAGGTTTACTGGTACACAAGGTCAGGACCCACATGACTTTATCACCATCTGTGAGGAGATGCTGCATCATCTGGTCTTGTTGGAGACCCACGGGATTTGATATACTACATATCAACTGGAGGGTCCAGCAAAGTTATGGTGGAGAGCACAGGTTGCTTAAAGGCATTCTACATCACCTCCCTTGACCTGATCTGAGTTTTATAAGGCCTTTATGCCCAAGTTTATGCCACAGAGCAACCGAGACCATCAGAGGGAGGAGTTCACTAGACTTTCTCATGATACCATAACCATCTCAGAGTATGAGACCCGATTCCATCAGCTTGCTGTGTTTGGAGCCATCATTATGCCTACTGAGGCCGACAGAGTCCGTAGATTTTTTTTGGGGCTACGGAGAGAGTTCAGAAAGCCTGTAGAGATATTGGTTGCTAGCGGTTGGTCATTCTAGGCCATTGCAGACTATGCCCGCACAGTTGAGGATTCACATCGTCATGACACTGGGGCCAGAGATAAGAGGCCTCGATTTCAGGGTGGTTACAGTGGTTCAAGGCATAGTGGTAGAGGTTCAGGACAGTGGGGCAAAGGTTATAAGTCATAGCAGTATCAGGGTCAGTCTAGTCGATTGATTCAAGCATCACTACAGGCTTATGGTTCTCTGTTTGAGTAGGGTCAGGGCAGTCAGCAAGGTCACAAGGTCACAGTGGTCAGCCATCAAGAGGTATAAATTATGGGGCATCAGGCCGTGGTGGCCATTCAGGTTCTGTTGGTTCATCCCGATCGAGTAGTTTATCATGGGCTTTCTATACTTGCGGTGTGGTTGGTCACTTTTCTAGAGATTGCCCCCAGCAGCTGATATAGTTCAGCCAGCCGAGTTGTTCCAAGTAGTTCAGCCTCCGGATAGAGAGGGTAGTGGTCAGTCTAGGGGTGGTGTCCTATGTGGTATAGCAGGTGGTAGGAAGGTAGGTCATGCAGGTGGAGGTCGTCGTCAGTTCTATGTGGTCCCTGGGAGATAGAGGCAGAGGCCTCAGATGCTGTGATTATATGTATGATTTTATTATGCCGTCAGCCAGCTTATGCTTTGTTTGATCCTGGATCCACTTATTCATATGTATATGCTTATACTTTCTGCCTTGTTTGGAGTTGGGTAGTGAGCCATTGTTTGTGCCTATTTCTGTTTTGACCCTAGTAGGAGTTTTTTTAGCAGTGGATCAGATTGTGAGATCCTGTGTGATATCTTTGGGTGATAGGATACTTGGGCTGACCTGATGATACTTGATATATTGGATTTTGATATGATGCTGAGAATGGACTGGTTAGCCCCTCACCGTGTGGTTTTGGATTGCTATGCCAAGACCGTTACCATAGCCATGCGTGGTGTATCCACGGTTGTGTGGCAGTGTTCTATTAGATATGCACCATCTGGGATCATTTCTTTTCTTCAAGCTAGGAAGATGCTATCCCGTTGGTGTTTAAATTAGCTAGCATATGTTCGTGATTCTAGTGCTGACCCTACGTCTCCTTAGTCTGTTCTTGTGGTTAGATACTTCCTAGATATATTTCCTACCGACCTCCTAGGCCTTCCAACTGAGAGGGATATTGATTTATCCATTGAGTTAGAGCCAGGCACCAGACATATTTATATTCCTCCCTATCGTATCTTAGCTAAGGGGTTCATTAGACCGAGTGTGTCTCCTTGGGGTGCTTCTGTTCTCTTCGTGAAGAAGAAGGATGGGTTGATGCGGATGTGTATTGATTATGGGCAGTTGAATAAGGTAATAGTGAAGAATAGGTATCTGATTCCCAGGATTGATGACTAATTTGATCAGCTTCAGGGTTCTGCCATGTTTTCTAAGATTAATTTGAGGTCCAGCTACCATCAATTGAGGATTAGGGCAGAGGACATCCCTAAGACAACATTCAAACACGTTACGGCCACTATGAGTTCCTGGTTATGTCTTTTGGGTTGATTAATGCTCCCACAACCTTCATGGACTTGATGCATAAGGTGCTTAGCCCATACCTAGATCTGTTTGTGATAGTCATCATTAATGAAATTATGGTATACACCCAGAGTAGAGACGAGCATGAGCAACACTTGAGGATTGTACTTCAGACTTTGAGAGATCATTGGCTTTATACAAAGTTCTCAAAGTTTGAGTTTTGGCTAGAGTCAGTTGCATTCCTAGGACACGTGGTGTCTAAGGATGGGATTGGGGTTGATCCGGGTAAGATTTTTACGGTTTGTGATTGGCCTCGACCTACTACTCCTACCGAGGTTCGCAACTTTATTGGGTTAGCCGAGTATTACAGATGGTTCATTGATGTATTTTCATCCATAGCAGCACCCTTGACTATGCTGACTAGGAAGGATGTTCCATTTTAGTCGTCTGATCAGTGTGAGGATAGCTTCCAGAGGCTTAAATCCTTATTGACTTTAGCTCCAGTTTTGACTTTGCCAGTTAAGGTTCAGAGTTTCTCTGTGTATTATGATGCTTCAGGGGTTGGTCTTGGTTGTGTGCTGATGCAGTAAGGTTGAGTGATAGCATATGTATCGAGGTGATTGAAGGTTCACGAGCGCAACTACCCCACCCACGACTTAGAGTTGGCAGCAGTAGTCTTCGCGCTCAAGATCTCAAGGCACTATCTATATGGAGTTCATTAAGAGATATTCATCGACCATCGTAGTCTTCAGTACATTACGAGTCAGCGTGAGCTGAACTCAAGGCAGATTAGATGGATTGAGTTGCTGAAGGACTACAATTTCACTACGTTATACCATCCGGGCAACGCATACGTGGTAGCGATGTCTTGAGTCGGAAGGCGGTGAGTATAGGCAGCCTAGCTTCACTTTTAGTTTTTGAGCGTCCATTGGCCTTGGATATTCAGTCCTTGGCTAACTGTCTGGTTAGGCTTGACTTATCAAAGCCCAGCAGAGTTCTTGCCAGTGTAAAGGTTCCCTCTACTCTAGTTGATCAAATTCAGAGTCGACAGTTCAAGGATCAGAGTTTGTGTGACCTTCGTGATTAGGTAGTTTGGGGTGAGGCCAGCCAGGCTACTTTGGGATCTGATGGTATTCTAAGGTTTGATGGTCGACTTTGTGTCCTGAGGGTTAGTGATTTGATACAGTTGATACTCCGTGAGGCATATTGTTCTAGATACTCCATCCATCCTTGCGCAGCGAAGATATATAGAGATTTGAGACAGCTCTACTAGTGGAGTGGTATGAAGCTGGACATGGCAGAGTCTGTATCTTAGTTCTTGAACTCTCAGCAGGTTAAGTTCGAGCACATGAGACCGGGTGTCTTGATGCAGCGACTTTCCATTCTTGAGTGAAAGTGGGAAGGTATTACTATGGACTTTGTTGTTGGTTTGCCTCGTTCTACTCGGAGGTTTGACTCCATTTGGGTGATCATTGATAGGCTGACTAAGTTAGCACATTTCTTTCCGGTTCAGACTTCCTATAGGGAAGAGAGGTTAGCTCAAATCTACATTCGTGAGATTGTACAATTGCACGGGGTCCCAGCTTCTATCATTTCAGACCGCGACACTCAGTTCACATCTCAGTTCTGGAGAGCTATATAGAGGGATTTGGGTACAGAGGTTCAGCTTAGTACTGCTTTCCACCCTCAGACTGATGGCCAGTATGAGAGGACTATTCAGGTCCTGGAGGACATGCTTCAGGCCTGTGTACTTGACTTTTGAGGTTCATGGGATCAGTTTGTACCATTGGCCGAGTTTGCGTATAATAATAGCTTTCATTCGAGCATTGGCATGGCACCTTTCTAGGCTTTATATGGTAGGCATTGCAAATCACCGATTAGTTGGTTTGATGGGCTGGAGTCCAGACCAAAGAGTACAGACTTACTTAGAGATTCCTTGGACCAACTCCATTTGATTCAGGATAGACTTAAAGTGGCCCAGAGTAGGTAGAAGAGCTACGCCAATCGTAGGCTTCGTGCCTTGGAGTTCAGTGTTGGTGACCGGGTTTTCCTCTGAGTATCGCCCGTGAAGGGCATGATGAGATTTGGTCGGCTGGGCAAGCTTAGCCCTAGGTTTATTGGTCCATTTGAGATTCTACAGTGGATTGATAGTGTTGCCTACATGCTAGCTTTGCCTCGATGTTTTCAGCAGTTCACCCAGTCTTCCATGTCTCGATCTTGCGCCAGTATATGCCAGATGAGTCTCATGTATTGTACTGGGATTCAGTTCAGTTGGATGAGAGGTTATCATTTGTTGAGGAGCCGTTTGCTATTCTAGCTAGAGATATCAGAAGATTGAGATCTAGGGAGATGCCGGTTGTGAAAGTTCAGTGGAGACATCGTTCGATTGAGGAGGCTAGTTGGGAGACCGAGAGTGAGTTGTGTGCTCAGTATCCACAGTTGTTCGAGCCTTCAGGTACTCTCTTTTTCTTGACTTTCGAGGACGAAAGTCTTTTTAGTAGTAGATGTTGTGATGAACCTTCCGGTCATCTTCATGTTTACGTATTCATGTTTACGTGATGAACCTTACTGGTCGTTCGTTTGGTCATTTTGGTTGTTTCCCTATTTTAGAGCTTAAACTTAGAATATCATTCACTTTGGTCAACATTCTTTGCTAACGTGCTCGGAATTGAATTCTGACAGTTTTATTAGCTCCGGAGCGATGAGTTTGGTTTACTTGGACCTTTAGTTTAGGCCTGAGAACTTTCGGTATGGGTTTTGTGTGGTTTTCTCAGTTTTCAGGTAATTTGGAATTAAAAGTTTAACTTTGGGTGACTTTTGATGATCATAGTGTTGGATTAGAAAGCCAACGATTCTATCATCTCCGGAATGTTGAGTTTGGGCTAGGAGGATGGTTGTTTCGGGTTCCAGGTGAGTCGACCTCATTTCAAGCCTTTGAGTTTCTTATCGTTAGTGTTGACTTGGGTCAACATTTCTCCGAAATGACCTCGTATGGAAGTGTCATCAATTCCGTTGAGTCTGGAACATCATTTTCACTCTATTAGCACTATTGGTTTTTGAATATCGGTTTCTGATTGTGCCCGGAATGCCCCATCGAGTTTTCTAAAAAGTGCAGAAAATCAGCTGCAGACAACAGCTATTTATTGTTGTCATTTCGTTTTTTCTAATCCTTCTCCTCACTTTTCTCACTCTAAAACTCAAAATTCTCTCCACCATTGCTCCATTTAAGTTCTAAACGTTGGGGAATTATTTGTTCGTCGATTATCCGTAGTTCTTCGCCTCATCGTAAGTCATCTTCCCCAACTTGCCTTCTTTGGTTTTCTCTTAATTCCTGCATTGATGCTCATCCAAAGCTTTGATTTTGTGATAGATTCTGCCCCTAAGCTTGTGCATGTTCGTGGGTGTGATATTTTATCTGTCTTGGGCTTATTTTCCATAATTTTGGTAAGTAATTCTTGCCCAATTTTCATTTTTATTTTTGAAATTTCTATTTTTTAATCCCCAACTTGGGCGGGCTGTTTCGGTTACCTTCCCTTGTCCAATTGTGCTCAAATTTGGAGCACGTCTTCTTGGCATCGTTGTGGTCATCGTGGTTCTTTTCATTTTTTGTTTCTGATTGTGGGCTCCACGGGAAAGATTTTGACTCGGATATTGACCCGGCTATAATTGTAGCAATATTGGTATCGTTAGACTCGTCTTAGTATTTTATACATGAATTTGATAGTTTAATTCTCGTTCGGAGCTTCTCGAAGTAGCTCAGCCTCGGATATCATCGTTCTGGCAGATTGTCATCGGAAGACTGGTAGGTTACAGCTTAACTCCCTAGACTTCACATATATCGGGTAAAATTGTACTAGTTTGCATTTTCGGGTTGGGTTATTAGGTTGGTACCACAGACCTTGACTGCTTTTCCATGATTCATCCTATTTCTTTCCTCCGATATGTGTAATATTCCTATTAGTTGATATATTTATTACCCTTGTGACCTCGTGAGGTCTTGTTTACTCTGGAACATAGAAGGTGAGATTATTGGGAATGTCCGCGAGTCCCGGACATAGAAATATCCTTCTAGGCTGGTTATGCTTGCTGAGTAGATTTGGAGCCTGTGCAGGGCTGTTAGGTTGATTGTGAGTTGTCGGGCAGCTATTTGGGTTGATCATATCATTTCCATGCATAGAAAGAGGTTTTTCCATGTTTTATTACAGTTTATGGCTTCGAGCCTACGAAAACTAATTTTCTAAACATTTCATGGCTCCGAGGGCCCATTTTCGATGAAATTGGATTTGGAAATGATTTGACTTGATATGTGGATCTTCTTAGGGTAAAAGAAGATTAAAGATATGGTTTTATCATGATTTACTACTATTTCTAGACTCGACCGGGTTGGAGTGCTAGCTAAATTTTCTTACTAATTTGAAATGATATCAGGCTCGGCCGGGTCTAGCATCTGAGATGTTTTTAATACTGTTTTAGACCCGGTTATGCCCGGGCACCCTTGGAAAGGTTTTTGAGACATCTTTTTCACTGTTTTAGTCCTAGACAAGGTCTAGGCATGCATATTTGAGACTTAGATACTGGCTTGAACCCAGACTCGATTATGGAGGACACGTTTTGATTCTGAGTTTTAGTATGGGGTCCGGGACCTCCATGGACCTTGCCGCTCCAAGAATGAGGCTTTGGGCTGCGTATGCTGAGGAGAAGGGTATACCGTGGAGTAGACGTATACGGGTTGTGTCCTTCCATGGAACTTGCATGCTGGGCCCGATCGGCACTGGAGGAGGTACATAGAGAGGTTCTATTTCAGCCTGAGATTTTCATGTATCATATCATCCATTGTTTGAGATACCACTCTTGTTTGCTGTTTGTTGATTATACGCTCCGGTAGTATGGGATGCCAGAGGGTTTGTTTTCACTTGATTGCGTTCCTCGGTTGTATGAGCGGCCAAGGGACTGTAGGTAGACTCTTGTTACTTTATTCCAATATTGTTACCTATTATGAATGAGTATGAGCATGATTACTGTGACCTACTGGGTACCTTATGCTTCGCATTTGGTGCTCACCCTACCCTCTGCATCTTCTGGTGCAGATCCTAGCGTGGGCCATTGTTGTTAGCGTATCGAAGACTCATGTGGGGTGCAATTTTTGGATCATCCAGGATGAGGGTGAGCTGTTACCGTTCAGATCTTGACTTCAGTTATCCTTGGTATATTTTCTACTCTTATAGTTTCGGAGACTATGTGTATATATGACTTTTGGACCTTTGTACTCTTTATGTAGTTTCGATCTTGTACGCTTTGATACCAGGTTTGGGTTGGTTTAGATTCCGCTTGTTTATATCTCTCTTGTATATATTTTCTTCTCATTATGCCTTTGCTTCTGCTTATGTATCCAATCTTCCGCATAAATTGTTAGAAGGTAGCCCATTACTAACCGTTTCAGGCTACGAGGATTGGTTTGCCTACTAGGAGGTTGTAGGTCCCATCATGATCTAGAAATTGGGTCGTGATATATGACTCATTATTAGAATTATTACAATGTAATCTAGCTAATGGACCTGTATATCTTAATTGTTATCGCAACTTCTCTACAGATATTAATGATCAGAATGTTATGGATACATTAACATTAAATGTTAAAACAATTATAGTATTCTCTAACCATGACTTTGTTGAGGAAGACATCTTTATACCATCTAAAATCGTCTATATTTGGACAGGATAGGTTTGATAATATCTCTAGACTCCTATCTTGGAAATGTTGGGATTCTCCTATAAAATGTTTAACTATGCTATAAATTAAAGTAGCGGTGGCATCTTCTGAGATTTAATTTTCAGAAGTTTGTCCTGTAGGTTCGGTCTTAATAAATTGAGCAATAGTAGTAGCATTTAATACACTTTGTTTATTATCTTCGGTAAGGTAGTTGTCCCACCAATATTTTAATGTCCCCATAAATCCTGCTACAATTAATGTGGCAGCTTGTTTATCCGTAATATTTTTCATTCTATATGCCGTAATGGCCATGCCCATTTCATGCAGTTTATTGTATATTTGATGTTCTGCGAGTCCATCAATGTTCCATTCGGCAATTTCACTTCCATAATGTGAAGTATGAGATAAAAATTCATTTTCTTCATACTGCATATCTGGAAAAGAGGGTTTCTTATAATAGTTCTTTTTATTAGAATATCTAGAACTTATCTTGTTGATGTGATTATCAGTTTTTTCCTTATCATCTTCAAATTTTAACTTGACTTTTAATCGTCTGTTAATCTTTTCTATAAGATCATCTGGGATTTCAAATTTTTCCTGAAATTTTGGAAACTTATCTTTTGAAAACTCTGGTAACTTAAATATTGGGTGAGTTTCTAACTTCTTATCCTTATCACTATAAGAAGAACTTGGTTTATCTTTAAAGGTTGATTTATTATCAGCCTTAAGGATTTAATTGGTGACCACATATAGTAGTTGATTTGTATAATTATTTTGCTGAATTATTCAATTTATATCTTTATTTGTACGGTCACTTTTAGCATCTAATATATCGAGCTTAAAGGGTGTAGCAGTAACGACTTTACCATCTATGGGCAAACTAATTTCTTCTAATTGGGGGATTATAGATTCAACCACCCTAGCTTTAGTATACCATTTATTGACAATCATATTTAATAATTCTTTTTTATCGTCTAATTTTTTTGTATACTCAAACTATTTAAAAAATTTGATATTACATCTTATTCTTTTCATATCGATGTGCCAATTTTTTCTAAAGGACATCCTTTCCTTTAATGAATATTTTTGGACATACTATTCTCTTTTTATGGCATTCTCTGGATTCGTCCAGAGTTTGTCTAAATATTCAAAGTCAGGTTCAAATTCTTCATCTGACCTGATCATGCACAAAGAGTCTCTTACTCCTAGCATTTCACTGGCAGTAGGACTTATTTGTTTTTTTGTAATTCTAGGTTCGTATTATACTTCCGGAATTGTTTTCAAAAAATCTACTCCTTTTAATTTTTTCTCTATATTTTCAAGAGTTACCTCCTTCTCTTCTTGAGTTGTCGAAAATGAGGTAACTCTTGCAGATATAGAGAAGGAGGTAACTCTTGCAAATATAGAGAAAAAATTAAAAGGAGTAGATTTTTCGAAAACAATTCCTGTGATGACCCTTCCGGTCATCTTCGCATTTTCACATTTATTGCACTGTTACAGCCTTCCTGTGGCAGCCCCAAGTCATTTATGGCTTGTTGGGACCGGTTGTTCAGTTCCTTGGTCGTTCGTTTGGTCGTTTTAGTTTTTCACCTTTCCTAGAGCTTTAAACATAGAATATCGTTGACTTTAGTCAACATTCTTAGCTAACGTGCTGGAAATTGAATTATGGAAGTTCCACTAGCTTAGGAGAGATGAGTTTGGTTAAGTTGGACCTTTAGTTGAGGCCTGATGTCACGACCCACACTGCCGTGAGTGGCACTCACCCAACCCCCGGGTTAGAGAACCATCACTGCCCCGAACTTAACTGTTCTAACAACTCAAAACAAAGTGCAGAAAGTAAACTAGCATTCAATAATTTAGGAAAAATACTTCATTAACATTAACCTGCGGAAATTATCCCCTAAAACCTGAAAGTCGTAGTACCAAACAATCTACCAATGTCTAGAAAATGGGGATACAACCCCAAAACATGAAGGAAATAGCTTAAGCCCGAAACAAATGGGCTACAACTCTAAAGATAGATCCAAGGCAGCTTGATCGAACAGCTCACCCTTGAAGTCTTGAATGCTAGTACTACAAATGAGGTCGCGTCTCAGCCGCTGGAAGATTTCCTGTACTCACAAAAAAGACAAGCAAGTGGAGTATCAGTACACCACCACTGTGTACTGGTAGGATCATCAGCCTGTTTCCAAATAAACAGTGTATAAGCAGTACAACAATATCAAGTAAAATATATGGAAGACATGCAACAATAAAAACAGGATCCCTTAGACTACAAGTCTCTGGCTAACTTTTTCCGCATGAAATCCACCCCTAATAACCATAAGCAACAGTCAGATACACATAACCATCCTTTCTTCCTAGCCTGAACCCAACATGGGATCCCCTCTAGACAACACCTAAGCGTTAACAGATAACCCGTCCTAAACCAAGACCAATTAAATAGATATAAAAGAATTCTTGGTCACTCAAGGACCACCAGTCAATATTACAATTCAACAAATAGCCCGGTTCACTCACGGAACTAATATCAATCAATGCAATGCAATCAATAACAATGCAATGATACAAAAAATAAACTCGTACCAGGCGTGGTACCCGAGCCAACCGTAAGTAATTCATACCAGGCGTGGTACCCATGCCAACCATTTGTTATACTCGTACCAGGCGTTGTACCCATACCAACCGTTAGTATAAATGTACCAGGCGTGGTACCTATGCCGACCGAATGTCAATAATACATAGTCAATATATGAACACACAACTTGTAAGCCAACAAGTACACACCGTTCAACTCACAGACTGTAAAGCAGGACCCTTAGACATTCTACACAATCCCTCTAAGCAATGCAATTCATACAACCACTTAGATAAGAGTACAAACACATATAATATTCGCCGAAATCGTAAGCCATCACCTACATCGAATGATCCAAGCTCTATTCAACCCGAGCTTTCCCGTGTTCCGGATTCCTTTCTCGTTCTTGGTCTAAAATAACATACAAGTACATAAAATTAACAAACAAGGCTTGCACATTACCTGGATTACAACAAATCCCAACACCCCAGGCCACCCATCATCATCCCACCCTTTTCCCAGGCTTTCCATTGTTAGTTTCCCTAGTTCTATCATTTTTACGAATAAAAATAGGGAATTTAACAACCAATGATCATAATATCTTACTTTTAACAACACCCAAGAACATTCAAATCTAGAATCCTCCTTCTTCCCCAGATTCTACTATTCCTAGGTTATTCCAACCTTCCCCCAAGTTCCCTCCTAGCAATTTTACCGTATAGGAAAAGTATTACGAAGACTGGGGAGTAGAAACCTTACCTTACGGAAGAAAACAATGGAAAAAATGGAGGAAAACGCCTAGCATCGCCTTGCCCTTCTCCCAAATGAAATTGTGAAAACTTAATATTTTGGAGAATGTTTCAGCTTTAATTCCCATCGAGCCCACTATAGTGGTCAGCTCCGCTATAGAGGTTCCGCTGTAGCAAAGTCGCCCGCTATGGAGGAGGCTGACCAACGTTGACCTCCACTGTAGTAGTAATTTTTCTGCTATGGCGGAGGGCGCTACGGCAAAATGTCAACCGCTATAGCAATTGACATGGGACAGAAAGTGGTAAAACCTCCAAAATTATTCCACTGTACAACACACTTATTTTCCTAATGTCCCAAAACAACCCCTTCACGTTGACCTTGATTTCGGGAGTTCTACTTACCAAATTTGATTCCAAAAAACCCCTGGACTCCTCTATGTGTTAGCTACGAGGAAAACTAGATCAACATAAGACATTTGACCCCATCCTTACCCGGATAGCCCTAGACCATGCCTCACTCCTAAACAGGCCGATACTAGCCTAGCCCAGAATTTCAAACCCCTAAATCCGGAGTTTTCTAACTCTAAAACTTGGCACGATTGGACTACCCATAACGACGGACCTAGTTACTACAATAGATACCAATTTACCCATCGTTCATCCCCGAATGATCAAACCCAAAATTACATAAATAAAAGAAGGAAAGTTTAGTACCTGAATTCTCAAACATTTGAGGGTACTTGTCCCGCATGTCCTTCTCGGTTTCCCAAGTTGTTCCTCAACCGGACGATGCTTCCACTGAACCTTTACCATATCAATCACCTTTGTCCTCAATCTTTGTACATCCCGAGCAAGAATCATGACTAGTTCCTCTTCATAACGAAGATCTTTATCGAACAGTACCTCATCCCACTTGATGATGTAGTCCACATCCCCATGGTATCGCTTAAGCATGGATACATAGAATACCGGATGGACGCCCGACAAATGGCGTGGTAGTGCTAACATGTAAGCCACTGGCCCCACAATATCAAGAACTTCAAATAGACCGATGAACTGAGGGCTAAGCTTGCCCTTCTTACCAAACTATATAACTCCCTTCATTGGTGACACCTTTAATAATACCTGTTCACCAACCTGAAATTCTATGACCCGGACCTTGCGATCTGTATATTCCTTCTGCCTACTTTGGGCAGCCAGTAACTTGGCCTAAATGCCCCTTACCTTTTCCTGCGCTTCCCTTAACAGTTCCACTCCTAAGGGCTTTACATCACCTTCCTCAAACCACCCAATCGGTGATCTGCAGCTTCTCCTATACAATGCCTCGAATGGTGCCATGTCAATACTGAAGTGATAGCTATTGTTGTATGAGAATTCACTTAATGATAGAAACTAGTCTCAATGACCCCCAAAGTCCATCACACATGCTCTCAGCATGTCCTCTAATACCTCGATCATCCTCTTCGACTGACCATTAGTTTGAGGATGGAAGGTTGTGCTAAAAGTGAGTTATGTACCTAACTATTCATTTAGCTTGCCCCAGAACTTGGAAGTAAACCGCGTACCCCTATCTGAAATGATGGATAGTGGCACCCCATGCAATCTCACAATCTCCTTCATGTAGATCTTAGCCGATTGCTGCGAATTGTAATCTACCCTGACCTGAATGAAATGAGAAGACTTGGTCATCCTGTCAACAATGACCCAAATTGAGTCATACTTCCCCAGTGTCATGGGAAGACCCACCACGAAATCCATGGCTATCCTTTGCCACTTCCACTCTAGAATTGGCATTCTTTGAAGTAGTCCTGCAGGTCTCTGATGTTCATACTTTACCTACTGGCAGTTCTATTACTTGGACAAAAAATCAACTATGTCCCCTTTCATCCCGGGCCACCAATAACGCTGCCTCAAGTTCCTGTACATTTTAGTCACACCCGAATGAATTGAGTATCACAAACTATGAGCTTTTGTCAAGATCTTCTAAATTATACCATCAACCTGAGGAACACAAATCCTCCCCCTGAAATTTAACACTCCGCCAGAGTCTAGTGTGACATCTCTGGATTCCCAGAATATTACCTTACCTCGAAGCTTACTCAGTTTCGAATCCTGAAATTGTTTGGCCTTTATTTCCTCAATGAAAGTGGCTTTGACCTCAATACAAGCCAACAACCCACCCTGATCTGAAACACCCAAGTGCATGAACTTGGCCTCCAAAGCCCTAATTTCCTTAGCTAGTGGTCCGTTTTGACACCCCCAAACAAGCCAAGCTACCCATGCTAACTTTTTTCCGGCTTAATGCGTCTGCCACCATATTAGCCTTACTCGGATGGTATTGAATAGTCACATCATAGTCATTCAATAACTCCATCCACCTTCTCTACCTTAGATTCAAATCCTTATGAGTGAACACATGCTGCAGACTACGATGATCAGTGAAAACTTCACACCTGACACCATAATGATAGTGTCTCCAAATCTTTAGTGCAAAAACCACCGCTGCCAACTCTAAGTCGTGAGTCGGGTAATTCTTCTCATGCACCTTCAACTTCCTGGATGCATAGGCTATAACATTCTTATCCTGCATCAACACAGCACCCAAACTAGAATGTGAAGCATCACAGTAAACAATAAAGTCTTTACCTTCAACCGGCAGGGACAATATAGGAGCCTTGGTCAAAAGTGTCTTAGGCTTTGAAAAGCTCTCCTCGCACTTGTCAGACCACACAAATGGTACATCTTTCTATGTCATCCTAGTCAGGTGAGTAGCAATAGAAGCAAAATTCTTAAAAAACCTTCGGTAGTACCTTACGAGCCCTACAAAACTCCTCACCTCAGTCACAAAGTTAGGCCGAGCCCAACTCTTGACTGCTTTAATTTTCTAGGAATCCACCATCACCCCCTGTTTTGATACTACATGCCCCAAAAATGCCACTGAAGTCAACCAAAAATCACACTTAGTGAACTTCGCATAAAGCTTCTGGCATCTCAAGATATCCAACACAATACAGAGATGACTAGCATGCTCCTCCCTACTCTTAGAGTAGATCAAAATATCATAGATAAACACAATCACGAAAGAAATCCAAATACGACTTGAATACCCCATTTATCAAATTCATGAATGCTGCCGGCGCATTGGTCAAACCAAACGACATTACTAGAAACTCGTAATGCCCATACTGAGTCTGAAAAGTGGTTTTTCGAATGTCCTCAGGCCTAATCTTTAACTGATAGTACCCCAATCTCAAGTCAATTTTTGAAAATACCGATGCACCCTGAAGCTGGTCAAACAAATCATCTATACGGGGTAGGGGGTACTTATTCTGGATGGTTACCTTGTTCAACGCCTATAGTCTATGCACATCCGCATACTACCATCCTTCTTCTTTATGAATAAAAGCTGAGCACCCCAAGGAGAAGTACTGGGGTGTATAAATCCCTTATCTAGGAGTTCCTGCAGTTGAGTCTTAAGTTCCCTTAACTCTGCCGGAGCCATATGATATGGAGGAATGGAAATAGGATGAGTGTCTGGCTCCAAATCAATACAGAAATTTATGTCCCTGTTCGAAGGAATACCAGGCAGGTCTGCTGGAAATACCTCTAAAAATTCAGAAGCCACCAGAACTGACTCAATAGATAGGGACTCCATACTATCATCCCAGAGATGAGCCAAGAAGGCTAGATACCCAAGATAATATCAAAATCAGCCATTTCCAGAATTTCAAACTCTATCCAAGTATGCAACCCCACAAACACCATAGAACAGTCACGATAAACATGAGCCACAATCACAGAATCTCCAACCGGGGTAGAAACATGGATAAGGGAATCAAGGATATCACAAATTAGGTCCAGACCCAATGCAAAACTCATAGATACATAAGAATATGTAGAACTTGGGTCAAATAATACTGAAGCCATTTTATCACAGACAAGAATGGTACCTGTGATCACCGCATCTAAGGCTTCTGCCTCTGTCTTCCTTGGAAAAGCATAGAAATAAGCCCGATCATCATTCTGGGCAACCTCTTGAGCCGGCTGTGATGTACCCCTGCCTGTTCTGCCATTCCCCCTGTCTCCCCGGCCTCCCTAAAAATTACCTCGCCCACCTTGTGGACGACCCCTAGCATTACTGCCTCTGCCTGCTGGGACCACTACTCTAAATGGCTGTTGACCTTGATTACATGTCTGCCTATGTGTACACTCCTTCTTAAAGTGGCCCAGATCACCACAATGGAAGCAACCACGGTCAAGTGTAGGTCTACTAGCTGATGTATAAGATGCTCCCTGGCCTCTAGGAGCTAAAGACTGAGCCCCCTGACGACCACCTGTAGTAGCTGGCAAGGCTGACTGAATAGGTAGGGCGGAGTAAGCCTGCTGATTCTGGCCCCAGGAGTATGAACCACCATAGTTTTCCTTATTTCGGGGCTTCTTGGCTAAAACCTTAGCTTGCCACGCTTGCTTAACTCCCTCTAACTTCTTCACATAATCCACCACATTGTTAAATCCCTTTACTGAAGAAGTCATATGCACTGACAGTACCTGCCGTTCAGTATTCAGACCCTTGACAAACAACCGGACCCGCTCCTCCTCGGACTGCAACATTTGTATAGAAAAATGAGACAAGGCATAAAACTTGGCCTCATAAGCCGAGACTGACATGCCACCCTATTCTAAGTTTAAGAACTCATCTTTCTTCCGGTCCCTCAAAGTATAGGGTACGTACTTCTCTAAGAACAAGGCATGGAACTTCTCCCAAGTCAGTGGAGGTAGAAAAGAAGACCGACACTCAACATGAGACCTCCATCACTCCTTGGCATCACTCTGTAGCTTAAAAGTGACATTCAACCCCATGCCGACGTATAATACCCAACTTGTGCAACCTCTCATAGCAATCCAATATGAACTCATAGGAATCCTCCCTATCAGTACCCTGAAACGTAGGGGGTTTCAGCTTGAGAAACTTGGTCAGCATCTCATGCTCATTCCCTGTCACTTTGTGGACGACCCCTAGCATTACTGCCTCTGCCTTCAGGGACCACTACTCTAAATGGCTGTTGACCTTAATTACCTGTCTGCCTATGTGGACACTCCTTCTTAAAGTTGCCCAGATCACCACAATGGAAGCAACCACGGTCAAGTGTAGGTCTACTAGCTGATGTATAAGATGCTCCCTGGCCTCTAGGAGCTAAAGACTGAGCCCCCTAACGACCACATGTAGTAGCTGGCAAGGCTGACTGAATAGGTAGGGCGGAGTAAGCCTGCTGATTCTAGCCCCAGGAGTATGAACCACCATAGTTTTCCTTATTCCGGGGCTTCTTGGCTAAAACCTTAGCCTGCCACGCTTGCTTAACTCCCTATAACTTCTTCACATAATCCACCACATCGTTAAATCCCTTTCCTAAAGAAGTCATATGCACTGACAGTACCTGCAGTTCACTATTCAGACCCTTGACAAACAACCGGACCCGTTCCTCCTCGGACCGCAACATTTGTATAGTAAAATGAGACAAGGCATAAAACTTGGCCTCATAAGCCGAGACTGACATGCCACCCTATTCTAAGTTTAAGAACTCATGTTACTTCCGGTCCCTCAAAGTATAGGTTACGTACTTCTCTAAGAACAAGGTATGGAACTGCTCCCAAGTCAGTGGAGGTAGAAAAGAAGACCGACACTCAACATGAGACCTCCATCACTTCTTGGCATCACTCTGTAGCTGAAAAGTGGCATTCAACCCCATGCCAACGTATAATACCCAACTTGTGCAACCTCTCATAGCAATCCAATATGAACTCATAGGCATCCTCCCTATCAGTACCCTGAAACATATGGGGTTTCAGCTTGAGAAACTTGGTCCGCATCTCATGCTCATTCCCTGTCATCACTGGGCCTAGCATTGGCCTGAAGAAATCATTCGTGCCCAAAGATGTATCCATCCTAGGCGCTGTAGTAACCACTGGCTGAGTATCCAAGGCCTGATTGCATAAGCTGCAGGTATGACTCCAACACCAACCAACCCAATCAGAATGTTCCAAGCCTGCTGAAAGGCTTCCAGTGTCATAGCAGAAAGGCTTGTACCCCCAACCGGTGCCACCTTAGTTTGCGCCCCTTCATCCTCTACAACCACTTCTTCTACGTCCTCAGCAACATGCTCTTGAGGTGGGGGAAGGGTTACCTCTCATGCATCAACATCAGCTCAAGTCCCACCCCTAGCGGGTGTTGGTCTACCTCATCCTCTTCCCTTTCCCCTGCCTCTACCACGAACAGTCGGGCCCGCTTCTGGGATCGCTGCCCTAGCTCCGTTATTCCTTGTTTTAACCATATGCGGACAGAAGAGTGAATGAGGTTAGATACCAATTTGTATCACCAGTTACCAATTGGAATCAAGTTATAGCACGAAAGAAAGAAGGAAGAGATAGTTTTTCCTAAAGCCCCATAGCCTCACGAAGAAAGGTATGGATATCTTTGCACCGTTCCGCAGGACTCTATTAGACATATTTGGTATGACGAGATCAATGAACCTAGGGCTATGATACCATTTTTGTCATGACCTAGAATGTCTAGAGTGGAAATCACACAACCCCTAGGTGAGAGAACCATCACTGCCCCGAACTTAACCGTTCTAACAACTAAAAACAAACTGCAGAAAGTAAACTAGCATTCAATAATTTAGGAAAAATACTTCATTAACATTAACCTGCATAAATTATCCCCTAGAACCTGAAAGTCACAGTACCAAACAATCTACCAATGTCTAAAGTACGGGGATGCAACCCCAACACATGAAGGAAATAGTTTAAGCCAGAAACAAATGGGCTACAACTCTAAAGATAAATCCAAGGCAGCTTGATAGAATAACTCATCCTTGAAGTCTGGAACGTTGGTATTACAGATGAGGTCACATCTCAGCCGCGAGAAGATTTCCTGTACTCACAAGGAAGACAAGCAAGTGGAGTATCAGTACACCACCACTGTGTACTGGTAGGATCATCAGACAGTTTCCAAATAAACAGTGTATAAGTAGTACAACAATATCAAGTAAAATGTATGGAAGACATGCAACAATACTAAAAGGCTCCCTTAAACTACAAGTCTCTGCCTAACTTGTTCCCACATGAAATCCACCCCTAATAACCATAAGCAACAGTCAGATACACATAACCATCCTTTCTGCCATGCCTGGACCCACTCAGGGATCCCCTCTAGACAACACATAGGTGTTAACAGATAACCCGACCTAAACCAAGACCAATTTGACAGATATAACAGAATTCCCGGTCACTCAAGGACCAACAGTCAATATCAAAATTCAACAAACAGACCAGTTCACTCACGGAACCTATATGAGTCAATGCAATGCAATCAATAACAATACAATGATACAGAAAATAAACCCGTACCAGGCGTGGTACCTGAGCCAACCGTTAGTAATTCGTACCAGGCATGGTACCTTTGCCAACCGTTTGTTATACCCGTACTAGGCGTGATACCTGTTACAAGTATTAGTATACCTGTACCAGGAGTGGTACCCGTTCCAATTGAATTTCAACACTTCCAATCAATATATGAACACACAACTTGTAAACCAATAAGTACACAACGTTCAACTCACAGACTGTAAAGCAGGACCCTTAGACATTCTACACAATCCCTCTAAGCAATGCAATTCATACAACCACTTAGATAAAAGTACAAGCACACACAATATTTACAGAAATCGTAAGCCATCACCTACCTCGAATGATCCAACCTCTATTCAACCCGAGCTTTCCCGTGTTCTTGATTCCTTTCTTATTCTAGGTCTAAAATAACATACAGGTACATGAAATTAACAAAAAAGGCCTGCACATTACTCGGATTACAATGAATCCCAAAATGCCAGGCCACCCATGATCATCCCACCCTTTTCCCGGGTTTTCCACTATTAATTTCCCTAGTTCTATCAGTTTTACATATAAAAATAGGGAATTTAACAACCTATGATCATAATATCTTACTTTTAACAACACCCAAGAACATTCAAGTCTAGAATCCCCCTTTTTCCCTAGATTCTACCATTCCTAGGTTATTCCAACCTTCCCCCAAGTTCCCTCCTAGCAATTCTACCGCATAGAAAAAGTATTATGAAGACAGGGGAGTAGAAACCTTACTTTAGGGAAGAAAACAATGGAAAAAATAGAGGAAAAATGTCTGGAATCGCCTTGCCCTTCTCCCAAAATGAAACTGTGAAAACTGAATGTTTTGGGGAATATTTCAGCTTTAACGGTCGAGCCTTCTATAGCGGAGGCTGACCAACATTGAACTCCGCTGTAGCAGTAATTTTTTCGCTATAGCGGAGGCCGCTACGATGAAGTATAGTGGTTGACACATGACAGAAAGTCATAAAACCTCCAAAATTAGTCCATTTTACAACACACTTATTTTGCTGACGTCCCGAAATAACCCCTTCACATCGACTTCGATTTCGAGAGTTTTACTTACCCAAATTCCATTTCGAAAAGTCCCCTGAACTCTTCTATATTTTAACTATGATGTAAACTAGCTCAAAATAAGACATCTGACCCCATACTTACCCAGATGTCCCTAGACCATGCCTCACTCCTAAACCAACTGAGACTAGCCTAGCCTAGAATTTCAAACCCCCAAATCTAAAATTTTCTAACTCTAAAACTTGTCACGATTGGACTACCCATAACAATGGACCCAGCTGTTACACCTGAGAACTTCTGGTGTGGGTTTTTTATGGTTTTCTCAGTTTTCAGTTCATTTGGAGCTGAAAGTGTAACTTCGGGTGACTTTTGATAATCGGAGAGTCAGATTCAAAATACAAAAATTCCATCAGCTCCAGAATGTTGAGTTTGGGCTATGAAGATGGTTAGTTTGGGTTTCGGGTAAGTCGGACTCATTTCGAGCCTTTGAGTTTCTTTTCGTTAGTGTTGACTAGGGTCAACATTTCTCCAAAATGACCTTGTATGGAAGTTTTATTGATTCCATTGAATCCAGAATGTCATTTCCACTCTATTAGCACTATTTGTTTTTTAATATTGGTTTCCGATTGTGACCGGAATTCCCCGTCGAGTTTTCTGAAAAGTGCAGAAAGTCCGCAACTATTTATTGCTGTCATTTCATTTTTTCCAGTCCTTCTCCTCACTTTTGTCACTCTAAAACTCAAAATTCTCTCCACCATTTTGCTCCAATTCAGTTCTAAACCTTGGGGAATTAGTTGTTCGTCGATTATCCATAGTTCTTTGCCTCTTAGTAAGTTATCTTCCCCAACTTGCCTTCTCCAGTTTTTCTCTTAATTCCTGCATTGATGCTCATCCAAAGCTTGAATTTTGTGATAGATTCTGCCCCCTAAGCTTCTGCATGTTCGTGGGTGTGTATTTTTATCCATCTTGAGCTGATTTTCCATTGTTTTGGTAAGTAATTCTTGCCCAATTGCCATTTTTTTTTCGAAATTTCCATTCTTTAATCCCCAACTTGGGCGGGGTGTTTTTGTGCCCTTACCTTGTTCAATATACTCAAATTTGGAGCATGCCTTCTTCGCATTGTTAGGGTTATCGTGGTTCTTTTCATTTTTTGTTTCGGGTTACGGGCCCACTTTTGACCTGAATATCAAACCGGCTAAAATTTTAGCTATATGGGTATCGTTAGACTCGTCTTAACATTTTATTCATGAATTTGATAGTTTAATTCTTATTCAGAGCTTTTCGGAGAGGCTCAGCCTTGGATATTGTCGTTCATGTAGCTTGTCATCGGACGACAGGTAGGTTACGACTTAACTCCCTAGACTTCGCATATATCAGGTAAAATTGTACTAGTTGGCATCCTTGAGTTGGGTTATTAGGTTGGTACCACAGACCTTCACCATTTTTCCATGATTCGTCCTATTTCTTTCCTCCGTTATGTGTAGTATTCCTTTTAGTTGATATATTTATTACCCTTGTGACCCCGTGAGGTCTTGTTGACTCTGGAACATAGAAGGTGGGATTATTGGGAATGTCCGTGAGTCCCGGACATAGAAATATTCTTCTAGGCTGGTTATGCTTGTTGAGTAGCTTCGAAGCCTGTGTAGGGTCGTTTGGTTGATTGTGAGCTCCGAGGCAGCTATTTGGGTTGAACATATCATTTCCATGCATATAAAGAGGTTTTTTCACACTTTATCACAGTTTTTGGCTTCAGGCTTATGAAAACTGATTTTCAAAACCTTGCATGGCCTCGGGGGCCTATTTTTGATGAAATTGGATTTGGAAATGATTTGACTTGATACAAGGATCTTCTTGGGGTAAAAGAAGGTTAAAAATAAGGTTTTATCATGATTTACCACTATTGCTAGACTCGACTGGGTCGGAGTGGTAACTGAATTTTCTTACTGATTTGAAATGATATCAAGCTCGACCGGGTCTAGCATCTGAGATGTTTTTATGACTGATTTAGACCCCGTTGTGCCCAGTCCCTCTTGGAAGGGTTTTTGAGACATCTTTTTCACTGTTTTAGTCCTAGACAGGGTCTAGGCATGCATATTTGAGACTTAGCCACTGGCTTGAACCCGAACATGATTCCGGAGGACACGTTTTGATTCTTAGTTTTAGTATAGGGTCCAGGACCTCCATTGACCTTCTCACTCCGGACATGAGGCTTTCAGCTGCGTGTGTTAGAGGGAAGGGTATACGATGGAGTAGAGGTATACAGGTTGTGTCCTTCCATGGAACATGCCTGCTGGGCCCGATCAACACTGGAGGAGGTACATACAGAGGTTCTATTTCACCCTGAGGTTTTCATGCATCATATCATTCATTGTTTAAGATACCTCTCATGTTTGTTGTATGTTTATTGTACGCTCCAGTAGTATGGGATGCCGGAGGGTTTGTTTACTCTTGATTGTGTTCCTCGATTATATGGGTGATCGAGGGACTGTAGGTAGACTCTTGTCACTTTATTTCGATATTGTTTCGTATTATGGTCGATTATGAGTGTGATTACTGTAAGGTGGTGAGTTTCTGGATTGAGTTTTGTATGACTTGATTGGGTATTAATTCATGTATGTCAAGCATGTTTACCTTTATTCTTCTCTCCCTTTTTACTTATACTAGAGGGTACCCGTATACCGCCCAATTTTAGAACTTATTCTTATATATACTATTTTTGCCAGGATCCCAGGTGCATTTTCCTTACTTTCACCTGTGCCTGTTGTGTGTATATATTCTATATGCTAGCTTTATATGTTATTTCTATTGTCTTCCCTCTAGGCTAGCTCATGTGTGCTTATCGTTGAATTTTGTGACTGTTTGTTCCTACTCTACTTGCTATTGCTCTTTTAATTTATATGTGCCCAGTTGGCCTATGATATCTATTGGGTACCTTATGCTTCCCATTTGGTGCTCACCCTACCATGTGCATCTTCTAGGGCAGATCCTAGCGTGGGCCATCACCGTTAGCGCGTCGGAAACTCATGCGAGGTGTAGTTTCTGGATCATCCAGGATGAGGGTGAGCTCATGGCATTCAGAGCTTGACTTCAGTTATCCTTGATGTATTTTGTACTCTTATAGTTTCAGAGACATTGTGTATATATGACTTTTGGACCTTTGTACTCCTGATGTAGTTCGGCTCTTACACGCTTTGATACCAGGTTTTGGGTTGGTTTAGATTCCACTTATTTATATCTCTCTTGTATCTATTTTCTTCTCATTATGCTATTGCTTCCGCTTATGTATCGAATCTTCTACTTAAACTATTAGAAGGTATCCCATTACTAATCATTTCGGGCTACGGGGATTAGTTCGCCTACTGGGGGGTTGTAGGTGCCATCATGATTGAGAAATCGACTCGTGACAATTTCGAAAGTAGAATACGAACCTAGAATTACCAAAAAACCAATAAGTCCCACTGCTAGTGAAATACTAGGAGTAAGAGACTCTTTGTGCATGATCAGGTCAGATGAAGAATTTGAACCTGACTTTGAATATTTAGACAAACTCTGGACGGATCCGAAGAATGCCATAAAACGAGAATGGTATGTCTAAAAATATTCATTAAAGGAAAGGATATCCTTTAGAAAAAATTGGCACATCGATTTGAAAAGAATAAGATGTAATATCGAATTTCTAAAATGGTTTGAGTATGGGAAAATTAGATGATCAAAAAGAAACATTAAATATGATTATCATTAAATGGTATACTAAAACTAGGGTGGTTGAATCTATAATCCCCCCATTAGAAGAAATCAGTTTGCCCATAGATGGTAGAGTCATTACTGCTACACCCTTTAAGCTTGATATATTAGATGCTAAAGGTGACCCTACAAATAAAGATATAAATCAAATAATTCAGCAAAATAATTATACAAATAAACTTCTATATGTGGTCTCCAATCAAATCCATAAGGCTGATAATAAATAAACCTTTAAATATAAATGAAGTTCTTCTTATAGTGATAAGGATAAGAAGTTAGAAACTCACCCAATATTTAAGTTACCTGAGCTTTAAAAAGATAAGATTCAAAAATTTTAGGAAAAAATGTATATCCTAGATTGTGATGACCCTTTCGGTTATCTTCGCATTTACGCATTTATTGTACTGTTAGAGATTTTATGTAGAGGCCCTAAGTCATTTATGGCTTGCTAGGACCGGTAGTTTGGTTCCCTGGTCATTTGTTTTGTCGGTTTGGCCGTTTGCCTATTTTAGAGCTTAAACTTAGAATATCATTGACTTTAGTCAACATTCTTAGCTAACGTGCTTGGAATTTAATTCTGACAGTTCTGTTAGCTCTAGAGCATTAAGTTTGGTCTAGTTGGACCATTAGTTGAATCCGGAGAACATCTGGTGTGGGTTTTGTGTTGTTTTTTCAGTTTTCAGGCCGTTTGGAGTTGAAAGTATAACTTTGAGTGATTTTCGATGATCAGAGTGTCGGATTTGAAATCCGACGATTCCATCAACTCCGTAATGTTGAGTTTGAGCTAGGAAGATGGTTAGTTCAGGTTCTGGGTGAGCCAGACTCATTTTGAGCCTTTGAGTTCCTTTTCATTACTATTGACTTGGGTCAACATTTCTCCGAAATAACCTCATATGGAAGTTTCATTGATTTAGTTGAGTTAGGAACGTCATTTCCACTCTATTAGCATTATTGGTTATCAAATATCGGGTTCCGATTATGCCTAGAATGCCCCGAAGAGCTTTCAAAAATTGTAGAAAAATAGTTGCAGGCGAGCCTTCAGCGCCAACGGCGCCCAGGCAGCGCGATCGCGCTGACCTGTGGCAGGCTTTCAGCACCGATGGCACTGGCCATTTTCCAGCAGTTATAAATTTCTGACTTTTTCATTTTTAAAGCATTCTTTCTCCACCTTTCTCACTGTAAAACTCAAATTTCTCTCCATATTTTTTCTCTAAATCAATTTTAAGCTTTGGGGATTCAATTATTCATGGATTTTCTGTACTCTTTCGTCTTTTGGTAAGCTTCTTCCTCCTTGAATTTCCTTAATTCCACCATTGTTGCTACTTTCTAAAGCTTGAAATTTCCTGGTGGATTTTGCCCATCAAGCTGGTGCATGCTTGTAGGGGTGGTGAATTATCCATCTTGGCTCGAAATTCCGTCTTCGTGGTAAGTAATCCTTTCCCAATTTCCCTTTTTATTCTTGAAATTGCATTCTTTAAGCCCCAACCTTTGCTGGCTGTTTTGGCACCATTCCCTTGGCCATTTGTGCTCAAATTGGGAGCATGCATTCTTGGCATCGTTGGGGTCGTCGTGGTTCTTTTCATTTTTGGTTATGGGTGTGGGCCCTATGGGCCTGATTTTTACCTGAATTTCAACCCATCTACAATTGTAGCAATATGGGCATCGTTAGACTCATTAACATTTTATTTATGTTTATGATAGTGTGATTGTCATTCGAGATCTCTCGGAGTGATTTAGGCTTAGATGTTGTTGTTCGGGCAGCTTGTCATCGGACGACAGGTAGGTTACGGTCTAATCTCCTAGACTTAGCATATATTGGTTAAAATTATACTAGTTGGCATCCTTGGGTTGGGTTATTAGGTTGGTACCACAAACCTTGACCATTTTTCCATGATCCGTCCCTTTTCTTTCCTCCGTTGTGTGTAGTACTCTTATTACTTGATATTATTACCCTTGTGGTCCTGTGAGGCCTTGTTGAATCTGGAAGATAGATGGTGGGATTATTGGGAATGTCCGCGAGTCCCAGACATAGAGATATCCTTCTAGGATGGTTAAGCTTGCTGAGTAGCTTTGGAGCCTGTGCAGGGCCGTAGGATTGATTGTGAGCTGCGGGGTGGCTATCTGTCTTTGATCATATCATGTCCATGCATATAAAGAGGTTTTACCAACGTTTTACTATGGTTTTTGGCTTCGAGCATATTGGGGCTATTTTTCTAAACCTTGCATGGCCTGTGGGGCCTATTTTGGTAAAAATGATTTAAAAGAGTTTTGGTACCATTTTTATGGATCTTCTTGGGGTAAGGGAGTCTTAAAGGATATTTTATCACTAGTTCCACTTACAATGGACTCGAGGGCTAGATTTATTTACTACAACATCCAGGGTGTTGCTGGACTAGGCAGGGCTGAGTGCTAGAGCTTTGGGATTACTGTTTTAGACCTGGATACCCTCCAGGAATCTTTACGTGAGGATTTGTTTTGAGATTATGGGGCATTTAGTATGTTGGTTGGGGGCCTCCATGGACCTTGCCATTCTGGACCAGAAGTTGCAAGTTGTGGGTGCCAGAGAGAGCGTATACGGCGTAGTAGAGGTATACTGGTGCGACTTTCCATGGATCCTATCTTCTGGGCCTTATTGATTGCATGAAGTAAATGACATACGGTACTACTATCACTCTTGGTTTAGCATGGCATCATATCATTCATTGTTTGAGGTACTACCCCTGTTTGTTGTTTGTTGATTATATGCTCTGGTAGTATGGGATATCGGAGGGTTTGTTTTCACTTGTTTGCATTCCCCGATTGTATGGGTGGCCGAGGGACTGTAGGTAGACTCTTGTTATTTTATTACAGATATGAGTATTGGAATTGGATACTGCTAGGGGTTATCTTCCGGATTTGAGATTGGTATGCTTTGGCTGGTTACTAATTCTTATTTTTCGGGCATGTTTACCTTTATTCTTCTCTCCCATACTTTATACTTGAGGTTATCAATATACCATTCATTTTTAGAACTTATGCTTATATATATTGTTATTGCAAGGATCCCAGGTGCATTATTCTTACTTTCACCTATGCTTGTGTGTATATATATCTTGCTTGCTAGCCTTGTATGTTGCTTTTTGTTGTCTTCCCTCTGGGCTAGTTCTTGTGTACTTTTTTGTTGATTTCTGTGAGTGTTTACTTCTATTTTGTCTGTTATTGCTCTTTTACCTTATATGTGCCCAGTCGGCCTATGATACCTACTGGGAACCTTATGCTTCGCATTTGGTGCTTACCCTACCCTCTGCATCTTCTGGTGCAGATCCTAGTGTGGGCCATCGCCGTTAGAGAACTAGAGACTCATGTGGGGTGCTATTTTTCGATCATCCAGGCTGAGGGTGAGCTCTTGGCATTCTGATCATGACTTTATTTTATCCTTGATGTATTTCGTACCCTTATAGTTTCGGAGTTATTATGTATATATTACTTTTGGACCTTTGTATTCCTGATGTAGTTCGGCTCTTATACGCTATGACACTAGGTCTTTTGGGTTGGTTTAGATTCTTCTTTGCTTATATCTCTCTTGTATCTATATTCTTTTCCTTATGCCCTTGCTTTCGCATATGTATCAAATCTTCTGCTTGAACTGTTAGAAGGTAGCCCATTACTAACCGTTCTGGGCTACATGGATTTGTTCAACTACTGGGGGTTGTAGGTGCCATCATGAATGAAAAATTGGGTCATGAAAGCTTGGTATCAGAGCCTTAGGTCCTTTAGTGTCATCAGTATAGGAGCCAATGTCTAGTAGAGTCCTACAGATCAGGGCGGAGACGTTCGTACTCAATCTTCGGGAGGCTATAGTGACATCTTAGGGAAAATGGACTTTTATTGATTCTATTTCGTGCGTAGTATCCTTGGAAGTTTCTGGAAATCTCACTTACTTTGGTTCTTTCTTCCGCAGATGGTTCGTATGAGATCTTCAGCTTCTGGCGGAGGAGAGCCTCCTGCCCCTGCACCTCCAACTCCAGCTAGGGGTCGGGGTGGTTGCAAGGGTAGAGGTAGAGGTCGTGGATACCCCAGAGCAGTGGAACCTGCTAAAGCTTCTAGAGTTGAGGTAGAGATAGAGTATGACTACGAGCTAGAGTTTGCTCCAGAGAAGCAACATGTGGAGCCGGAGGCATCCCAGGTAACAACAACTCCAGTACCAGCTCCAGCATCAGTTTCTGTGCCAGCTTCAGCCCCAGCTCAGTCTTCGGATATTTGAGGTTTACTTGTTCAGCTCTTGGGTATGATTAGGGAACTTCCTTATGAGACATCCCATACATCCACAAAGGGGGCAGCCCTGGGTGTTCCGAGTTTAGGAGCGCAACCTGCTACTACGACTCCCCGTGCTGAGGTTTTTCCAGTTCTATTGGTTGCCCAGCTTCTTGCTCCTCACCCAACTATGACATATAGGGAGAAGAATTCATTGGGTAGGTTTTTACAATTGGCACCGCTGAGGTTTGCTGGTACACAGGGTCAGGACCCACATGACTTTATCACCACCTTTGAGGAAATGCTGCACAATTTGGTCTTATTGTAGACTCACGGGGTTGGTTATACTTTATATCAGCTGGAGGGTCCAACGAAGTTATGGTAGAGGGCACAGGTTTCTTGCAGGCCTTCTACATCACCTCCCTTGAATTGTTCCGAGTTTTATGAGTCCTTCATGGCTAAGTTCTTGCCACAGGGAGAATCAGAAGGAGGAGTTTACTAGGCTTTCTCAGGATTCTATTACTGTCTTAAAGTATGATACTCATTTCCATCATCTCGCTCTATTTGTAGTCATGATTATGCCTTGCTGAGGTGGACAGGGTCCATAGATTTGTTTGGGGGCTACAGAGAGAGTTCATAGAGCCTGCAGAGATACTGGTTGCTAGCGGCCGGTCATTCCATGCCATTGCAGATTATGCCCGTACAGTTGAGAATTCGCGTCATCATGACACTGGGGCCAAAGATAAGAGGCCTCGACATCAGGGTGGCTATAGTGGTTCCAGGCATGGTAGTAGGTGTTCAGGCCAGAGGGGCTGGGGTTATCAGCCACAGCAGCACCAGGGTCAGTCCAGCCGACCAGTTCAGGCATCACGCCAGACTTCCAGTAGTACCCAGTTTGAGCAGGGTCAGAGCAGCAATCAGGGCTATAGTGGGCAGTCTTCAAGGGGTATAACTTTTGGGGCATCAGGTCAAGATGGCCAGACCGGTTCAGCGGGTTTGTCGCGACAGTGTGGGCCATCAGGGCCGTGCTGTTAGTGTGGAGTTAGCAGCCATTTTTCCATAGATTTCCCCCAGTTGGGTATAACCTATTATAAGTGCAGGGTTGGTGTCTATTTTGCTAGAGATTGCCCCCAGTGGGGTATAATTTAGCGTATTCACTTCGTTCAGCCACCGGCTCAAGGAGGCAGTGGTTAGGGTAGAGGTGGTGCTCCGAGTGGCAGAGTAGGTAGTAGGGATGGCGGTCGGGAAGGTGGAGGTCATCATCAGTTCTATGCGGTCCTTGGTAGACCAAAGATAGAGGACTCGGATGCCGTGATCGCAGGTACGATTTATGTGTATCGTCAGCCAGTTTATGCTTTGTTTGATCCTGGATCCACTTGTTCTTATATATCTGCCTACTTTCTGCCTTGTTTGGGGTTAGCTAGTGAGCCATTATCTGTTGTTGTTTCTATTTTGACCCCAATAGGAGATTCTTTAGTAGTGGATCGGATTGTGAGATCCTGTGTGATATCTGTTGGTGGTTTGGAGACTTGGGCTGATTTGATGATACTTGATATGTTAGACTTTGGTGTGATACTGGGCATGGACTGGTTATCCCCTCACCGTGCGATTTTGGATTGTTATGCCAAGACCATTACCATAGTTGTGCCCGGTGTATCCCCAGTTGTGTGGCAGGGTTCCGTCAGCTGCACACTATCAGGGATCATCTCTTGTCTTCGAGCTAGGAAGTTGATTTTCCGTGGGTGTTTAGCTTATCTAGCATATGTCTGAGATTCTAGTGTTGACCCTTTATCTCTTGAGTTCGTTCTTGTGGTTAGATACTTCCTAAATGTGTTTCCTACTAACCTGCTAGGACTTCCACCTGAGAGAGATGTTGATTTTTCCATTGAGTTAGAGTTGGGCACCAGGCCCATTTCTATCCCTCCCTACCGTACGAGTCCTGCTGAGTTGAGAGAGCTTAAGGAACAACTCTAGGATTTGTTAGCTAAGGGTTTTATTAGACCGAGTGTGTCTCTTTGGGGTGCTCCTGTTCTCTTCGTGAAGAAAAAGGATGGGTCAATGACAATGTTTATTGACTATCGGCAGCTGAATAAGGTGACAGTGAAGAATAGGTATCCGATGCTGAGGATTAATGACCTGTTTGACCAGCTCCAGGGTTTAGCTATGTTTTTGAAGATTGATTTGAGGTCTAGCTACCATCAGTTGAGGATTAGGGCAGAGGACATCCCTAAGACAACAATCAGGACACGTTATGGCCACTATGAGTTTCTGGTGATGTCTTTTGGGTTGACTAATGGCCCTACAGCCATTATGGATTTGATGAACAGGGTGCTTAGCCTGTACTTGGACATGTTCATGATAGTCTTCATTGATGACATCCTGATATACTCAAGAAGTAGGGATGATCATGAGCAGCACTTGAGGACTGTACTTCAGACTTTGAAAGATCATCAGCTTTATATGAAGTTCTCAAAGTGTGATGCTTGAGTCAGTCGCATTCCTAGGGCACATGGTGTCTAAGTATGGGATTAGAGTTGATCCAGGTAAGATTTCTGCGGTTCGTGATTGGCCTAGACCTACTACTCCTACTAAGGTTCATAGCTTTGTTGGGTTAGCCAGGTACTACAGAAGGTTTGATGAGGGGTTTTCTTCCATAGCAGCACCCTTGACTATGCTAACTAGGAAAGATGTCCCATTCCAGTGGTCAGATCAGTGTGAGGATTGCTTCCAGAGGCCTAAGGCCTTATTGACTTCAGCTCCAGTTCTGACTTTACTAGTTGAGGGTCAGAGTTTCTTCGTGTATTATGATGCTTCAGGGGTCGGTCTTGGTTTTGTGTTGATACAGCAGGGTCTAGTGATATCATATGCATCGAGGCAACTGAATGTTCACGAGCACAACTACCCCACTCATGACTTGGAGTTGGCGGTGGTAATTTTTGCACTCAAGATCTAGAGGCACTATCTATATAGAGTTCATTTTGAGATATTCACCGACCATCATAGTCTTCAGTATGTAATGAGTCAGAGCGAGCTGAACTCGAGGAAGAGGTGGTGGATTGAGTTGCTGAAGGACTGTGATTTCACTATTTTATACCATCCAAGCAAGGCAAACGTGGTAGCGGATAACTTAAGTCAGAAGGTGGTGAGTACGGGTAGTCTAGCTTCACTTTCAGTTTCTGAGAGACCATTGGCCTTGTACATTCAGTCCTTGGCTAACCGTTTGGTTAGGCTTGACTTATTGGATCCCAGCAGAGTTCTTACCAGTATTGAGGTTCGCTATACTCTAGTTGATCAGATTCAGAGTCAACAGTTTGAGGATCAGAGTTTGTGTGACCTTCGTGATCAGGTGGTTTGGTATGAGGCCAACCATGCTACTTTGGTTTCTGAACGTATTCTGAGGCATGATGGTCGACTTTGTGTTCCGAGGGTTGGTGATTTGATACAGATGATACTTTGCAAGGCCTATTATTCCAGATATTCCATTCATCCAGGTGCCGCGAAGATGTATAGAGATTTGAGACAGCTTTACTAGTGGAGTGGTATGAAGCGGGATATGGCAGAGTTGGTATCTCAATGCTTGAACTGTCAGCAGGTAAAGTTCAAGCACATAAGACCGGGTGGCTTGATGCAGTGACTTCCCATTCCTGAGTGGAAGTGGGAAGGTATTACTATAGACTTCGTTATTGGTTTGCCTCGTACTTCTTAAGGGTTTGATTCTATTTGGGTGATCATTGATAGGCTGACTAAGTAAGCATACTTCTTGCTAGTTCAGACTTCTTACGGGGCAGAGAGGCTTGCTCAGATCTACATTCGCGAGATTATTTGGTTGCACAAGGTCCCAGCTTCTATAATTTCAGACTGTGGCACTCAGTTCACATCTCAGTTCTGGAGAAGAGGGACTTGGGTACGAAGGTTTAGCTTAGAACTGCTTTTCACCCTCAT